>CM043697.1:161051373-161413873 GCA_023935145.1 Bretschneidera sinensis
CTACCTACAGGGTTCCTCGTGAGCCGAAACTTTACGGGTCCATGGCTGATTTGCTCGGGCGAGCTCGTTTGATTGAAGAAGCCATGGAGATGATAAAGAAGATGCCTGTGGGCGGTGATTTGTCTGTGTGGAGGGGTTTGCTTGGAGGATGCAGGATACATGGGAATGTTGAGATTGCAGAGAAAGCAGCAGAGCATGTAATGAAGTTAAAACCTGAAGATGGTGGGGTTTATTCAGTCATGGCAAATGTTTATGCTAATGCAGAGAGATGGGAAGATGTTATTAAGATTAGGAGATCTATGGATTCTAGGAGGGTAAAGAAGAATGCTGGTTGTAGCTTGATTCAATTAAATGGTGTTACACATGAGTTTGTTGCAGGAGATGACTTGCATCCTCAAACCAATGAGGTTTACTTGGTTTTAAATGGAATCAGAGAGCATCAATTTGAAGCATGCTAGCAATGCAATCTAAATTGTTATCATATAATTTCTAATTATTAATTTTTGGGTATGCATCATTTCTTAACCTTGTTTTAAACAATCTAATAATTTAATTATTAATTTTTGTCGTACTTACTTCTATTGGTCTAATGTTAAACCTTATCCCTACAGGACAAAAGCTTAATGTCAAAACTATATGGACATACGTACTGCTTCAAAAGTTCTATATAGATGCTATACACTGTAAAATATTGACAAGTGTCACTTAATTACTGTACTGTGCGCTGCGTGGCTCCGGAAAACCCAAGAAACTTTTGTTTGCACGAGTGAAAATTTGATTAGTAATTTTAGAAAACTTCATTAATAACGTTTATACATATTCAATTAACGTTATCAATAAAATTTTAAAAAATTATCAATTAAATTTTTATTCCGATGTAAAGATGCGTTTTACATCTAATGGATGTAACCTCCCAACAAAACCTTTCCTCTGTTACTGTCTCCTTTACCTTGTCTAAAGGCCTTGTGGCTGTGGATAGGTGTTGGGCACGTAGTGTGACAGTACGCAGGCAGTTATCAGTGGTTATTTCTGTGGCTGTTGCAAGAACATTTGGCAGGCAGACGGTTGGCTTTGTCTTGGCTCGATCAGACATGTAGGCATGGACAGGTGTCTTTACAAATGCACAGGTATCCCTAAGACACATTGGTGGGCGGTTACTAGCGGTTATTCCAACTTATCATGGGCAGTTGGTACTGTAATAATGCTGTAAAATTCTGCAATCATATATATTATGTTCAGGTCTGGACGTTTTTGCAAGATAGTGTGTGAAAACCAGAACTTAGATGATTGTAAAATCTAAGTCCCTTGGCTTTTATTCCTTTGTTAAACGGATTAATAAATGTTGGAAAGTGATTTCTGTATTTTGTGTGTTTTCTAATTTATTGTTTTACATTCTGTCCCTTAGTTTTAATTTGAGTTACTACTGTACACTATCCGTGGTGATGCTTATTCCCACAAACCACGTGCCGAGACACTCAAGTCTGTTTGTATTGATCCTAAGCACTGATTCGTCACCTTTAGCTCCACTCTCTGTTTTTATTTACTCTGTTTTAGATTTTTTTTTTTCTCTTTTTTGAGTACTTGGGGTTTTTATTAGAATACAGGAGGGGTGTAAATATTATCCTAATTAGTGTGTTTTCTTTCGACTGACTAAAAAAATCAATGCCCTTTTTCAGATAGAGTAAGAGAGGTTTGAGGTAAAGTTGTCCTTTTCCATTATGGGAGCGTAGGCAGAAAAACAATGGGAATGAAAAATATTTCCACAAATTGCGCATCCGGGGAATCGAACCCCGGTCAGTACCGTGGGAGGGTACTATGATACCACTACACCAGATGCGCTTGTTGTGCTTCCAGTGGTGTTTTTTATCTATTTCTCTTTCTAACTAATAACTACGGCACAATTTTTTTAGAAGGTATTACAGTATCAAAACCACATCGTTTTATTGATATATTAATTATTATAAAAAAAAAAAAAAGAGATTAGTTCTAATGAAATTTATTTTAGGTTTCAAAGTATTAAATTTTGTTGACAATTAAATAATTTAAATTTATTTGATTATTAATAATTATTTTTTATTAAATTAATTATTAATTTTTTAAACATCCCAACATTCTAAAAGAGAGAGGCTTCACTGAGATAAAGTGTTTCAGTCTCGCCCAAATTCTTCACTTTTATTAATATCACATTTTCTCTTCTCAAAAGAAAAACTCAAAATCCAATTCAATCGAAAAATATATCATTGAAAAAAAATTATATTAAAGGAATTTAATTTATAGAAAATAGCAAGTATACGAAGTATTGGGCCAGCTAAGCAAGGCACTGGAACTAAAGGTTGGGTCAGAGTAGTATAGAATTGGTTTTTTTCTTAACAACTAAACTTGGACTATGGCTCGAGACGCCCAAACGAGACATCCTCTTCGGTGGGAGCTACAATAGCTAAAATGCAAAATTTATCATGTGGGCAGTGGGCTGTATATACTGAATTTTTTTCTTTTTACGTTCCTTTTATACAGGTCTCCTCTGAAAATAATGTTTTGACTTTTGATCTTTTGTCGCTTTAATAAAACAATAATAAAGGAAACAAATTCATAATTGGATTCGTAGTTTTCATAGCAATTAGATATAGATAAGGAGATGCGTGAGACATATTCTGCGAAGATTTAGAGGCTACATATTCTCAAGAAGATTTTTTTTGGATTGTTTGCTTCACTGTGTTAGGAATCGAAGATCAAGACAAGTAGAAACTCAATAGATTGTGGGAATATTCGTAAATCTTATTGAACAAACTTAGGCTCTATATATAGCCTTTACAACTTAACAGGAATGAAAAATACTAGCTCACATTTACCACAACAGCAACTTGTTAACACTAACTAATAAATTGAAAGTACTAACAAGCATATCCTAAAGACTATGACTTATTTTAACAAATAGCTAAACTTCAGGAAATATCTCAACAGAAACATTGACTTCTTCTCTTCATTTCCTCCCTTAAACTAGTTCCCAACTAGTTTAACTTGGAACCTGACAAACTCCGAGCTGAGTTCTGAACTTCTGGAAAGCACCCAAAGTAAGAGGCTTTGTCATCACATCTGCTAACTGATCTTTAGTCCCATAATATACCAACTCAACAACTCCATCTCGAGTTAAATCACGAAGGAAGTGGAAGTGCACATAAATGTGCTTGCTTCGACCATGAAGTACTGGATTTTTAGATAACTTAATAGTGGAACTGTTATCACAAAAGATCGTAGTACACTTACTCTTCTTCAAACTCAGCTTCTCAAATATCCTCCTCATCCATATGGCTTGACTTGCACATGTAGCTCTAGCTACGAACTCTGCCTCTGTGGTGGATAAAGTGACAATTAGTTGTTTCTTTGAGAACCAG
This sequence comes from Bretschneidera sinensis, assembly GCA_023935145.1. Taxonomy (NCBI): domain Eukaryota; kingdom Viridiplantae; phylum Streptophyta; class Magnoliopsida; order Brassicales; family Akaniaceae; genus Bretschneidera; species Bretschneidera sinensis. Next base: position 161,054,766 of record CM043697.1, read on the forward strand.
GCCACAACTCCTGAACCTAGCATAAATACATAACCTGATGTGCTCTTGCAATCATCCAAATCCCCTGCATAATTACTGTCTGCATACCCAACCAGGCCCTCATCACCTCATTGTTTGTAAAAGATTTCGAGCTCTGTTGTTCCTTTCAAGTACCTTATGATCCTCTTGACTGCCAACATATGTAATTCAGTTGGTTTTGACATGTACCTGCTCACCAAGCTTATAGCATTCATTAAATCTGGCCTTGTAGCCGTGAGATACATGAGACATCCCACCATCTGCTTGTACAAAGTCTCATCAACTCGAACTCCATTTTCATCTTTAAATAGCTTGCTACCTGGAACGATAGGATTGTGAACCAAGTTACAGTTCTCCATTCTAAACTTCTTCAATACCTCCAGTGCATACTTCCTTTGGCACATGTAAATTCCATCTGATCTTTGCAACACTTCAATACTGAGAAAGAATCTCATTCTTCCCAAATCAGTCATATCAAATTCTTTTAACATAGAACTCTTAAACTCAGCAAACATCAATTCATCATTGCCAGTAAATATTAAATCATCTACATATAAACTGACAATGAGAATTTTACCTCATTCTTTCGCTTTGATGAATAAAGTCTACTCGCTGTGGCACTTTTCAAACCCCTGACTCACAAAGTGTGCTTCAATACAACTGAACCAAGCTCGTGAAGCTTGTTTCAGTCCATATAATGCCTTCTTTAACTTGTACACCTTCTGAGGACATCTTTCCAACTCATAACCTCTTGGCTGCTCTACCTACACCTCTTCCTCGAGTTCTCCATGTAGGAATGAAGATTTAACATCAAGTTAATAGATACTCCATCCTTTCTGAGTTGCTAGGTCCACAATCATCCTTACAGTGTCCATCCTTGCAACTGGTACAAAGACTTATGTGTAGTCAATCCCGTGTTACTGCACGTACCCTTTAACCACCAACCTTGCTTTGAATTTGTCCAACTCTCCATTCTCCTTGAGTTTAGTCTTGTATACTTATTTCAAACCTATCTTCTTTGCACCAGTAGGCAAATCAGTGAGCTTCCAAGTACTGTTTTTCTCTATTGCCTTGATCTCTATATCCATAGCCATCCCCCAATTTTCATGTTGCACTGCCTCCTCAAAATGAATCGGATCAGTAGAAGCAAACAACACTAAGTTTACATTTTCATCTTCTTCTGAAAGTCCTTCTTCAGTTTCATAATCTGCCATCCACCCAAGGACTCTTCTAACTCTCCCAGCTTCTTCAAAATCAGATGACACTCCTCCATTATCAACAGTAGGAGAACTATTTTCCACTATTTCAGCAGCATCTTCAACTCCTCCATCATGAGCATCACCATCCTCATTATCTCCCCAGTCCAAGTCAGCCACCACTTGTTCTTCATAGCTTTTATCCCAATCCCAAGACCTGCCTTCTTTAAAGACCACATCCCTACTAGTTACAATCTTCTTGGCAATAAGATCATAGAGTCTATATACTTTAGACTCTTCACTCACTCCCAAAAGTACATAAGTGATACTCCTAGCATCCAACTTCTTTCTTTTCGCCTTAGGGACATGCACATGAGCCACACATCTGAAAACCCTAAAGTGCTCTACTAAGGGTTTTCTTCCACTCCAAGCTTCTTCTGGAGTTTGATTCATCACAGCTAATGTTGGGCATCGATTTAGAACATAGAACGCCCAATTCACTGCCTCTGGCCAAAATGTCTTGGGAAACTCCTTTTCAGATAACATACATCGAACTATGTTCATCACTATTCGATTCTTCCGCTCAGCTACTCTGTTTTGTTGAGGAGTATGGGTCGCAGTTAATTGCCTTTTAATACCATACTGGGTGTAGAACTCATTGAATTCAGAAGATGTGAACTCTCTTCCTCGATCTGTTCTCAAACATTTAATATATCCTCCTACTTCTTTCTGAAAATAATTCTTAAATTGTTTGAACATGCTCAATGCTTCTGACTTTTCTACTAAAAAATAAGTCCATGCTTTTCTAGTAAAATCATCAATAAAACATATGAGATACCTCTTCTTGCTATTGGAGGCATGAGAGATTGGACCGCAGAGATCGGCATGAATAACTTGAAGCTTTTCTGTAGCTTTTCGATTGTTTTTCCTTGGAATTGGATCCCTGTGCTGCTTCCCAATCAGACAACCTTCACACACCCTTGATGGAGCCTCGAAATGAAGCATGCCTTCTACCACCCTTTTGTACTGCAATGTCCTTAGCCCTTTGTAACTTAAGTGTCCGTAGCGATGATGCCACAGATCCGCCATATCATGTGTAGAAGTATAGAGACAGGATGGCAGAGAGTTTGCAATCAACACAAACATCCGATTTTTTGTCATATTGGTTGTTACAATCAGCCCTCTCTCTGGATGATACATTTTGAGTTTTCCATATTGAATGACAATTACTAGCCCCCTTTCTTGTAGTTGTCCAATGCTCAGCAGATTATTTTTAAATTCAAGTACATAGTAAACTTCATTAACAACATGAGTAATACCTCTTACTTTCAGTCTCACATTGCCTATGCCTGCCACCTCCATTCTTGTATTATTCCCCAACTTCACTCTATGCTTGAAGCTCTCATCGAGATCACAGAACAAGCTCTTGTCACCACTCATGTGATTGCTGCACCCCGAGTCTAAAAACCAAACATCTTCTCTTCGAGCTCCACTCTCTTCTACATAAGCCATGAGTAGCATCTCTTCCTCATCGTCTATTTCAGCGTAATTTGCTTCCTTATCCCAACTTGGACACTCAAATTGAAATTGTCCAAACTTGTGACACTTATAGCACTCCACAGTAGCCTTGTTGTATGTTTGACAACCTCTTCCTCTTCCTCTATACGCACCACGGCCTCATCCTCTTTAACCTCTGCCTCTTCCTTCTTCAACTGCAACCTTCAAGACCTGTTCTTCATCACCAGTTCTTCAAAACTTCTGCTCATGTACAATCAAAGAGCTTTGAAGTTCATCCACAGAGAGACTATCAATGTTCTTTGACTCCTCTATGGAGCAGAGAATGTAGTTGAATTTCTCTGTGAGAGTACGCAAGATTTTTTCCACGATCTTCACATCCTGCATATCTTCTCCATACACTTGCATCTTGTTTGCCACAGTCATGACTCTAGAGAAGTACTTTGTCACTACTTCTCCGGACTTCATCTCCAGAGTTTCAAACTCTTGTCGAAGAGCTTGAATATGAGACTTTTTGACCCTTGCATTCCCTTCGAACTTTTTCTTCATGGCATCCCAAATATTTTTGGCAGTATCCTTCTTGAGAATGGTGTCGAGGACTATGCAGTCGATGGCCTGGAAGAGGTAGTTCTTCACTTTCAGGTCCTTCAGCTTCAACTCATCAATCTTCTTTCGCTGTGCATCTGTCAGCACCGATCCACTTCACCAACCCCTAAAATTCCTTTGAGTGCAGGAAATTCTCCATCAGCATGCTCCAATGGTCATAGTGACCATCAAAACGAGGGATGGCAGCCTGCACGAAATTCCCTTCACTGGACATCTCTCTTTCTCACTGTGTTTGGAATCACCCAAAGCTACTGCTTTTTTTTCTCAGGCCCAGTGGGGGCTTTGATACCACAATATTAAGAATCGAAGACTAAGACAAGTAGAAACTCAACAGATTGTGGGAATGATTCGTAAATCTTATTGAACAAACTTAGGCTCTATATATAGCCTTTACAACTTAACAGGAATGAGAAATACTAGCTCATGTTTACCACAACAGCAACGCGTTAACACTAACTAACAAATTGAAAGCACTAACAAGCATATCCTAAAGACCAGGACTTATTTTAACAAATAGCTAAACTTCAGGAAATACCCCAACAGAAACATTGACTTCTTCTCTTCACACTGTTCTTCGCTATGTGGAAGATCTTGTTTTTAGAGTTGATAGCTACGCAGGTGTTTGTGAGTGCTGTGCTTGGAATGCAAATGCAAATGTTTCACGAAAAAAGAAAATAATACTCCACTTAAAAGACCCATTGATGAGAAACTACACGACTTTTTGTGGAAGAGTCCGCATCCATATGAGATCCATGTGGGATATCCCGACTAAGTCAGAGTTGGTTTTAATATCATTTATCTAAGTTGGACTCCACTCAAATAACTAAACTAATAGATAGAGTTATCAAAATGTTATATATGACTCATTTTCTTTTCTCTTTTCACTTATGTGGGATAATACATGTTCATTTGACCGTGACACTTGTTTTCTGGCATGTAATTAGATATGTTTATGTTTTTGGTACTATCAATGATTTCTCTTTTCATGATTTTTATTCCCTGCTGCTGTCCAACCCACAGTAATGTAAATTCCAGGGCTGATTAGGCTTTATTCTTCAACAGGCATTAAAACTTAATATAAAGTTGTACGAAAGAATATGGGTTCCAAGTCCATGCAAGTAGATTTATAGGTTTAGTGGCCTTAAATATTACTTTTTTGTTGCTAGAAAACAAGTTTCAATATCCATCAAGGTTGAATTCCCGGGGGAAAAAGGCCTGCAACAACATTCTCTTGGCCCTTGTAGTAAGGAAAGAGTCAATTGAGAAAAACATTCTTTATTCTCCAAATATTTGGTTGCCCACCGATTTAGAAAGGATAACAAATTCTTTAGTGGAAGTTGGCATAATAGTGCAATTACACGTTGCTTATAGCTTGGATTATTCGAGCGCAACTTGTTAAAACGGATAATGTTGTGCGTTAGGATTCGACCAGAATTAATTTCGTGGTAAATAGTGGCTGTTCATCCCTTTATAAACCCCAAGGGGAGAGGTTTCTTTTCTGGTAATATAAGCCAACTGAAAATAATTAATTTGATGTATATACTGATCGATTGGAGAAGTCTCCAACTCCCTCAAAGGCTTCCAATATCTATGGCTTACAGTTCATCTCAAGCATGGGAATGTTCTTAAGGTAGATTGAATCCTTACTCCTCCTTATCATCTATCAATGCAGACGTTTATATGCTTCTTGGAGAATATAGTGTAAGTGAAAAGCTTACTTCTTGTCACTTAGAAATATTGTTATCTCATCTAAATAAGTTCTGTGTACCAGTAGCATTTTACCTTTTTCCACACTAATTTGGTTCTGAATGGCTTAAATTCATATGGTTGAAAGTGAGAAACTTTATTAGCAGAATTTTACAGATCAATTTGGTTTTGATATTAACAATTTACTGGTGGAAAAAAAAAACATGATTTCATTTCAATTCCATAATGAAATGTATATATCCCATGAAAATTTCTTTAATTATTTTCTTTATGCAGCTAAAGACTTGATACATGTTGCTCATAAAGGAGACTAATTAAGATTCTAAAACTTAAGTTCTTGTTAAATCTTGCTTGAATAATTGATAGAGTTTTGTATTTTTCTTTTGTCATCTTCAAATTAGGTGTATTAGGTATTAAGGTTTTGAGAATTCTATCTCTTAATATTTTTGTACTCTGTTTGATCATAGTAAAATTTCTCTTATTATCATATTTCTAAGTTGAAGTTTTTTTTTCGAATCACGTAAATTATTTGTTTCATTTGTTTAATTTGCTGTACTATTCTTAACAATTCGCTTATCCAAAACTTGCAGGTGCTGCAAAATTATTTGATGGTACCTGACTACTAACTTTGCACATAAAATCCAGAGTTTGGATTGCATTTTCAAGGTAGAGACCATTATGGCCTCTAGCTTTAGTTAACGTGTTCTTTCTAACAAGAACAGCTATGCAATTATGGAGGATCTCCTTTTTTATTTTTTTCTTTTATTGAATTATGGAAGGATCTCATGATAGGCTAAACTTCGGTATGAAGCAGGCAAGTTATATATCTTAGATGTGCAAAGCAGCCATAATGGACAGACCTGAAAATCCAAACCACAGTTCCGACAAATCAGGAATAATCTTTATGGAAATTTTCTGAGAAGACAGAATTTGTCTTTTACTTTTTGGGGATTGAACTAGAATCTTTTTTATATAGGACACTGAAATAATCACTAGACCAATAGATTCGGGTGAAAGTACAGAATTTGTTGTCTCGTGCATCATTTTCTTTCACTCCAATTACCCACCAAAAAATAGGAAAAAAAATAATGGGTATTTCATATTTGTGAAGCTTGACGAGTTCTGTGGCCAACTTTGACATCATCGTCAAGGGAAGTAACATTTGGTGTTTAGGGATGAGAAACTGCTCTTTGTACCACCAAAGGAACAGAGTTTCTTGCAGCCCCCTGAGTTGGTAAAGGGTCATTAGCACCTGTATGAGGCACATTGGATATTTCTTGAAAGGTTGCATATCGAAGTAAACTCCATGCAATTTTTAATAATATTGAAATTACAGAAATATCTGAGGTAACAAGAGCATGGCATATGAAATTTGTACTGTCTTATCCTTTTGAACTTTTGGATGAAGATTAGTTAGCTTTAAACCGGCACTGAAGGAATAAATATACTTATCTAGCTACCACATCAGGGCAGCTGAGTTCTTGTGTGGCCTGTGCTTAAAACAAATCTCTGATTGCTCCAATATCATCGGATCGATCTTACTAAAGGCACTGCATTAAAGAAATCTTTTATTTTATTTATATAATTCGTGGACTGTTAGAAGATTTCATTGTCAATATAGGTTGTGGGAAGCTCCTTCCTAAGTTTCTTTTGTTGCTTAAGAACCAATCATTTGAAAAGGTTCTTGTCTTTATCTTGCAAGTAACCAAACAGAAAGAGAAAATCAAAGAAAAAACAGAAAAAAACAAGGTAAAAAACACTTGCGGGTTTCTTTTAAATCTTTATGAATAATGCCACCATATATATAACTCTTTCTCATATACCGATCTATCATTATGTACTTCAAATTAGATTTGAAGGAAGAAATTAAAGTGTTGCGAGCGGAATTCCGAGACCCAACAGTCTCTTAACTCTCTCCCTCAATGGCTCTTCTGGCTTTCAAAATGCAAATCCGTCATTTTGTTTCCAGGAGGAGCTGTTGAGGTGGGAGAGTTGAGAAACTGTTGTCTCTCTGCATATAACATTGATGATGTACCAGGTAAGTAGGTAATTATGTCTTTTATGTTTCAACTTCAAATTTGGCCCATTGATATGAGAAAGTTATTGGGTTGTACGTAGATTGTTTAATTAGCTTGCAGAGTGCATGGTCTGTCATCGTGGGTATATTTTCATTATTCATTGCTACAAAATCTTTCTTATATGAATGTGTTTGCTGCATTTCATGCTTTCTCTCTTATATATAATGAAGATTTTGTTTTGTTTGGCTAGTTCTACTGCATATCCCTTGCATGCTTGATCAACGCGCAAGCATGATCAGTGTATGACATGGGAAAATTATTCAATACTTTTGAAGTATGCTCCTTCCTTTGAACGTGAGGAGTGACGTACACAACGGGTGGTGTGAATTTGAGGTTGCAAATATCATAGATGTTTTTGTATACCTGCAATGAATCTGGATGTTTGGAAATTTATGAAGCTTAGTACGTCATAGAGAGCCATGGAAGGAAGCCCAGCTGAATTATATGTAATAGTTCTAGAATGCTCAAGAGCCAAACATCCATATTTTACATGCAAATACTACCAACAAGCTAGGAACACATTTCCAGCCAATTTGTTTTTCTTTTTGGGTGAAAAAGCAATACATTCATAGAATTGAAAAGCAGTGTTCATACAAACCTAGGGGTACCCCTACTGTCATGACTGAAATGCAAAGAAATAAAAGGAGCAACATGCTCAAAGATAGAAAAGGAAAAGGATCCTGTAGCTGCTGCCTTTGCTAAACCATCAGCGCAAAATTCTGCCTCTCTATAAGCATGCATCAACTTGTAATCAAAGAACTTGGAGAGAAAGCATCTGCAGTCATCAATAAGGTTCTCATAAGGGTGCAGCTGAGAATCAACTAAGTTGATAAGGTTCAATTTCAAGTTTGTTGAAGCCCCTTTGCATAGCAAGTGAAGGCCTTCTCTAAGACCCAAAAGTTCAGCAACCACACTTATGGTTTAAGCCCTTGTTAGAACCAACAATTCAGTTGGCTCTTTCATCTCTAATAACACCCTAATGACCTGTTAAGCCTATATTACCAATGGAAGTCAAATTCCCAACCTGCTAAGCTTGGATTACCAGCCAAAATTTTGGTAGTCAAATTTATGCATAAATCAGTAACGATATTTTAACACCTCCACTAACACCCATTTCTAAACCTATTATGCAACCAATCCCAAGAAACTTCACTCGCAATAACATTCAATCCATCTATTATAGTGATTTTTTTTAGATTAAAATAATAATTTATCAGTCAAACTCTTACACGTGGTATGTGGTTATTAGTCTATTATCAAGATGTCAAAAAGGGGTGTTAGAAATAGATATCAATACAACTTCATTTGCAAACATAAAGTTTGGATGAAATTTCAAATCTATTAATTTTGTAATTTTAGAAAGCCATTCAAGTCTCAAACACTTGCGAACTTGAAATATCTTCTATCTAAAATTTATTTAAAATTCACAAGTTGTGAAGATTGGATTAATCCATGAATACGAAATTATAAAATCTCTAATTTTTAAATTGTATTAAAACCTTTAAATTAATTTAAAATACAAATACACACAACTTTAAATTCATATATCCTTAAATTCGTATTTGGCATATCCACAAATACAACGTTTACAATAGAAAATACAAATGCTTTATAACATGTCAAAAGATTATATTGTCACACACCTCTCCTCTAAGGAGTAGCCCCAAGCTCAATCCCCTCTAGAAAAAAAAATATTGTCACAAATTAAATTTTAAGGATTAAATTATTCAGTTTAAAACTATAAAGATTTAAATGCGATTCATTTGGTTAATTTGAATTCATGAATTTAAAACCCCTTGACCTAGTTAAAAAGTTTATAAAGAATTTTATAATTTCATGAAATCATTCAAATATTGAAAAAAAAAAAACTTGTAATATCTTTGAACTTATTTAAAAAGAAACGTCATCTCTTACTCATGTATTTTAAACTCACAAGTTTTTAAGATTTAAATAAATTCATAAAGTTGAATGTCATTCCAAAGGAATGGACTTATTAGTAGTAAAAAATTTGTGAAGTAAAACTTGCAATACACATAAATTTTAACTATAAAATGGTTCCATTAAATCTCAAAATTTAAAATATCCAAATCCATATGAAAAAATAATGTATTGTAAGTTTTACTTCAGAATTTTTAATTATATATAGTATAAATTTTTTTTTTTTTATGAAAAGCTATGAATAAATTGTGTTTTTAATTTTAATGTGACGATGGTTCCATTACTTTACGCTCACAAAGAGTGAGGTATAACCGTTGGGCCAAGCCCATGGTTAAAAATCGGTTCAATTATAAAGTAAAACATAGTTTTACCAAAGCTTTCAAAGCAAATGAATTGATGCTCCATGTATTCAAGGAAATCAAATAATTCACTAGGGTAGAAAGCAGCACACCTCTCCTTCGAGTAGTGATCCCACATATATGGTTCGATGAAAATTACCATGAAACTGTGAAATGTTTATTAGTAATTACAGAAAAATTTAATAGTAATTGTTTTAAAAAAATTTATAAAAAAAATTTAAATACCGAAATTGTTATTTAATTTCCTTATATTTATTAGTAAATTTTTTCGATTTTATGATAACTCTTGTGAAACCGAATTCGTAATTCTCTTTTCTCTTCCCTAAAAAAAACAGAAAAAAAAAAAGCAAAATAAATCACAAAATGTGTCACTTTATATCCATGGTACGGGATTCTTAACCATTTAATATATGGGTCTTGAGCCTTAAAACTTATAGTCAAAAGTGGGCCTTCACTCCTGAGAATGAGTCAAGCCCGGTAAGCACGAGCAAGCGATTCAAAGTCTAAAGTTTTACATATAAACTAGAATAGTACATGCACAAGAACTGCTGGAATTGCTATCGTGGCAGAAAATTATTGGTGGATTTCACGTGGCACATAATATCATTGGTGGAAACAGCTCGATATTCTCGGCGAGATCTATATATGAACTAGAAGAAACTATCAGGCCTAATATACTTTCTTCTCCTTTGTTAAGAGCTTTAGATTTAGATTCATTCTCAGATCGACCGTAGCTTAGGGTTTCGAGAGTGAGAAATGAGAGAAGGGAAACTGCGATTCGCTTTGCTCCTTTTGGTTGCTTTCGTTTCGTTGCAGAAGCTCTGCTACTGTGACGATAACACGGTATTGGCCCCTCTCTAGCTCTCTAAATCATTTGGATGTTTATATATGATGTGTATATTTTTTAAGATTTTGATTTCTCTTTGTTGATATTTATATGTCTGCTGTTATAGATCCTTTACGAGTCGTTTGACGAGTCTTTTGATGGTCGATGGATTGTTTCTGGGAAGGAGGAGTATAAAGGTTTGTGATTCTTTTGGATCTGTGATAATCTCTGTGTTAAATTTTTTTCATTTGTGAATATTAATGATTTTATTTATATGATCACCGATTATTAAAGCTAAAAATTGTTATGTGGTTACTTTGATTATTTATTGCTATAATTAGAAGTCTCTTTTTATTAAAGCTTAATTATGGACTAGAGAAGTCTCTTTTTTTTCTTTTTCACTGAATCGGTAGTTTATCTAAAATAAATAAATATATAAAACAATCTATTGTTTAGATTGATAAAATACGGTGTTAGTATGTGAATGCTAAATGAACGTCTGTATGTAGATAGAGTGCAAGTACAAAAGATACTGCGATAATGTGCTTGGAGGATTTTGCAAATGGATCCGTAATTCCTCAAGCGTGACTTATAAATACAACTTTGTTACTCTTCAACACTCTTTATCTTTAATGTTGCTTGAAAGCTAACATGGAGAAGGATGTGAATGCATTTGCATAAAGTTTGTATATCTCAGTGTCTCTATGATGAAATTTGAAGAACTAGTACCGAATCCTGCGTGTAGCAAGTATATGATTTCATAGTGACATCTTATAAGCTGTCCTTGGGCTTCTAGGTACTCAATAATGTCAACCATTTAGTGGAATGAAACAATGAGCTGTGTCAAATTTCTGCTTGTAGTTTAAATTAATGGGTCCATACATCTACTAGGTTTTGGTTGATAAATTATCCCAAGTGGGTATATGTATTGCTTTGCATCAATGATTACTATCTGAAGTGCTCAGCCTGCCATCTCACTGAATTAACTTTCATCCTTTTACTATCTGCTGCAACCATCCAAGGTTACTTGTAGTTATTCTTTGCTTACCCCCATTTTATTTATTCTGGTGTTTTCCAATAAGTGAACAAGTGCTTAGTGTGATTTTGAGATTTTGTTTTGTCAATGTGGAGTGCTCAGGTTGCCATCTGATTGAATATAGATCTGTATGTAGTTCATTGATGAGGATCATATAATGTCTGGATGATTTGAGACCATAAGTTTATATGTTTTTTTCCCAATGTAATCAAGGATATAATATGGTTTCTAGTTTTTCTGCCGTTCTTGATCCTTATGCAATAGCACTACTTGACTTATATGTTTAATTGGGAGAAAATATCATGATCCATGGTTTTTTCTTTTTCATTTTTTCCATTTACCTGTCCGCTGCCTGTAGTTGTTTTCAAACTTGAAAGTATTTGTTGATATGCTATTCTGGTTTCAGGTGTATGGAAGCACTCAAAGAGTGAGGGACACGATGATTATGGACTTCTTGTGAGTGAGAAAGCCAAGAAGTATGCAATAGTGAAAGAGGTTGATGAGCCTGTGAGTCTCAAGGATGGAACTGTTGTTCTGCAATTTGAGACTCGCCTCCAGAATGGGCTTGAATGTGGTGGTGCGTATCTTAAATATCTTCGTCCCCAAGAGGCTGGATGGGCACCTAAGGAATTTGATAACGAATCCCCTTATTCTATTATGTTTGGGCCTGACAAATGTGGGGCTACAAACAAGGTGCATTTCATCCTAAAACATAAGAACCCAAAGAGTGGGGAGTACATTGAACACCATCTCAAGCACCCACCCTCTGTCCCATCTGACAAGTTATCTCATGTATACACTGCCATCTTGAAGCCTGACAATGAGCTGCGAATTCTGATTGACGGGGAAGAAAAGAAAAAGGCAAATTTCCTCTCGGCTGAAGAGTTTGAGCCTCCTCTAATTCCTGCCAAGACCATTCCTGATCCAGATGACAAAAAGCCTGAGGACTGGGATGAGAGAGCAAAAATTCCTGATCCTAATGCTGTGAAGCCAGATGATTGGGATGAGGATGCTCCTATGGAAATTGAAGATGAGGATGCTGTGAAACCTGAAGAATGGTTAGATGATGAGCCTGAGGAGGTAGATGATCCTGATGCAACCAAACCAGAAGATTGGGATGATGAGGAGGATGGTGAATGGGAGGCTCCAAAGATTGATAACCCTAAGTGTGAGACAGCCCCTGGTTGTGGTGAATGGAAGAGGCCTGTGAAGAGGAATCCAGCTTACAAGGGAAAATGGCATGCCCCTCTTATTGACAACCCCAGTTACAAGGGTATCTGGAAGCCTAGGGAGATTCCAAACCCCAGCTACTTTGAACTTGACAAACCTGATTTTGAGCCTATTGCTGCTGTTGGCATTGAGATTTGGACAATGGAAGATGGTATACTGTTTGACAATATTTTGATAACTAAAGATGAGAAGGTTGCAGAGTCATACCGGGAGACGACCTGGAAGCCAAAATTTGAGATTGAAAAAGAGATACAGAAGACTGAGAACGAAGCTGCTGCTTTAGATGATCTTAAAGGCCTACAGGTAATGAAACCTTTGTCTGTTTATATTTCTATATGATCTGTTACTTTATAACCTAACCATTTAACTTAAATTTGGCAGAAGAAGGTCTTTGATCTCATGTACAAGGTTGCAGATATTCCTTTCTTAAGTGCATACAAGCTTAAGATTCTTGTAAGTGCTCATACCTGTTTCTTATTATTGTGAACTCATGTACTACTTTGGATTGTACTGAAATCTGAGACTGTATCCCAGGATCTCATTGGGAAGGGAGAGAAACAACCAAACCTCACAATTGGCATCCTTATCTCCATTGTGGTGGTAATTTTCACTGCTCTGATTAAGTTCATTTTTGGTGGGAAGAAGAAAGTAAGTTCTGAATCCACTCTTCTTTGGCCATTTTGTCTATTTAACTGATTTATGCTTATATGTAAACCTTATGGATGCATGTTACCCTTTTGTCTCACTATCTTGGATCACCTTGTGCAGGCAACAGTTGAACCCAAAAAACCCGAGGTTGCCGAGACTTCAAATAAGGAAGGAAGCAGTGGGGAGCAGGAAGAGGAAAAGGAGAAGGAAGAAACTGATGCTCCTCGTCGGAGGCCATCCAGGCGTGACAACTAAAGACGGGGAATAGGAAGACGGTTGTTATGGGTTTCACTTTTGGTAAAATTTTGAGCTTAGTGTTGTTCTAGACGAAGGATTCTTGCTTATTTTTTTAGGTTTGTTTTGAGACTAAATTTATGAAGGGTGTAAATGAGACAGTCTATCAGACTGATACTTCTAAAATCTAATTTGATATGTTGGAAGGTTCCAACCCATTGAACGCAGAAATTTGCAGGTGGAATATTCTGTTACTCTTGCGTTGCGTTTGGATTTGTAAATTTGTAATGCATCTATTTCAAATTAGTTAATAAAGACTAGAATTTATACGCATAAATTAATTTAATCTTCGAAACTTATAAATTTAAAATATATTTTAAGATTTTAATATTTTTATTGAACTCAACAATAAATATGCATTTTAAATTAATATTTTTAAATGAAGTATTAAATGATATTAAATGTTGCAGTTGAGTTCCATAGATGTCATGAAACAAAATGAATCATGCCTTGCAACAGTTGTTCCACTGCTTCACCTTATTATACTGTTAAATCAAAAGATCAAGCTCGCTCAACGGCCTACAAACTCATCTTGTCATCCATAAAGTCACTTATTTGTTGTGATCGTCAGTCGAAGGACCTTCATTGTCTGGTCTAAAGGCTTCATAATGTTCTGATATGCTACTCAAGTTTCAATTGGACTTCAGTGCAGCTGCAGATTCTTCAGTAGGATGCGAAAAAAGAGATCACTGCTTTCTTTTCTCTTCGTGATCATTATGAAAAGGCTGAGATCATCGGCTGATTGGGAAATGTGATTTACAAGTTGTTATCTATGCAGAAGTCACTGCTTTAAAGTACTGTCAGTTTAGACCATATACCTGTTGGAATGACCTAAGCAATTTATTAGTTCCTATTTCTTTGGTTATTTTTCCTTTTAAAGGCTTTTTTTAAGTGATAATTCACGGACTGATTCAGCAGTAGCAACCACGGATCCTAGCTCAATTTTAAAAGATGGAATTGTAAGAGTAGTGTTGGGAACCAACTCTTTTGTTTATCCTTTTTGTCCTGCCTAATCACTATAATGCCCGAGTATTAATTATGGGAAGCTCAAATAGTAATTGGCATATTTGAGCGGGGATAAAAACGCGACTCTTTTCATTGGCTAAATCCGGTGATGAACCAAAAGTGTTGGCTACAAGTATTTGCTCAATTGTAAATCCTATAATTCCTCTCTTTCCATGTGTGGCAGGAGAAGAAAAATTCCTTTTTAGAGTAGAATCTTAGGAGTCTTTCCCTTTAGATACTTGATTACCCAGTTAAGCTCCTCCTGCCAGCTCCCTACAGTAGTCTTAACAATAGATAAGGAGTACTGACAAGGTTAACTTTAATAGGCAATGCCTGGCTTTTTGGATATCATGCATTAATTTTATTACGCAGCAGTCTGAAAGTATAACCTTTGTACACGAGAGTATTCTTGGTAGAAGAGACAAATCTGAGGGAAGTATAGGCTGAATCACGTGCAGATGTTTTCTGTAAAAGGTGGGTGCCGTTTTTCTAGTTTCGTTTATTCTCAAAGAGTAAAGAATCAGTATGCTAATTTTGCTTAACGAATGGATTCGTCGAATCAAAGGAGGATGCAAAATTATTGGATGGTAAACATAAGAGCTGCCATTTGCAACTGAGAACAGCTTATCAGTGTTTGCTTATGAAAGCTAAGGAAGGAGATAACAGATCTGGGTTGCCTTTCTAGGAACCATTTAAGAAAATTATTACTGCCATTGCCATGAATTTAATTATTGAAACGAAGGAAGCTAACCAACAACTTTCTTGATGGGCCTCTCATATGATCATGGAGTAGCCTATACATTATATATGGTCGCTGGGATCCCGACATTGTATTTAATTCTCTTTAAGAAAACTTGCCAACTTTTAAATTGAAGATCCAATTCAGGTTCTTTTTGTTTTCTTTAATTTTTCTTTCCAGTGTCAAAAAACATTTAAAAAAAAAGAAAAAACAGTTTTGAGTGAAGGTGTTTAAAGATTAAAGAAAAAATTATAACTATTCCTTCCAGTTGACCTAAACATAATTTATCAGTAAAACTACCAACATTTAACCTTCTCATTCTCTCTCAAATTTCGTTCTTAAAGCATCAAAATCCTATTTCATTCTTTTGTGCAATCCGAATGGGGATTAAAAAAATTGCTACTTGGGTTTAGCTGAGGTAGTAACAAGAATGGAGATGAAGGTAGAGATTTCAATTAATAAAAGAGGAGATTTTGCTTACCGGGAACAATTGCTAAACATAAAGCTAGATCACGAAAAACAAAAAAAGTGAGGTAAAGACTTGCAATGAAGTCCTGCGCCATTGGACTCAGTGAAGAGGACGCTTCACGCCTTTTCTGGGCATGGGTTAGAATAGCGGTAAGGCTCATTTCCATTTCTAGCATGTACTACACCGTATGATGTAAGGCTACATTGGAGTTGGGGATGGCAACAAGATGAAGAATGGACGGTTAAATTCTCCATCTCCGACCCTGTCTCCACCAAGTTCACCGAAAAAAATTTCTCTATCTTTACTTTCAGGGATGAAGGCAAGGAAAAAAAATTTTCCTCCTTGGTTCTCCACTAGAAATCGGATCCACAGGAAATTTTCCTCAACAAAACCCAAGTCATGAGACTACATAAAATTTGAACTATTTTAAACCAATAACTCATAAAAAATAAAAAAAAACTTTGGCCTAAGTTAAATAAGACCGAAAATTTTAATATTTTTACTTGTTAAAACCTAAATTGGTCTTGTGACCATTAGAAAATAAAATGCTATAAAAAAAATATAATTAGTATTTATAAAATATGAATTTAATAAATTATCATTAAGACATGAACTATCGTTTAAGTTATGATCTTGTAAAATGTAAGTGAAAAGTCAATAAATAAAAAAATATGAATTTAAAATAAAAATATAATATATTATTTATAAAGTTCAGAGTGAAGACTTATTTCCCCTCATCGCCCCCGCCAAAGCAACGAAGAAAAAAAATTTTCCATCCCCAAACGGGACAGAAATTTTTCTCTAAATTGGAGTGGGACGAGACAAGACCTATGGATCCCTAATTGGAGTGGGTTTGAGTAACGGTTGAGCTCATTTACGATTCGATGTGTGCAAGTAAAAAAAAAAGACTTGCAATGAAGAGGTAGGTTGGCAACCAGGGAAAATAGTGTTTTAACACGTTTATTCAGTTGAGTCTAAGCTTCTCTTTTTTCTTTCTAAAACTTTACAAATAACTAGAGGCACAACCGGAAGAGAAAGAGAACAGATACAAAGAACAATTAATATCAAAGTACTTTGATTGTTCAGTCTAGGTAATTCAGTTTGTTTTTGGAACTCTGTTGATAGCAACAATACTGATTTGCCTAACAATAGTTTTTCATTTTATGGATAAAAATATGGTTTTCAAAACAGATTTTAGTAAGACAACTAAGTATTTAATATTTGATACAAGAACGATAAAAACAGTTTTTCAAAACATTTAGTACTTAGAAACTATTTCTCAGTTTTTTATTCTTTTCATAAACTACTTTTTAAACAAACATGTTTGACTTAACTTCCGCTTATAAGATACAGAAACAATTTCATAAACTCTCCCAATCAGTACCCACTTTTGTGAATGAGATTACCCTTCAACCTAAGTGGCCGCTTACTGATGCTGCTCAGCAGACTCTAGTTTCCCACTTCATGTGTCTCTCATTCAGATAAAGTTCCCTTAAAGGAATAAGAAGGAGAAAGAACATGCAAAACGACCCATGTTTTCAGACAAAGGCGAACACCCACAAAAACTTACAACCCTAATCAACAGAAAAATTGTTTGTAAAGTCTCCACAAAAACCTTAAACATGTTTGACCTAACTTCTGCTTATAAGATACAGAAACCATTTCATAAACTCTCTTGATCAGTACCCACTTTTGGGAATGAGATTACTCTTCAGCTGAACTGGTCACTTACTGATGCTGCTCAGCAGACTAGTTTCCTACTTCATGTGTCTCTCATTCAGATAAAGTTCCCTTAAAGGTAATAAAAAGGAGAAAGAACATGCAAAACGACCCATGTTTTCAGACAAAGGCGAACACCCACAAAAACTTACAACCCTAATCAACAGAAAAATTGTTTGTAAAGTCTCCACAAAAACCTTAAACATGTTTGACCTAACTTCTGCTTATAAGATACAGAAACCATTTCATAAACTCTCTTGATCAGTACCCACTTTTGGGAATGAGTTTACTCTTCAGCTGAACTGGTCACTTACTGATGCTGCTCAGCAGACTCTAGTTTCCTACTTCATGTGTCTCTCATTCAGATAAAGTTCCCTTAAAGGTAATAAAAAGGAGAAAGAACATGCAAAACGACCCATGTTTTCAGACAAAGGCGAACACCCACAAAAACTTATAACCCTGATCAACAGAAAAATTGTTTGTAAAGTCTCCACAAAAACCTTAAACATGTTTGACCTAACTTCTGCTTATAAGATACAGAAACCATTTCATAAACTCTCTTGATCAGTACCCACTTTTGGGAATGAGATTACTCTTCAGCTGAAGTGACCACTTACTGATGCTGCTCAGCAGACTCTAGTTTCCTACTTCATGTGTCTCTTATTCAGATAAAGTTCCCTTAAAGGTAATACAAAGGAGAAAGAACATGCAAAACGACCCATGTTTTCAGACAAAGGCAAATACCCACAAAAACTTATAACTCTGATCAACAGAAAAATTGTCTGTAAAGTCTCCACAATAAAGACTGGACGGACTGGGTATGGTTCACCTTATTAGCACATGTTTAGAAAAAAAAATTGTCCCATTTCCTACAAAAGAACAATATAAAAAAACAAAAAGCAAAAATCCAAAAAGGAATGGGCAATCAAAACTTAAAGCAAAGTTTACGCTGCAACATTTTTTGTTCTCTTGTACTCTAAAAGAGAATGATCACGTCTATAATTTAACTCAACTTCAGCCGCTTGATTTCCTTCTATCATAATTTACCTGAGGGGATTATGACTACATTCATCGACGACCACCAGCCTTTCTGACTGGAGGAGCATTGTCCTCATCATCTGACTGGATATCCCCATACTGCCACATCCCACGCCTATCAGTACGTGCTTCATCCTGAAACTTCTCCAAATTATCAAGGGCCACCTGTCTTTCCTTGAGGTCCCATTTCTTCTTTTTCTCAATCCTAGCAAGTCCTTCCTGGAAAAAACACGAGGTAATATTAATCACAAACCAAACTCAGAACAGAAGAAGCATTTGCATGTTCACAGCACAAGTTGAATTCACCTGGGTGATGAAGAAGGATGAATTGTCAAAAAGAGAAAGAAAAAAAGAAAGAAAGGCAAGCATTCTAATTAATTAAGACTAATAATTAATTAGTCTTAAAAAATTTTCACCTATGTACTATGTTCCTCACTTGCAGAATATAAGACTAATAAACCACAAAAAGGTGGGCTCTTAGTTCAGATGATGATGAAGCGAAGTTTAGTTTATGTTTTACTGTTTCTTGAAGTAGCATACTTTGATTAAACTAATAGTAAAAAAAATTTCACAGAAAAAGCAAGTAAATAGAGAAGCTACTATTCAAACCTGCAGCATGGCGGCATTTATACTAATCTCAGCATCCACAGCAACCAGAGTTACAACAAGAATTGTCCCAGTTCCCTGTCCTTTGACTTTTCCACCAGAAGTATCCCTTTCCTCTACCTTCGCCCTAAACTCTTTCCCACTGTTCAGTGCGTGAGCACTCAAATACTCAGCTGCTTCAGGACCAAAATCCTCTTCCACGCTTGGAACCTTGATGTACGCCAGGCTGCATAACTGAGCAAGGCCTGGCGAAGAGGATACTGAAGGTTCAAGAGGGCGTAACTGGCTGTATGGGACAACCTCTTGATTTCCATAATCAATGTAGAACACTTCAAACTTGTCTTTTGGGGATTCAATTGCTCCTCGGGGTGCATTGACAATCTTCATATGAGAAATAAACATAATTGTATATGTGTCAGTAGACATCAGCATTGGTGAAAGCCAAGAAAATGATTGTAACATTCAAGAACTCAAAACAGCTGACATCCCAAGTACGGAATTGAGAAGTGAGCAATAATATAGGAAATTCTTATGTTCGGCATATAACATGAAAGATGAATTAAATTTAAGTGGCTAACCCGTGGTCCCAATATAGATGGGAATAAGATTTCATTAAGTTGCAAAGAGAATAGAAGGTTGGTTCACTCAATCCCTATTAATCATGTTCAATCTATAGATAAATTGCCAGAGGATTATTTCCATGTTAAACAAACAAAACTAACAGCAACAGCTCCAATCAACCCAGTGGACCTACTTATATGGATCACAATGACTACACCCCTAAGAGAAAACATAAGTCAAGCATTCTTATACGAAGTTTTAAAAGTCAGCCCCTACACATTTAAGGAACAAAAAACCTAAAATATCTTGCATAGTGCATTACAGCTAGTTGATGTTATTATCATTTGAAGCAATGAATTACATAAATATACAATAGCTATTTATGGTATGACTTTTAACTCATAAATATCCAGAGTTCACCTTTATTGCGTAAGTTCCTACAGCTATGAGCTTATATTAGATCGATTCATGACTCTAACTGGTTTGGTAATTGGTGCACATATGATAAATATGTGAACCAAAATGGGTTAAAAATTTCAAAATAACATAATGAATATACGTTTGGTTTTTAAACAAGCTTCACATTCACACTCAGGATGAGATTTCCCCCCAAAAGCCCATAGCTAAAATCTATTAATGATTGTAAAAACCAAAATCCGCTATATGGGCATAAAACTGTAAATGCAAACGTAGTACAAAAGATTAAAGACAAAACTCACCATTGCTCTGTTCCAGGAATTATCAACGCTAAATTGAGCGAGGACAATATCACCCTTCTTAGGATTAAAAGCAGCCATTATAGGAGGTGCCTGCAGATTTAACGATGCAAGCTGTTGCTGAATTGAGGCCACTTTCTGGTCCCCAACCGTCTGGACATAAAATTTACCACCACCCAAGACTTCCGTTACGACTACCTGAAAACAGAAGAAAGAGAAGTCGTTGTTTATCATTTTTGTACAGATGAATAGAATAAACCGCAAAGAAATAATATCTTAAGCACCTTTAGCACTTCTTTCTGCTTGCTTTCTACAGCAGACCCATTGGTAACTTCCTCTCCTTCAACATAATTCTCCCAAACCTGCAAGAAAATATCAGTTAGAATGTTCTGCAACAATATAAAAAACAGTTGTAGAATGACATATGCTCTGCTTCTTACTTTCAGCTTCTGCTTTTTAGCAGATTTCTCAGCCTGTTCAAGAAGGTGAGCATCAGGGATCCTGTCAGTACCAAAGGAAGTCTGCATTTTTGCAAGGCCAGCTTCAAGAAGTACAGTTGCCATATTGGTCCTCGACTCCCATAGAGAACCCAAGAAAGTTCCAGTTCTATCAACATTTTCAACTTCGATCTGTATTAAGAATATAGATTTTTATCAAACAATGGAAATCAACAAAACAAAGTGGCGAGCAATCAGGGGCATAGAGGAAGGAATCACCTCAACATCTCTCTGCATGATCTTCCGTCTCATTAGAGCAATTGCTTCATCTGAATAGGGCTCGTCACGACCAGGACATCTGACACCAGAGAATGAAAAGGCAATACTGCATGTTTCCTTCGGAATCAAAAGCTTAAAACGATGTCCACTGAGGACATACTCCACAACGGCAGGAATCTTCCTACTCCTCTGCAGGAACGGCAGGAAATCTCTGGCTTTCTTCACAGATGCCTGAAAGAGACAGCAATAAAGAAATAAGCAAACAAAAAAGGCAGACAATAGAGTGAGAAAATAGTTCATTATTATGGCTATATTTTTAACCATTGTCAGATCTTGTATGTGCATCACTGGGGGATCCTTTGCAGAATGGATGCCTTTCTTCCCAGAAATAGCACGTGATTCAGCAGCAAGAAGAGCATCATAATAGTTTGATCTTTCCTCAAAATCTCGATGTCTAATCACGGTGCCAAAGCCACGACCAACCACAAGCTCAGCAACATTCACCCCAGCCTGCTGAGTGCCAGCTGTTGATGGAACAGACGGAGTGATATCATCACCATCTCCCTTAACAGGAGACAAGAGGAAGATTGATCCAAAATCCATTACTCTTGAATCACCGGCCCCAGCAGCAGCTGTAGGCCCATCTGCCATGCTGACCTTCCTAGAATACTCCATTTGAACATTGACCTACAAAGAAATATAGTATTATTAATCAAATTATAAACTATAATTTCTATTGTCATCAAAATGCGAGTTAATCTTGGGAGTATGCATACTGGTCGGCCCATAAGGCGCATTCTTAGAAAGTCTCTTGCTTCCCGGGCATAGGGAGCTGGCTTTTCATCTCTACGCGGATTACCAATTTTTGGGCACCTGATACTCGAAAGATTGACTCGTCGCTCTGCCTGAGGACTTCCATACGGCACAGAATCATCAGCAACAATGATGCAGTCCCCACTTACAACCTCCACTACCTGGAGGAGGAAAGCAGAAATAGTTTAACAAATGACTATGATAAGATACGATGAAGAAGAGATAGATAAATAGATAATAGTGAAAGAGAGATTTCTATAAAGCATAAACTTTTACCTTTCCTGTGAAATTCTGATCATGGATTGCCTTAGAATTTGTGGCTGGGGGTACATAGTTAGTCCAGATTCTCAACCGGTTTTTCTTGGCTTGAAGATCTGCAGCCTTCAGCCGCCTTTTGGAATCTTCTTCCATCATATTAGCGCTCCATTCAACATATTTAGCCAAGCCCTACTCATAGACAAAGAGATCAGAATATGACGCAAGTGCATTATATTCATCAAAAAGCAAAAGAATCAGAGAAGAACTTTAATTCATTTGAAGTTCGAAGTCTACCAACCAGAAATATTAATTGTAACAGATAGAAATTCATTAGCAATGGCTGGATGGAGACAACAAGATTGTATAAAGCATCTTGTACAGCAAATATTCCAATAACGAATACAATATTAAAGGTCATTGAGTAGCATATATATTCAACATTATAGCTCAATAAAATTTAAGAAAATACATTTTCCACAAGCTCCAATGCCAGGTCCTTTGCTGATTCCCCGTCAGGATAATATACTGAACCAATCAAATTGCTATATTTATCAACACCTTCCAGGACAATACGTACCTGTAAAATCCACCTTTATTTAGATCATCTAAAGAATAAGAATATGCCCAAGTCAATTCGTAGTAGTAATTCACTTACATCTCTATTCAACACACGAAGCTCTGTAAAGTATTTGGCTTCCGCTCCAAATGGATCAGGAGCAACTTCATTAGATGATGATGTTGAAACTGCAAGTCTCTGTGCAGATGTTAAAGGGGCTTGTGATTCAGCAGAACTATCTCCATTTTGTTCAGAGGCTGCATCTGTTTCACTAACAGTTTCTGCTACAGACCTTCTACCCATGGACGGGGACTAATTCAAACAGAAAAAATGATACTTTACTAAGAACACCTTTAAACTGCTACATAAGACATTTAAAAGGAAAAAATCCACATCAACTAGAGATCATGGCATAATTCTGTACCTGGATTCCCGCGACAAACACCTGAACAAACTGAAAGTCTGGAAGCAGATAGACCCTAATGGTACTGCCATCACGAACCTGCTCAACAATACCTTCCATGGGCCTTCCCTTGTTTGCAGCTAACAGGCCCATAGCATCCAAGTTACTAGGATCACCAATGGCAGAGGGGGGAAGATTTCTGATGGCTAACTCAGAAGCACCAGGTTCCTGCAATCACAAACACCATCCAGAATGGGTTCAAAACAAATCCAAAAAGTACTAAGAAAAAAGCAGCCAATTAATGGTATCTGCTGCTCTGTCCACCAGGCAAAATTTAATTTCCATTACTATATACTAGGAGTGCTTTAGAGAAGAGAGGGTAAAAAGGAATCCTCCATTTATGTAACAGACTAATAGGCATAAAGTTTATTGCATCTTGCTATTTTTCTCAAACAAAAACAGTTATCATCTAATACTTTTAAAAAAACAGTTATCACCAAATGAGTGAGGGTTTTAAGAAAACACATTACATCCAGTCTGGGGCAACCATTTGGATTTATGATAAGCTGAGAGAGAAGATGAGAAAAGATAACCTTGTTCCAACGGCCAAGACCTTGTTGCTTAGCCTGCTCTTCAAGACGTAGCAAATCTGCAATGAAAGGACTGGCGGAATTCTGACCCTGCGGATTCTGTTCCCTGACCTGTAAATACAAGATTCAGCTAACACATAAATAAAAATAAACAAATCAAATTTTAGTAATGTATCAAACAAAAAGGATATAACCTTTGCCCAGCCTTCGGCAACAACCAGCATTGCAACATTTTTGTCACCGAGGTAAACAGAGCCAAATTCTCTACCTATGTTCGCTACAGTATAATCCACTTTGAAAGTGACCTCCTGTTCAAAGAATATATTAATTTAGATGAATTCTAATCATTTAAAAGAATTGAATGTCATCTTGCACACAACTGAAACAATTTGTAAATAATCACCTTTCCTATGCAGAGCTTCCTTAAAAACTCCCTGCTGTCCCATGCGAATGGCTCATCAACTCCTCCTCTACGAGCCTGGGAATAATAGACAGAAGCCAACAATCAGAAAGTCTAATCCATCATTAATGCAGTGTTTAATTTGTTATAACCAAGTCATGATAAGCAAACAATTGCAAAAATACTCATGAAACTATAACCAAGGTTATTGTTCTAATGAGTATCATGTTAGTCCCCAAAAACTGATCATGAAGAGGGGTGGAGGGATTAAAGATTTGATTGGAAGCTGAATACATAAACAAACAAGTGACATACCACAAATTTAACAAAAAAAAACAAGAATAAGTCCTTAAAATGCCATTGGGTTGAAAATAACAGATTCTCATTATTGATTTACATAGCAGTAACATATCATAATCTTGGGGGCATGGTATATCTTCATGATCATAAGCATATAAAGTTGAGTAGGCGTACAAGTCTAGGAGCCATAAGTGATGACAAAGTGACAGTTTTCTCTGGCGGGGGACCAGCCTTGTTGCTGGTCAAGGCCATTATCACCAAGCAGTCCCCTGATGTAACCGCTTTCACTCTTCCTCTATACCATCTAGAGTCTCCAGCTGCCGGTGATGCCATTTCTCAACAGCTAGGATCTGCACCCAAAAGAGAAATCAAGTAAAACATTTTAACATCAGGTTCACCAATTAAAGGCTTTTAGAGTGCTTTAGTTCCACGGGCTTTACATAATTTGTAAACAATGTTCGACCCTTTTGTTGATCCCAGAATATTATACAAACATGGAATACCAACAAATTTAATAAATTAATAAAGAAAACCTAATGAATCAAAAGCAGATGAGGTAAGAAAACGCATCCACCAAGAAGCAAGATAAAATAAAACTACAGAAAACACGTTACATAAACAATACCGTCCAATATTTATAACACTACCAATATAAGGAACCAGATCCATAGAAATGGGTTTATAAACACCCAGAATTATAGATAAAATCGCAGGAATCATCACATGCATCAAAAGAACACTGTAAAATTGATCGCACACGGTATTGAACACATCGATCTGCAATTCGATCAAGCAAATCAATAACAAAACAATCATTTCTTCACCATAAAATCTAAATTCAAATAAAAAAATGAAAACAGAGAATACCGATTCAGAGAGCCTGCAAATCGGTAAACGCTTAATCAAAACATATTTAACATCTAATCAGTACAAATCTAATGAATCACTGCATGCATAGTCAAACGAAACAATAATCTAATACAGAGAGAGATCTATGAAGGAAAAAATAACGAAACGTTTTTTTACCTGGGTTATTCAACAATGGAGACTGATTGGATCTACAAGAGAACAAACACAAAAGATTAATTTACGCTCTCTTGTCTCTCTTATGTATATTGCTGAGGTTTTATGAGAAAAGAAACGAAGAAGAGAGAGATTTTAACGAAAGAGAGAAAAACGGCGAATGGCGAGATATTGGAGAATGTGCAAGGAGAGTGTATATAAACGAGAAGCAGAGAGCTAGGATTTCATATACCCTCATTTTTCAAGGAAATTACTCATATTACCATTGATTAGAAACAAACAACAGTTTTGTTTATAAAAAAATTCCACAGAAAACTACCCTTTTAGGACACCACCGATACGGACGAGGTAACCGTCCCAATTTATGAAGAGCAATCTGGGCATTCGAATTCGGATGTTAGCAATAAATTAATTTGATTTTATGTAAATGGTTTAATTTTATTTTTTAAATAAAAATATCATTACTTATTTACTTTACTTTTTATTTTATAAATTTAAAATTTTATTTTATTTTTTCACCGTAATTAAATATTTTTTATAAATAAATTCTAGGTGAATGTGACATTCATTCGCTGAAAATAAAGATAAATACTCCATTTTAAGCAAACTTATAGGTTCTGACTTCTGACTTCGGACTTCTGACTTCTGACTTCTGACTTCTGACTTATGTTAGGTGTTTTTCATGTTGACAACTTGACATGTAAGTAGAACTGGGTTTATTTTTTTTGGACCTTTGTATGCTTTAGTGCTCAACTCGGGGTCTGTCAGCAGCTTACAGTGGCACAATTTGGAGAGGAGTTAGATTTGAAATCACAGAAAAACAGATAATGCAATAACTTTCTTGCGGCTAACTTACTTTTTTTCCGCAAGTGAGATGGACGTCAGTAATTTTCATCTTTTACTCGATAAAGAATGCAACGGTTGGTTGACCGATTAGAATTGATGAATGTGTTACACGTACGCGAAAGATAATGATTTTTGCGCGTATAATTAACTGTAACTTTCTTCTTGTTAAATTAGTTTTCTCGTAAGTCAAACATGACAGTAAATTTTCATTTTTACTTAATAAGGAATGCAACGGTCAGTTGCATCACTAACAATAAATGACTACAATTGATATGTGTATTAGTGTGCATGATTTTCTCACCCTTTGCATGTGTTTATTACTAATTGTTAGTCACGTCATTAACTAGTAACAATAACTTTTTTTTATTCAATATTTGTGTGAAAGAGTGTATGTGTGATTTTCGAGCGTATAAATCTTGTGCTAATTATTAACTGTAACTTTCTTGCTGTTAAGTTACTTTTTTCGTAAGTCAAACACATGTCACTTATGATAGTAAATTTTCATCTTTACTTAATGAGGAATGCAACGGTTAGTTGCACCACTCGCAATAAAATGACTACAATCGATGTGTATCGCACACATGCGAAAAGTGTGCATGATCTTCCCGTCCACAATGTGCACTTATTACTAACTGTTAGTCATGTCATTAATTAGTAACAATAACATTTTTTACTCAATATTAAAATGGAGCGATCGGTTTTATTAATTAAAAAGCCAAAAAGATTGGACTTTAACCGTATTGAATCTTAGTTTTTTTAATTTTATGCGTCAAAATGAATAAAAAAATCCACCCATATCCCAGTTATTTAGTTAAATTCAATAATTAACATTGTACTACATCAACGTTTATTTAACACGATCTATCTCGCTTCAAACTTGCCAAAACAATAAACTATTCCTTTTTTCATAAGTCATATGAATGTCGTTGTATGTATAACAGTAAATTTTCATCTTATACTCAATGAGAAAATGAACTGTTAGTTGCACCACTCATGACAAACGACTGAAATTGATGCGTGTATTGTATGTGTGCCAAAAATGCATAAGATTTTCACGCATATAATGCCCGATATAATTACTAGCTGTTAAGTTACTTTTTTCTGCAAGTCAAATACACACCGCTTATAACATTAAATTTCATATTTTACTAAATGAGGAATACAATTGCAAGTTGTGTCACTCATAATAAACTACTAAAATTTACGTGTAGTACACGTGTAAATGATTTCGTGCACATAATGCCCACGTTGATTATGAGCTGTAACTTTTTTCGCAAGTCGGATGTATATCACTTATAACTAAATTTTTCACCTTTTACTTAACTAAGAATAGAATGGTTAGTTGGGACATTAGCAGTAAATTACTAGAATTGACGTGTATTACACGTGCAAAACAGTGTATTATCTTCGCGCATATGATGTGTGCGCGAATTATTAGTAGTTAGTGATAAGTGCTTAAATATTCATATTGAAGCCCTTTAATTTACATTTGTTAAGCCCTTAGTATGAGTATTTTATGCTATTTTACTTCTTTTCTGTGTTTTATGGGTTTTTATAGGTTCTTGGAGAAAATAAAGCATTTTGGAGCTCAAAGAGCAAATCCGAAAAATCTATCAGTTGCTTAGTGTGATCGAGCGCAGAGGAGCTACGATCGAGCGCACCAGCGCCCAAGCCAGTATCGAGCACAATCTGCCCTCGCACACAAGAAGAAGGCTGCGCTCGAGCGTAAGAGACTACGATCAAGCGCACAAGTATGGCTGTGAACAGTAAAAACAACAGTTCCTATTTTGGAAAGTAGGGTTAGAGACCTGTTTTGGAAATTAGGGTTCCCAAGTGTCCTTAGAACCCTATAAATAGACTTGTAAAACACAGAAACAATATCTCATTTTTTAGGAGCATATCTTCTTTTTAGTTTAGTTTTTGTTCGGGGAGATCGGAGAAGGAAACTGTAGAGGAGAATTGACGACTTTTCTCTCAGGTTTCTTTTTTTCCTTTATTTTTATTATGTG
Source organism: Bretschneidera sinensis (assembly GCA_023935145.1). Taxonomy (NCBI): domain Eukaryota; kingdom Viridiplantae; phylum Streptophyta; class Magnoliopsida; order Brassicales; family Akaniaceae; genus Bretschneidera; species Bretschneidera sinensis. The sequence continues at coordinate 161,082,984 of CM043697.1, forward strand.
TACTTAAACTTTTAGACAGGGCTTGGTTGAAGCCCTAACTATGTTTACTAAATAAATTCAGTATTGGCACCTTTGTGATATTTACGTTGTGTTGCTTAACTTGATTAATACCTGTTTTTATTTAAATTCCTCATATGTGTGTGTCTGATCAACGTATGCATGTGGTATGGATTAGTTAGTTGAATCAATTTGGATGACCGAGTCCTAGGTTTAACATTAGTAACAAAAGATATCCACACCGGATTCTTGGGTTAATCAATATGGGAAATCGGAAGTAGATACATGCCCTAGGTCCCGTGTGGTTGTCGATTTCCACAGATCCTATGCTCTCTTAAGGAACAACTCAGTATACACCATGCTGAATCCCTTGAGAGAGAAAAAAGATAGAGTAGATATCATGTCTAACTCGTTGCTTAGGGAGATCAATAGCTTAAGGAGTATATATCATGCCTTTAGGTTGACAAACATTAGGTATTCATAACATGAGTAAAGCATTGGCATACTGTTTTGTTGTGGTAGCATGATTAGTGGTGGATATCAAGTCTCTATGCCTTTATCTTTATTATTTCAAACTCAATATTTATTTTTCTTGTTTTTATTTCATTATCTCGAAACTAATTCTAAATTGAAATTTACCAATCCCTGTGGAGATGATCTTGCATTCGCACACTATGCTATTGTTGACCTTGTGCACTTGCAAGTAAAACAAGTACAATTATTTACTTATTTATTTAGGTAGATAATCGCACAACAAGTTTTTGGCGTCGTTGCCGGGGATTGTGCTAAATTTCTTTTTGGAATTATTTTCATTAGTTTTTTTATTTTATTTTATTTTGTTCCGTTTTATTTTTATCAAAAATCAGATTTATTCCTTCTTTTTGTTTTCTATTTTTGTTCAGATGTGCAGAGGAGGAGTTTCTGTCCTCATTGTGATCGAGTGCACTCCTTAATGCTATCGAGTGCAATCCCAGTGCGATCGAGCGCCGTTCTTAGTGCGCTCGAACGCAAAAGCTCCAGAGAGTACCCGAGAAGCAGTACTGAAACTGCCACACTGAAGCTTTTCAACTAATTCATTCGAAGGAGAAGCACCAATGGCGGAAGCTAATTATGCATATCTAGCTGCTATGGAGAGGAAGCTAGATATGTTTATAAAAGCTATGTCTACTCAGAACATCTCACATCGACCACAGGCTACACAACGCTAGGTATGTGCTTTATGTTCTCAATTTGATCACACTACTGAGACTTACCATTTGTATTCATCTACAGATCCCGAGCAAGCAAACTATGTGGGACCAAACAATGCATATGTAAATACTTATAATCCTGGATGGTGAAATCACCCCAACTTCTCATGGAGCAACGACCAAAATGCCTTGAACTTTCAAGGGCAACAAATGAACTCCCAACAAGCAGTCTACTCAGTTCCCGAATCAAAGAAAGGCGACCTAGAGAGTCTTGTGATGAAGTTGGCAACTCAGCAACAACAATTGATGACCTCACAAGATTAGTTTATGGCAGAGGAAAGGCAATTTCGGACTGAGATAAGATAAACCACTGTAAGTCATGAACAAGCAATTCAAAGATTGAAAGTACAAGTGAGACAATTGGCTAAAGAGCTGAGTGAACGACAACAAAGTGTTGCTGAGCATTTTTTCCTTATATTGTCCAGGCATCAAATTTTGAGTTGAAGCAATTGCCGAAGCATCTGACTTATGTTTATATGGGAGAGAATAAGACACTGTCTGTGCTAGTTGCTGCCAATCTTAGTTTTGGAGAAAAATAAGGCTTAGTCCGGCTGAAGACGTTAAACTTAGCGCTCATGGGAGGCACGCCACAACTTATCCTTTTATTTTTATTGTTTTACGTATTTATTGTTATTTATTTATTTTTAGTACTTCTTGTTTTCCCGTATTACGTTAGTTTTTTTTTTAGGGACAATGTGTGCATCCGTTCAAGTTTGGGGGTATGCTATGAGCCATGCCGACCCAGCTAGCTCTCCGTCTCCTAGGTCAGATCTTTCCATGTTATTCACACATTGAGAACAATGTGTAATTTAAATTTGGGGGTATAGGAGACACATTCACACACTTTGTCATAGTTTTTTTAGATAAATACACATTTATATTTAATAAAAAAAATTTGATTGTTTACAACAAATATTATGATAAAACTTCATTAGTAATCTTAAAATTTAGAACACATAGTCTAGTAATAAGAATTTTAAAAGTTAGTTACCTACCTCAAGGCACTTAAGAATTCACGAGTTTGATCTAGATCTGACACGAGCACATTAGCACGCATTTGTGTGGGGTATGACATGTAATTTTAATATATATATTTCCATGACTTAACCGTAATCAAATAACTTGTTAGATAAACACTTTGGCATAGACAAATAAAGAGAAAAATGTCCATCATGCAAAAAGAGAAAATAAAATGCTCCTAATGATCATTAAATAAAATTTTTGCTGAGTAACTAGATATCTTGCTTCAGTAAGCATTGAGTTTTCACGTCAAAAGGTGGGGATTAAGCATTTAATTATCATAAAAATTTCTGCTGAGTAACTGGACCTCTTGCTTCAGTAAGCAGTGAGTGTTTACGTCAAAAAGTGAGAATTTTTGCTTGGAAGCATTAAGACCTGTTAGTTTTGTAGCCTTTTTTACTCGAGATAATAAGTCCTTAGGGGTGTCTTCACACCTAATGCCCTAGAACTATCTGGTTTGGGAGTCATTGGCTAAACACTAGCTACAAGGGTCAATTAGAAAGCTTAATGGAACTCAACATGGCAAATATCTCATGATAAAAGAAAAAGAAAAGAAGTAAAAACTATGCCATTTTTGTTTTGTCTAACAAGGAATTTGATGAAGGTTTGGACACCGAAACACTATACATTAGAAATATTTGGAAGTTCCATCTTTTATGTGTTAATCCACCACATACACTAAGTCAACTTATGATGCCTTAAACTAGCTTTGTGTAAGTAACATGAACTTTTAAAATCCTTATTCATTGCAAAAATGTTTTTTTATTATAAGTTTACTCATGAACTATCATCATGGTTTTCTGTGCAACTCGAGTTTTAAAATAAAACATGAATGCTGAATTTATCTTTATTGTTTTTCATTTAGTTTTAAGTTTCGTATTGCTAAGGGACTAGCAATATGTAAGTTTGGGGGTGTGATAAGTGCTTAAATATTCATATTTAAGCCCTTTAATTTACATTTGTTAAGCGCTTAATATGCGTATTTTATGTTATTTTACTTCCTTTTTTGTGTTTTATGAGTTTTTATAGGTTTTTTGAGAAAATGAAGCATTTTGGAGCTCAAAAAGCAAATATGAAAAATTTGTCAGTTGTTTAGTGCGATCGAGCGCACCAGCGCTCAAGCCAGGATCGAGCACAATCTGCGCTCGCACACAAGAAGAAGGCTGCACTCGAGCGCAAGAGACTGCGATCGAGTGCACACGTACGACAGTGAACAGTAAAAACAGCAGTTCCTATTTTAAAAAGTAGGGTTAGAGACCTGTTTTGGAAATTAGGGTTCTCAAGTGTCCTTAGAACCCTATAAATAGACTTATAAAACACAGAAACAGTATCTCCCTTTTGAGGAGCATATCTTCCTTTTAGTTTAGTTTTTGTTCGGGGAGATCGGATAAGGAAACTATGGAGGAGAATTGACGACTCTTCTCCCGGGTTTCTTCTTTCCTTTATTTTTATTATGTGTACTTAAACTTTTAGTAAGGCCTTGGTTGAAGCTCTAATTATGTTGACTAAATAAATTCAGTATTTGCACCTTTGTAATATTTACATTATGTTGCTTAACTTGATTAATACCTATTTTTATTTAGATTCCTCATATGTGTGTGTCTGATCAACGTATACATGTGGTATGGATTAGTTAGTTGAATCAATTTGGATGACCGAGTCCTATGTTTAACATTAGTAACAAAAGATATCCACACCGAATTCTTGGGTTAATCAACATAGGAAATCGGGAGTAGATACCATGCCCTAGGTCCCGTGTGATTGTCGATTTCCACAGATCCTATACTCTCTTAAGGAACAACTCAGTATACACCATGATGAATCCATTGAGAGAGAAAAGAGTTAGAGTAGATACCATGCCTAACTCGTTGCTTAGGGAGATCAATAGCTTAAAGAGTAGATATCATGCCCTTAGGTTGACAAACATTAGGTATTCATGACATGAGTAAAGCATTGACATACTGTTTTGTTGTGGTAGTATGATTAGTGATGAATATCAAGTCTCAATGCTTTTATCTTTATTATTTCAAACTCAATATTTATTTCTCTTGTTTTTATTTCATTATTTTGAAACTAATTCTAAATCGAACTTTACCAATCCCTGTGGAGATGATCTTGCATTCGAACACTATGCTACTGTTGACCTTGTGCACTTGCAAGTAAAACAAGTACGATTATTTGTTTATTTATTTAGGTAGATAATCGCACAACAGTTAGTCGTGTTACTAGTGACTAACGATGACACTCCACTTTACTCAATATCAAAATAGATCGATCTTATTTATTAATTAGAAACCAAAAACTTGAAATTTAACTACATTGAATCTTGGTTCTTTCAATTTTATGCGTCAAAACACTGAGAAAATTCACCCACATCCAACTACTCAATTAAATCCACTGATTAACATTTATCAATATTCATTCAAGAAGATCTATCTCGCTTCAAACTTGCCAAAACAATAAAATGCTTTACTTAAGAGTTACATGTGTTTCTCTCTCTAATAGATCTTTTTTTATCAATTAAGAAACCAAAAATATTAGAATTTAACTATATCGAATCTTGATTCTTTTAATTTTATGCTTCAAAGCTGAGAGAAAATTCACCCACGTCCCAATTATTCAATTGAATGATTAAATCCATTAATTATGCCACTTCAACGTTCATTTAAGTAATTCGCTTCCAATTTGCCAAAACAATAAAATGCTCTACTTAATACTTACATGTGTTTCTCTCTCTAATCGGTTTTTTTTATCAATTAATAAAATAATAATACAAATCTAATTGATTTTGATGTTCATGTATACTTGAATGTTTGATGACGATGGAAGAGTAATTTGATCATTTACAAATTATATTTAAATTCATGTTTTATATTTTATAATTTTTATGCAAACCAAACATTTTGATATGAGATTAAAGACAATCATATTTCTCTTTGTTGGATTATTGGTTCAAAATAAGGAAGAATTTCTATTTTGTTTGGATAAGTTTTAATTTCCAATTCTGTAATTTCTTGCTCTAATAATACTACTCATATTTGGTAGTATTTTTAGCAAAATTAAGAAACTTTTTCGGTATAAATGGGTCTTAGATAAGGTTTGAGATAGATCTACAAGTCTAATATCCATACATTGAGTTTGTTTGGGAGAGTTTAAGTTGTCTTTTAAGTCGGTGGTTATTTTTTTAAAATTTGAAAAAAAATTAATCAAAATTAAGTCAAACAATTAATTAATTAATACTTTAATTATAATTTAATAGATTTTAACGATGTTTGATTTAATTTGATTAAATATTTTACAAAATTTAAAAAATAAGCACAAACTTTAAGCCCATTTAAACACACCTGTTATGATCATGTTTGGTTTTTCATTTAAATCAACTTAAAATAAATTAACTTAAATGATTTCAAGATAATTGAATTTGAATTATCTTCAATTAAGAATTGAAAAAAAATGTTGAAATACAGAGAATTTTTTTTATTTATCTTAAAGCAACGGCTATGTATAATTAAATTATCAAAATCTAGAATCAATAAAAAGCAATATTCTTTTTCACCAAAAGTCAACGATCTGATGGTTTTACTACTCTCCATGTGCGGCACGTTCTTCTTTTATGGAGTTTTAATGAGTTCGATATTATTGAATCTTATCAAGCTACTTTCTTTTTTTTTATTAATCTTTTACACAAAATCCAAAATATAAACCAAACTCAATCCTATTCCAATTCCAGGTATACCAATTAAAAGCATAATAAAGAGTCGTAGATCTGTTTTCTTTTTTCCCTCTTTAATGAAATGTTAGGGTGATGATATAACGAAATCGAGTTTTTAGAATCATCATAAAATTAAAAAAATTTATTAATAATTATAAAAAAAATTAAATAGTAATTTTGATATTTAAATTTTTTAATAAAAAATTTTATTTTTTAAAAAATTATTTTTAGTTTTTAATTATATTTATAAACTATTTTTTAATAATGCTTGAAAAAAAAATTATTTCAAAAGATTTTGTTCAAAGTTAAAACTTTCACTTTAAAGTGCTATGTACTATACAAAATCCAAGCTTTGGTTGAAGGTTGAAAGTTGAAAGTTGAAAGTCCTTTGCTGTGTCATGATCGAACGGAATAGATAGACAAAGAAAAGGAGATACTTGCACCTTTGTTTGGAAAGAAAATATACCTCTTTTATAGTAATTTTTAATTTTATTCACCATTATATCTCTCCTTTATGGTAGATTTCGTGGTGTTTTTTAATATTTTCCTTTACATTACCTATCAATTTCAAAACATGGCCTTAGAGAGATACCCTACTTGAACAGCCCCTTTCACCAGATAGCGAGAAATCTATGAATCATAACTTCCCTCTCTAGAAAAACAGTAAACAGACAATGGTTTAGTTTAGCACCACTGCACCACCTAGAGCAGGAGGTGATACTCTTAAATTCATGTGATTTCCTCACGTCCCCAGTTGTACGTAAGGGCCACTTATCTTTTGAAGAATTCAACAAGTCCACGGGAATCTTTGGCATCGCCCCATATGGATAATGTGACACAATAAGGAACTAAAAAAAGTGCTTTCTTAAAGTTAGATTTAATCATCTTAGATTCTGCATATGGCGACAAACAACAGAATCTTGTTGCCTAAAGTTCTCCTCCTTGTCGGAAAACCACTTATCCATAATTTGATCAATATTGTCCAATCAGATTATTGACTAAAGGCAAACAAAGTTGCAGACATTGTAGACCCCCTTCCTTTTTTTGACGGGGGGGTAAAATGTTTGTATTGTTCATCTTTCCTGTCTCTCTCGCCAGAGCTTACCATAAAATCATGACCATATGTGCGTTGGCATTTCACTCGAACTACACAACTTGCACAAGCACTAAGCACATTAATAGTAAGAACTATGACATTGGTTCTGCAGTTTTATGGATGCAATTGAGCATACATTGAGCACAACTGACACTTGCAACAACAATGTGAGAACTACTAGATTTGCGGCTATTGAGATAAAACCTTTAAAGATGCAACCTTCTCGGGGATGGTAACTGTTGGCGGCTTTGGAATTGTGTCATTTGGGCCTAGATGGTCGATAGGTGGGCGTTGCTTATAGTGATTAGTTACTTATTGGTAAGCCATGGCCAATGCTAGCCTGCACTTATTGGACTACAAAAATCGGAAGGGAAAAGGAGGGGGGGATTTTATCAGGAGTTGCAAGATAGTTTAAGTTTATAGTAATTGTGACCTGCAATAAACAGATGATTAATTGTGCTAAGAAGGGAGCATACAATGTGATCACAATAAGGAGGAGTATAAATGCCAGTGTTGATCGTGGCACTTGGACAGATGGGGCCACGTTTATCCTGTTAAACACAGATTTATATTGCATAAAACCTTAGTGTAAAAAGGACAGTCATCCTGGAAGAAGATGTTCTTGGTATTGCCAAGCTTTCGGATAATCTCATCACACCAGTTCTGCCAACCGTGCCAAAAGTTGGACGCAATGTTGTCACGCCACAGCGAGCTGCAGGATAGGTCATTGAGCCAGCTGTTTCTGAACCAATTGCAAATGGAACAATACCTATTATGAGAGATAAAGTTTTTAGATGGCCAATGTCTGTTGTTAATTTTTGTAAATTCAGTGCACGACATGTTTGTGTCATGATTGAGTGAAAGACGATTTAATCTGGAAGTACTACGCCTACTCCTGTCCCTAGAATTCATCTTAAGATTAAATACGGATTTTTGAATGATGAACTGAGAATTGTTAAAACCAATGCCAGATAGAAGGAAATATCTATGTTGAGCAGAACAAAAATTTATTAAATACCAGCAGAGGTGCAGGCAGCAGGTCCAGCTGATGAACCCGTTGAAAATTCCTCCATATTCCATGGGTTCCTTGTCCTATCGCCGAACCAGATGTCATCGTATGCCAATGACCCAGAAACAAGCTTTGCGACAATAACTGCTCAAAGGTGAAATATTTGGTTGCCTCCTTTTCTTTGCTTTTGCTCAAGGTTAAACATGCTTAATTACATCTTTATTCTTAAATACATTTTACAAATATTTTTAAGTAATGTTATATGAACTTAATTACTAACAAAAATTACTCTGAAACCTACGGCTTAACAACTCATTGAATCTCTAATAAGTTCACTTACTTCAATCTTCAATTGAACTTAGTATAGTTTTATTTTATTTTATTTAGGTTTTTGATTATTTAATTTCTAAACTTCTAAAGACTTCAAATTTTATGTAACAAAATATTTGAAACTTTTTTTTGAACAATATGAATAGAATATTGAACATTTTTTTTACATCGGAGTACACTAAAATCAAATGCAAATAACATAAATGGATTAAACCTTAATTTAAATTTTACTTTTACCACAAGATCAAAAAAAATTTGTGTTATAAAATTAACATTAAAAGCAACCCAATTAAAATGTATGAAGAATTAAAAATACGAGTATAATTGTATGTTGAACTTTTTTTTATATTACACAAGTTACCTATTTTTAAAGGGTCAAATATTTTTTTTTTAAATTGACCACACGTTTTTTTATTTGAGTGCGGATAATTCTAAATATATTTTAAAACTTACTAAAAGAACAAAGAGTAAAATGTATTTTTTTGAAGCTGACTGAGCATAATTGTCCACACTCAATAAAATATATATTCGACTATGTGTGAGTGATATGTAGTACAATAGAAAAAAAATGTGCAGTACTTTGTTTAGCGTATGTATGTGTGTGAATGAGAGAAATAGAGTGAGTTGTCCGATGTTATAATGTCAATAGATTTTTAATTTTTTTTTTACTTTTTGTCTTTTTAACTGTAGTATATAAAGGAAAAGTCATTATTGAATTAAAATTTGATAAATATCAAACCAAATTGTTTTTTATTTATTTATTTTTATATGATTGAAAAATAACATTTTATTTAGTTTTTTATTTTAAAACTTGAAAGTGATAAATACTAACTATTAGGACGAAGATACTTAAGGGCTAAGGCCCACCGGAGCCATGGGCTCAAATTTTCCAAGAAAGAAAACCAATTAGTAGGTGTGGCCAGTAAAAGCCCAACATCTCAGCCCAACCCAGCTTTCAATCCACTCCATTATCTCTGTTCCTCTCTCTTCAGTTTCGAACTGCAACGCGTCACGAGTCACGCCAGACCCTCAGCTCATCCATTTCCCTCCTCCATCGATCGCTGCCTTTCTTTGTTTTCCTCCTCCATCAGATTGTACTTGGCGTGTCATAAGTGGGTTATCTCTCTTTTCTTTTCCTTTCTCTTTCTTCTCTCCCTCAGACCCTCACCAAAGCTGACCTTTTTCTCTCTTCTTTCCAGAAACACCGGTGGCGGCTCTGAATCTCTCAACGGATGGGTTTCAATTTTACGGCAAAGCTATACCACCAGGCACAAGCAGCTTCAATACTCCCTCCAAGGTTACCGAAACACTCTTTTGAGTTTTGAGCTTTTAAGTTTTTTGTTTTTCATGATTTGAAATTCTGCTATTTTTTATTTACCATATGATATATTGAGGATACCTGACATTTTTGGCGTGTGGAACTTCTTTTTTGATGGAATGGTATGTGGGATTGAAAGTTGAGACCCTAGTCCCTGTATGTCAATTGTAATTTGTAAACAAAGCAAGCACCATTATTTTCTGTTGGTGATCCTGCGTTGTTTGTTTCTTGGGCTGTTAAAAAACATTAAGATTGGATGGATGGGCTCATTTCTGAGTACTTTGTTCATTATTTGGTCTTGAACTCATGATCTCAATAAGAAAAAGAGAACCATGCTTGCCTTGCTGTATTGTTGCTGCTGGCTTGATTTTGGTTGTACTTTTATTCTTTACTAAGTACTGTTTTATTCCTTTCAGGACAAAGAAAGGGACACCCAAGCCAACTCTGTTTTTTTTTTAATCATCATCTAAGTGAAAATGAAAAGGACTACATATATATCTTCACAAGCATAAAGCAACAATATATGTGTGTGTGTGTGTGTGTATATATATATATATATATAACACCATTATATGTTCTTTAGAAAGTAAGAAACTGATTCACTTAATAAAGGAATTGACCAAATATTGAGATGAAATATTCTTTAGGTTAGGGCTTAAAGAGAATTGAGCTGACCCATTTCAAGGATTTGGTGTTCAGGTCTAGTAAGAAAGGATTAGTATCAATAACATTAGGAATTGAGTGGCACGAATAAAATTTGTTCATATATAAATTTGTTTTTCCCCCTTGATAAATTGGCTAAGTGTTAATGGTAGGCAACTTTTAATTTTTTGGGTTAAATCATGAAGTCAAAAACTATAGATTCATTTTTTAAGAAGTTGAGAATTTAGAGAGTAATAATGAGACGTCATCATCCATTTTGCCACTATCTTCATGGGTGAAGAGAAGGATATATATCTTTGATTAACTTGTTGTAACCCCATTGTGGGTGATGAAGGTTTATATTGTGTATTTTATATTTAATGAGCTGACGGAAATATGTATTATTTCGACCCTAGCTAGAGGAAATTCCTGGCTTCGTCACTGAGTAGGTACATGGGGTTTTAAAAAATAAGTGGAGTGGGTTTCTCTTTGACCCCATATTATTTTATTTTAAAGGGAGCAATTATAATATAAAATTTTTAAACTCTTAAAATAGTATATACTCTAAAGAAATTTTGAAAAGTTTAGGGGGCACAATTGCGCACCCTCACCATAAAGTAGATCCACCCATGCTTGTAGTTACAATCTAGCCTATAATTTTACCAATAAACTGAAATCTGGATTGTTTTCAGTTTCAAAGAACCAGCAAGAATCTAAGTAAGATGAAATACTGATTTCGTCATTTTTAGGGAAAATCCCACCATATGCAACAGAAGAAGAAACCTTAAATTTCTCTCTTTTTGGTTACAGATAAGAATTTCCCTATATTTCAGCAGACTATTTGGAGACTTGACCCTTCTTTTTTTCACTTGAACTACAGGGTCATTCTGCTCTTGCATTTTCGTGGTTTTCTTATTTAAACTTTCCTTAAGGATATGATGCAAGGTGTGTTGGATAAAAACTAAATAAAATTGACTTTCTATGTCTGGTAGCATTTCTGTATAAAGGTTGGAATCGGCTTGCATAGCTTAAACAGCTGGATCATTTGCACTTCAGCCCACATAAGTTTTATCTTCTATGCTGCCTTAAAAGTGTGGAGATGATTGATATACGTATTTGTAGCTTATTTCTGTATTTGTGGGTACCTGTATTAATGCTGCAATATTAGCACCTCTATCTTTTGTAATGAGTGAAAGATGAATAGTTCTGAACGAATACATTGGTTGAAAACACATTGAGGGTGCCTCAATACTGGAGAGATTATCCTGATAATATTTAACTTTAGTAAGGGAGCATTTGAAATTGAATGTATCTGGATAACTGGTGAAGCATTGTTATTTTGTTCATAGAACACCTTTTGGAGGACTAAACATGGACTAGCTCATTTCCTTAGGAAGTACATGATCGGTGTTTTTTTTTTATAGCTAGTTACACTTCTAAAGTGAAATGTTTTATCGTTGGTTTCTTCATGGTTCTAATTCTTTCTTCACATTTGGCAGTCAATAGCGTTTAGAATTCTCACTCCCGTTGGCAGGAGAGACTTACACACTTTTTGTTTTCTGGCAGGGGGGTTTTAATTTGATAGATCAAGCATTTGTGTGAACCAGATTAGATCCATTGCAGAAATTTCGTCTTTGTTGTTGGGTTCTTTACACTCTTTACATCATGCTTAAGGTCCCAGATCATCAAGTTGCCGGTCACAAGGGCCTTGATGGAAAGCTCGGTCCCCTCATAGATGATTCAGGCCGCTTCTACAAGCCTCTCCAGGATGATGAACGTGGCTCAAAAGAGGAAGCCTTTTATACTTCGTTCTCTTCCAACAAGAGGATTCCAGATCACATTCGCAGATTCTTTCCTGTTTTCTATGGCACTCAACTTGTTGAGGCATCTGATGGATCTGGCCTGCGCCCCCACCTTGTGTTGCAAGATCTTGTTTCAAGTCGCTGCAATCCATCCATCATAGACATTAAAATTGGTTCTAGAACATGGTACCCACAAGCATCCGAGGATTATATCCAAAGATGCCTTAAAAAAGATAGAAAAACCACCAGCTTGTCATTGGGTTTTAGAATATCTGGGTTGCAGATCTATGGCAGCAAAGAATTAGGATTCTGGAAGCCAAAGAAGAAGCTTGTCCAGGAATTTACCACAGACGATGTTAGATTGGTTCTGCGGAGGTTTGTTTCACCTAACTCATTCCCTGATTCAAATTCATACCCCGACTGTTCTTTTGCACGAAATGTTTATGGTGAGATTTTGGCACAATTATTGGAGCTGAAGGCATGGTTTGAGGATCAAACCATTTATCATTTCAATTCTTGCTCAGTTCTCATGGTGTATGAAAAGGAATCAGTTTTGAAAGGAAAGAGTGCAGGTGCTGAAGTTAGACTCGTGGATTTTGCACATGTTGTTGAAGGCACAGGTGTTATTGATCATAACTTCTTGGGTGGACTCTGCTCTTTCATAAAATTTATTTCTGAGATTCTTGCCAGCCAAGACTCTGGGAATGAATCCATTTGTACTGACAATGGCACTACAGAATGAAATTTGATTTGGTTGATTGCGACTGGCGAGTCTTTTTTTAAATGAATGGCATGGCTTTTAAAGTTGTGCCTGGGCAATTTTTTTCTTTTAATTTTTAGCTGGGAAAAGAAACTTACACAAACCATGTAACTTTTAATTTGCTCTATTAGATTACTCTTTTAAGTTTGCTGTGGCTACTATTGGTTAAAAGGATAATTTGGCATCTTCAAGTTGTTTGGCCTCCTGAGAGCAATTGCTAGTTTACCTCACCCTATGAAGCTACTTATCATACCCTTCCGGGAACTCCAAGCTTAGTCTATGTGTCTGTGAAGCCTAATCTTACAGGTCCACAATGCCCTAGTAGTGGTGGTATATATAGAAACAGAGCTCTTAATAATTGACAGAATATCATACCTGAAAATTATTCTAATAAAAGTTTTAAATTTGAGAGAGATAGATGGCTTGCTGCTTCCACCAATTCCAGTTCGATCAGTGTCATGTTGCTTCTCCAAGTTATACTTGAGAGCAGGCTATCTCTAGCAGTCAGTAAAGGTAGTTGCTTTTTTTTAATGGTAAGGAAGATTGCTGAATTCAAATGAATGGAAACTGTCTGGGGTTCATTACAAGGCACTAAAGAGCAAATATCAATAGGGAACAATCTTAGAGCGCATTCTGATGTAGAAATTTTTTCAGTATTTTAATAAATTTTGCATTTTGAAAGTATTTTATTTATAAAGTTCCTTAGTATTTCAAGAATAAGGACATCCAGCCATCAATGTAATTTGAGCTAACCTTTCTTCAAAGCAATGCACTTCTTAAAAAATAATCTCTTTGAACTTCAAGCGTTTAAAAAAAAAAAAAAAAAACTTCCATTTCCTGCAGCCTCTAAAGTCTAAACATTGCTTATATAAAAGGACAATATTTAAACCAAAGAAAACATTCATAATTTCAGAAAAGCAAAGCAAAAATGCATTCATTCATCATCTTTTGCATTCTCTTCTACATTTGCATCAAAATCTGCACAGCAGATTTTGATAACCTACAGGACACTTGTCCAACAGCTACAAGAAAACGAGAACAAACCATCTTCCTTAATGGTTTCCCCTGCAAGAATCCAGCCGACATCACTGACTCAGATTTCAAGACTTCAAAACTGAACAAAACTGGTGACACAGAGAACTTTGTTCATTCATCGGTTACAATTGTCACCGCTGCAGATTTCCCTGGCCTGAACACTTAAGGCCTTTCCATTGGTAGAACTGACCTCGATTTGACTGGCGTGGTAATGCCTGACTCACACCCAAGAGCCTCTGAGATTTTCTTCGTCAACAAAGGCGTCGTGGTTGCTGGATTCATCGACACCAAATACCAGATTTTCCAAAAGATACTCAAGGTAGGAGATGTGTTTGGTTTCCCCAGGGGACTGCTCCATTTTTGCTACAATGCTGGTTGTGAGTTTGCTACTGCTAACTCAGTTCCTAATAGCCAGAATCCAGGGGTGGTGAGTATCAGTAATGCTATGTCTGAGCCTGATCCAGAAGAGATGAATAAGCTAATGAGGAGATTAATCTCTGTTCCTAAATTTGAGAGTAATCACGTTGGAAATGCGACTCTGGGTGGATTTTCAAGCGTTTACAATCAGTAGAATTTCAGATTTAATTATATTCATCAGAAGGAAAACATTCAGATTATAATGTCTGGCATTTGAAACAGTATAGTTGTGTGTATATTATTTATCAAAAGCATTATATATTTCTTGGTCTTATTTCCTTAATTTCCTCTCTTTTATCTTTTTCAACAAGCTGAATTTTGTTGTTCCAGAAATCATGTTACCTATCATTTCAAAGCTTACAATAATCATTCACCCATTACCAAATTAGGATTATAATTTTGATTGACAATTTGCAAGAATAACGACTGGTATTGAGATTAGATGTGGGTAAGTTTTTTCTTTTTTGAGTAGTGATATTGTCAGAACAATTAAATTAAATTTTCACGATTCCACACGTAATGTTAATATTAAATCCTCAAATTATTTGAAATAACATTTTACTCTTGAGATAATTTAAACTTATTCAGTTCGATCACATGTCTCCACTTTTGGGAGTAGTTATCATGCCATGCTCTTTCCCTAGGACTTATTGACCAGATTAGCCGTTCATTTGTTTTTGAATAAACACAGACATAGTGATAATTATTTAGAAAGTAAATGTTAACTATTGCCCTTGAGTAATGGTTAAAAAACACTAAAGAATTCATTAAAGAACCTCCCAACTATTTTCATTAACTTTCTTTGAAAAAAATATGTATAGAATTCATTAGGTAATTTATGTTATTAAATCTAATAGATTTAACGTAAATTAGTTTTAAAACGTGTTTACAACTCTACCTTGTATACATACATATGTATATAATGTGTATGAATATATTTATACATATATGCATGCATATATGGATATATCGTACTTATAATACTAACAACCTTATTAATTAGTCCTTAATCATCCTATTTGAAAATTTTAGTAATAATCAGCATGTTGTACAGCACTGCTCTTTGTTTTTTACTTTTATTTTTCTTGGTACATCTTCATTTGGATATCAAAGGAAAATACATCCTTGGAATAAGTGATCTGCTCAACAATATTTTCTACAATAAAAATGGATTCAGTTTTCATCTTTTATTTTTTTTATTATTTGAGAGGGAAAAAAAAACGTAATCTCAATCATATATATATATATATATATATGAATTTCACATAATATATAAATTTATAGATCTAACGAAATACATAAAAAATTGAGATTTCATCCTACACCAAGTCCAAAAAAAGTGACAAGGAAAGAAAACTCTTAATAAGTAAAAGAATAAAAAAAAAATGCGGTTGTACAGCATTTACATGTATGATAAGGAAATTGATCGAAAATTTGGAATTGAATTGGGCACACATTGAAAACCAAGAAATTATTAAAGATATTATTTTTAGCAAATAGAACAGATATCGACAAACAAAAATTAAACACATAATAATTGCAAGGGTTTTATATAGTTGCGTGATACTAAGCAATATTTTATCTATTCTCATTATAATTTGAACGAACCGAAAAGAAAAGTCGCATACATTATTCAAAAAATAGTGAAAGAAGTATACAATTAGCTGGCTAAAAACTCGGGGGGTGATGGCTGATTGGGTGGCAATTTAGAATTCTTCTTTGTCAAACTGTTTGTCATTGGGCCACCATTGCTCGTGGAGCATGAACGAGCATTCCATTTTGTCGTGCTCACGTTTTTCTTATCTAACCCCAACTGTTTCGTGGTTGGTGGCCTCATCCATGATAATCTGAGAGTTTACTAAACAAAACTCAAATATATATATATATATAGAAAATCATATGAATCCAAAAACTCAAATATTTATCATTATATATATTATTCGTTTATTTAATTTTTTTTTTATTTACTTACACATAATATTCCCAACACCAACTATCCAACCCACCATCTTTACCTCAATAATGCACCCCTTTTCTATTTATAATTGTACAGAAAAAATAATGAAAAGAAGGGAGAAAAAAATTAAGAAACACTAAGGTAAAAAACAGAGGCCAGAGACTTTGTACATGAGATGTGAGAGAAAAAGTGGGGGAATCTGTCAACTTAGCTTCCCTTTATTTTCCTTTATGTTTAAAAATTCTCTTTGTGGAAATCAAATTTGGTGCTGGTCTTGTGAGAAAAATCTGAAGCTAGCTGGTGTAGCTCTTTCGTCAAAGCCGGTGCCCCACAATAAAATACCCCTGTATAACGTGCAAAGAGACATCAATTTCTAATTTTCTACATCTAAAAATGATGGTTAGTGAAAAGACAAATAGATTTATGATAGCGGTCGTCATCGCGAGGAAAAGCACCAATTTCGAGTTTTAAAAAATTGACAAACACATCCAACTTTTAAGAAATTTAATAAAAAATGAAAATACACTTTAACTAATATCCACATATACATATATCACATGTGTAGTAACTCATGAAATTAATATTTTATCATCTTTTTACATGAAATAGATAAGAAGTTGCAAAAAATATTTTAAGATTTTTTTTAAAAAAAAAAAAAAACAAGTGCATCCTCATGTTTGATAGTAGTTAACTAATTACAACTTAATCTCAAGTGTTAAAAAAACAACAAACTCATCTCACTGTTAAGAAATTTAATAAAAAAATGAAAAATGAAAATCCTCTTTAATTATATCTTAACGGCACAAACCTAATGTTACATAGCTGTCAGAAAAAAAAATTAATATTTACTGTGACGGCTAACTACTTTGAATGTAATTATTATGTCAATTAAAACATTAAAGAGGAAATATAATTTTTTTTTAAAACTTAAAACTAAATTGTAATTACTATAAAATCTAAAAGATGTAATTGTATTTTTTTTTTTAGAAGATATTAGTGTGAACGGAGAAACCATTTCAAAAGATATTGAAATACCTAATATTTAAAGAGGGGTGTGATAAATATGTATATGAAATGTTAGAAAGTAAATCAATGCATCTTTTATTAAAATAGAGGTAGTTGTCCGGTGGACTTACCAACACGAGAATCGGTGTGATTGAGAGCAATGCGCTTGTAGACATTGCGCCAATTAGGCTTGGCAAAGTGGGACTTCACACGTGTGCCAGAGACAATGTCGACGCCATTCTTGGCGTGATTGAGGGACTGAAGCATGGCAATGAGAGCAGAGCGAGCGTCACCTTCTTCATAAACACTGGTGCAATAGTTGTGTAGTTCAATAACATTGTTGTGATCTAATTCAGCTACCTCATTCATCACCCCTTTAAACCAATCAAAGGACCCTTGTTCCCTTGTCACCCAGTAAAAATAAGCCCTTCTTGTCTTAAAGTTCTCTCTTCTTTTTTGTGTTGTAGGGCTGACATTTGCTGCTCCATTCCCACTCTCTATAGAATCGTCTTCCTCTTCCATGGCTCTGATATTGCTCACTATGTCCTTGACAATGCTGATCATTGGGGTTGCTCCAATTCCTAGACCCACAAGCAGAACTACTTCATATTTCTTGTAGTCTTGTGCTGGTGCCCCATATGGACCATCAATCAAAACTCTTGGGAAACTGTTCATAATAGTTGCCATTAGAGAAATAATTATGAAGACAATTTTTTTCATCGAGAAATAAAGGAAGAAAAAAAACACATATATCAAGGAATCTGCATCTGTAAAAGAAAAGGACAATTTGCATTATTATTTGCTGGCCCAACCACTTCCAATATAGTAGAATACGCATAATTTTGTTATAAGTCTCTGTCTATGCTGAGCTCACATTGTTGTCCATAACAACCTCATCTAGAAGCATTCTTTATTGGCATGCTTTTAATCAATTAATACTAAAACAGTTGGATGTGTAGGAATCTTTTTAAAACACATTGCTGTTTGAGGCTTTGATTATTGTCCATGAGCAAAGATTTTCAAAATAATGAAATTTTGTAGTTTCTAATGATTATTGTCCATGAGTAAAGATTTTCAAAATAATGCAATTTTGTAGTTTCTAAAGCCGCCCGGTGTGGCCCTAATTTATTCTGGCACATGGTGATTGCCTTATATTAATTGGCCATATTCCTATGTTGTCATGATGCTGATCATACTATATTATTTTTTGGTTAAGAGACAATAATTGTATTAATATTTAATGAAGAAAATTGCAATATTCTCAATGATTTTTAGGTAGGAGTACTCATTATTTTCAATGCTTGCACTAGAATTAAATGAATTCACATAAATTATAAAATCTATACCGCAAGCAAAACTAACATGATAGTAGTTGGTAACAATCAAGTAGTGCATATCACGTATTCAGCATGAACCACTAAGCTTCTGGATAATACCTTGACATAGTTGTTGTATCATATTCTCACAAGGGGAAAAAAATTGATGGGAGTTATGAGTTTCCCCAGTTAAATGACTTACTCAGGGTTGTTATTTCCTTGCAAGTAGTCCGCTCTGAGAAGTCCACTAACCCCATTGGGGGGCGGCTGACACACCTGGAAAAACAAATGCAAGTGCAAATTAGCCACAACAAACCACAATCAAGTTAAAACTTCAAACCTTTGAAAGGTGAACTTCTTGTATTAAATCAATAGTATAATATTATTGTTAGTCCATAGAAAAGCCAAAGTATGCACCAATTTATCATCAGGAAACACACCTCTGAGAATACTGTTCTTAGTTGCCGAGTCCAATCACCAAGGGTTCTAATATGAACACTGAGGTAGTCATCTCCTGGGGCTGAGGTAATAGAAAATGGGTGCCTGTTGACATGTGAACCACCGGCAAGCGAAAAAATGGATACATGAGAATACACTTCGAAAATTTCAGAAAACATACATTTGTCTTAACAGTGTTTGTTAAAATTGTATACCATTCAAATGGGGACACTGCAGCACAGTTGACAAACATGTATTGCCCACTCTTGTATCTGAAGCCGTGGGGCTTTGACATGTGAAGTGCCAACACATTTCCAGGATAAACAGCGACCTTCAATGTAAAAATAGAAATGAGATACACCCAGAAACAAAGTTGTTTTTAACCCCATAATTACGCATAAACACATTCAATTTGACACAATTAAAATTCTCTACCTTCTGTATTGTAACTGCCTTAATGCTGGACCTGAATGCCCTGATCAATCTTTCACAGGTATAAAGAGTGAGTGGTACTGCCAAGTACATCCAGGTCTGCAAGTGCCATAAAAAATTATCTCAGGGTTCATATATATATATATCAACTGACTTAAACGAAATAAGTTAACAAGATCAAAAAATTGTTAAAAGGTAAGGAGGTGCTAACCGTTTTTTTGTACCATTCCTTAGTCAAGTATAGGTAAATACCATGCACAATGAGCAGCGTGTAGACGATGACAAACAGATGGTGAGAGTACCAGAAGGCATTGAAGCCGGTGAGCTTCTTGAGGGGTTTGGGTAGGTTATTGAGCTTGCCTCGCCTAAACCAAGGCGTAGCTAGTGTGAAGGCTATTGCCATCAACACTACCATTATGATTCCAGTCACTCCTTCCACTGACTTGACAAAATGCCAGTAGTTTTCAGGTTGATCCCCAAAATATTTCTCCATAGGTTCGTATTTCTCTTCGCTTGCATTTATGAGGCGAGGGAAATCACACGTTAAATGAGCAATCGCGTGTATGCCAACTCCAATTGAAATTGCCACTGCTATTACCTGCAAATTTTATGCAACTATATGATCAATATCAGATTAATTAAGCAGGAAATTTCTTCAAACATGATACCGATGGTGACAAATTTGCATAATTTTTTAGTACCTTGTGGAAATTGAGGTTGTCATCGAATGGAACGACGACACCCAGTTTAGTTTTATTCCTGAGCCAAGTGATGGTGTTTCTGCAGACTGGCAGCAAAATCAGAGCCATGTTCAATTTAAGTGTCTCCGCTGCACCTTTGGCCATGCATACACAATGTCCCATCACTTCAAATGCAGCTCTACGTCGATACTGCACATACTTGTAGGCAAATAGACCAGCCATAACCCCAATCCACAGAGCAATTACCCAGACTCTCTGCCAGTTGTCTAGTAAGAAGTACTTGGTGCCTCTGTACCATCTCCTCAACGGATTGTTATCTTGTGTATGCTCAAGCTTCTGGCTTAGCATTTGGCTCAGCTTTTTGCTCTCTCCTACTCTTACAGAAGATTGGTTTGGTGCTTGCAACAAAAGCATTTCAAGGTTGTCTATCTGTTTTATGTAAGAACAATAATCATCATTAATTAAATTAAACGGCTAAATACAGATTTGAGCCATAAACCGGGTCATGGCTGGTATGCTTAATTATGGGATCAATTTAAAGGTTAGTTACCATGATGTATCCATGATTTTCTGGATCTAACTCTTCCATGATCAGTGCTGCATACTCCTCGGCCTGCTTCTGGATGTTAGACAGTTTGTTCGCGGAGGCGCTGAGGCTAATAATCTGCTCATAATATGTAATTAATTCAAATTAGAAAGAAATAGTTGTAATTTCTCACAGAAAAATAACACGTTCTTCCGTGAATCAAATCAAAGGCCTAAAATTAAGGAACATGTACGAGTCAACAATCCCTTTAATAACATTCAATATGAAATACTATACCTCTTTGACTTCCTCCTCAGTGATTCTGCCATCAGCATCTTTATCCACCCTGCATTTCGTTAACCACTTGATCTATTAATTTCAAGCTCAAAAATTAAATAAAAGATACTAGTCTAGTATAATTTTTCCATAAAAATCCAAAGAGAGAAGGAGAAAAAAGGAAAGAAAATTATACATGTCAAAGAAAGTTTGAAGCCTGGAATCGAAACTTTGATTGGAGATTTGTTCCCAAAACTCTTTTAGCTGATCTTTATTGATATAATCCCCCTTAATGTTCCGTTTTCGAGTTAAAGCATCAAACAACTCCAATGCGAATTCCTTTGTATTCATCCCTGCATGTCATTCAAAAAAATCCGCAAATTAAATACTAATCTTTCAATCGTTAAAATTAACCATTTCTTCTGCAATTCTGCTTGTATGCGTATTTGTGTACCAATGCATTCACCAAATCGCGAACGATGCAAAGATCCATCTGTGGAAGCAGTGATTTCATCGAATCGTTTCTCGACGGCGGCCCAGCCGGCTCCTCCATCAGTCTTGCGGATGAACTTGAGCCCCTTCAAGGCGTGAGCCGCCGCTGACTTCGTCCTGTCAAAACGAGGAGGAGTAGGCTTCTTCGTCAAGGAAGCCAAGCGCTTGAGCTCATGAGACACTTGCCTTATTCGCGCCGAAGCATTCCTCACCACGGAGGAACCGAAGGAACTGTTAGATTTCTTCTCTAAGCCTCTAGCAAGAAGAGTCAGCTCGGGATCTTCCTCCAGATCGGCGCCGTTAGCGGCTTTAACGCTCTGCACGGCTACCAAGTCGTCACGAACATCGAGAGTGATCTCAACGTAATTAGAATCAACATCGACGTGAGAGGAGGAGCTCGTAGTAGTACTAGTAGTAGTCTCCGGTACATTGAACCTAGCGCTTTTTCTTCCTCCTTTTTTGTTCAGAGGTCCGCTTAACGGACCACTGTAAGGTACGGCTTGCTGCCTCTCGCTCCCTACGATTTCTCCATCTGGATAAGCTTCTCCTCCGTCTTCAACGCCCATATTTTGCACAGAACTTCAAGCTATTATAGGAACTTTTACAGTTTTATTCACTCTCTGCTAATTAATAAAAAATCTAAAGGCAGGAAGAAGAGGAAAACAGAAAATGAAAATGTATGGGATTTTGAAATTGAAAGGAAAGAAGTGGAGATCAACTTCGAAGGAATTAATGGAAGTCTTTTGGGATTGTTGATGTTTTAATTTCTGTTTTTCTTAGAGTGGTGTATATATAGGGTTAACAGAAGTCACTCTCCACCCAAATTTACTACATGAAACAAAAACAAAAATAAAGCGATGAGAACTATTTCTTTCTTTTGACCATGGAATTAATTGATCAGAAGTCACTTAGATACCTCGTAATCTTTATTGCGGTAATAAGTAAACTCTTTTTCGTAGGTTCTTCCCGGGAAAAACAAATTATACTACTACTTTACTGCTACCACGTTCAAAATGTGGATCTGAAGTTTCGTGATTTCTCTGTTCTTCAACTTGCAGACTGCAGGTTTTGTTTTTTCTTTCATCTTTTTATCTCTCATTTGTCGTTATTTTACTTTTGTCTTACTATCTTTTCTTTTTTTATTAAATACTTAGATCGGATCTAAAGTTAATTTTTTAGTTCGGATCTAAACCTTCTTTAATGGTTTTAGAAAATTTTGTTGAGGACATTACTTTTTAATTTTACGTGTATATTAACATTATTAATAATATTTTATGGGTTTAAAAATAATAATTTAAATTCGATTTAATCAAATATTTTTAGATAAATGAAAATCGTAAAAATATCCTGAGTATAACTATTCCACTTGTAAATTAATGAAAACCGTGACATACCAATAACTTTTAAAGCAATTACCAGTATTTCTACATCAACACTCTTTTTAAAAAAACCAAAAGATTTTTTAAACAAGATTGACCAAACAACAAATGATGAAAATATAAACTCTTAAAGAATTGGACCTACATAAGTTGTTTGAGATAATTAATTTAATGATTTATGTTTTTTATAAATAGATCATACCACACATTTTTAAAAAGACAATTTATGAAATGGTTTATGAAATATTTTTAATTTAAAAAAAAATTAAATTTGTGTCAAAATACAGTTTTTATTTTACCAAACACTAAGGTTTTGTTTGGTTTAACAGTAAAAATAATTTATGATTTATAAACTGTTTAATGTCCGGTAAAGCAATAGTAAAAATAATTTTTTTAGATAAATATAATTTTTTATAAACAAAAGTCATTTTATAGAACGATTTATAGGTAGTATTTAATCTAGAGTTTATCTATACTTTATATAAACTTAAACTATTTAATTAATTCTTTTAATATATTTTAAACAATTCACAGTTCAATTTTTATTTTATTAAAAATTATTTTATAAATTATAAACCATTTGTTGTATCCTGTGTATGTATTTCAGGTCACGTATAATTTTTTTTATAACCATTTCACGTATAATTAATTACTGCATTCTATAATAATACCTAAATCCAATGCGAACTACGTAAGTACGGTCTAAACTTCTTATCCTAGCCACGTATATAATGGTGATATTTGATGATATTGATGGTGCCACGACGTATAAAAGCGTGTGATATTGTTGGTCAAACATCGCCTACCCGGTGTTTGAAATTCTCATGCCATTTTCTTGATTATGATTCCTTTTTTTTTAATTATAAGCTACCAATAATGTCTCCTCATTCCAGTCTCAAATAAATAAGTTGGCTTAATTAAAGTTGAAAGCTGTGGACAATATTTAATGATTTCAGTCCAAAAAACATATATATATATATATATATATTACGAATTCAGATTTATAAAATTTTTGATGATCACAAAATAAAATTTTAATTATGACGTTTTAAATTGTTTATAAATATTTTTTATATATTAAATATATATTATAATAAGAGATTTGTAAAGTTGATAATTGTGAAATTTTTGATAGGACACGACTCTGCTTTAATGTCAATACGATATACTATATTTTTGTTTTCATTTTGTTTTTATTATATATGATTGGTAAATATTGAATCACTTATATATATATATATTTTCAACCTGTGGTTACTGTTATTCATACTGTTCTGTTTCATTTTTTCTCGGATCAATCTGCCAAGTTGGATTATTGTTAAAAAAAATATATACATGTGCAATTACTAACGGTTTGAGTACAAAACAATAATTCTTGATTTATGTTTTTCTTTTGGTGCTTTGAATATGTGATA
Source organism: Bretschneidera sinensis (assembly GCA_023935145.1). Classification (NCBI taxonomy): domain Eukaryota; kingdom Viridiplantae; phylum Streptophyta; class Magnoliopsida; order Brassicales; family Akaniaceae; genus Bretschneidera; species Bretschneidera sinensis. The sequence goes on from CM043697.1 coordinate 161,107,309, forward strand.
AAAGTCATAAAACACCACTACCTTCCAACTTTCATTTATTGAAGCATTAAAAGATATGGCTAAATAATATTATGGTCCCTATAATTTGTCTAATTGATCTCCCAATAATAATTGCGACAAATAATTCTTTCAATTAATAATTTTATTCTATTAAGTCTCTTTCAAATCATTCTAAGTTATGTTGTTAGTAAAAATCTACTTTTTTATATTAAGACGGCACGTAATATGATGAAAAGTAAAATAATTATTGCCTCCAAAGCATATGGTGCAGTGATAAGTTCGACTTTCGAGATGTCAGTTTTTTCATGAGATATTGAGTTCGAGTTCTGTCACTGCGCTGTACATCCTGCGATTTACATCCTCCACAGGGTCTTAGGGCAAAGATTGTAGGGGCAGTCGTAATGGTCCGTTATCCAAAAAAAAAATAAAATTATTATTTTACCGATCAATAATGAAACAGTAAAAACACCATTTGGATGGTAAAAAAATAAAATTTGCATTAAACTTTTGGTAAGATTTCAACTCGTCCATCTAACTATTTAGATAATCTATCGTAAGTGACCTCCTCTCATTTTTTTTCATTATAAAAGATGATTCATATTATTTTTTTCACTTTTGAAACCTAATTCAAAAATTTTGTCCCTACTCTCTTTATATAGTTTTTCTCTTAATCTGTATCATGATTTGAACTTTAGAGTGAGCTCCGATATAGAACCTATTTGTCTTTCAAGTGCTTAGCAGGTGTCGAGGTCTATAGTAGGTGAAAGAGCAGGTTGGTGGGCAAACGACGAGTCCCTTGAGCATCCTTCCAACTTCCTTTTGAGGTCATTGCAATGCACAACTATTCGAGGCTCACACATTATATTTTTAATAACTTGTCATTTTTTAGATATCAACAACTCCATTAGTGTTATTGTCACGTATGATAGAATGATTTAGTCATCTATCACGCTAAAGACAAAAATTCTTTACATCTAGATTTGCAAGATAAAATTATCTTCGTAAATAGATGTTTATAATCTATTACAAGAGTTTTTATGTCCTTAATAATGGTGTATTGATTATACTATTTCACCACATTAGTCTATTGCCATTCAACGGGGTCAATGACTAATTTATTTAATTAAGTGGCTAAATTATTTTATCTCACATATCAATAACATTAACATAGAGATTTGGTGAAATGACTTAATTATATAAAATTAATAATTGAAAGATTTAGTTATCACAATTGAAGCTTAGAAGCCAATTTGATCGAGATAAGAAGACAAACTACGAGGACCAATGATATTATTTAGTCTAAGAGATCTTTATATGTTTTTTCTGACTAACGATATTTTCATGACAAAAATTGTTAATGTCATACAAAAGCTTTTGAAACAATAAGATTATCCTCTTACTATGCATCTCTAAGTCTCTTTCCTAATTAAGATGATTTTGTCCTTTTCATATAATTTTTTTTCTTACATTAACAAATTATTACATGACAATATCAGTATTTTTTTTTTGGACAGAAACCGAATTATCTCATTACCATTATATATATATATATATATATATATATATGTGTGTGTGAGAGAGAGAGAGAGAGAGATGTGAATGGCAACAAAATTTTAGCACAGTATGCTAGTTTAGATTGACAATTTTAGTTGCGCTGTTAGGTGAGCCTGCACACTTGTTTTTTTAATGGGGAACCTGCAGATGCACTTGACATTCGGCGTTCTAGTATGAGGATCAAATATTGGCTGTAGGCCTCTAGTAGACTCGATTACGCGGATTCAGTGAGTTGACAAAAGTTGACAAAACACCCACAAGTTTTGGTAAAAGTTGTCAACTTGAATTTGATTCAATTTTTCAAGGAAAAAGAAAGGTATGTTGACAGTCACGCACTTTTGCTGGGAAAAATGGAATCAATAGTTCTTCTAGTGGACATGTGAACGGCCACTAAATTGGTTGGCGTTATTTGTATTTTTGTCTAGGCTTAGCTCTGTTTAATTCGGTCCAATCTTTTATGGCCAATGCTCAGTCTGGGATGAAAACTTCTACGAGCATATGCCCAAATTTAGATGATTTTTTTTAATTAATTATACGATTTAATATCTTCAAATTAGTTGTTGTATTTAATTCATTACTTAAATACCCTTCTGTAACTTTGAAGGAAAAATAAATAAGAAAAAAGCATAGCAGACATTGTTGTTGTTTTTTTAAAGTTATTGTTTTGCAGTAAAAACGGTTTATAGTTTAATTTATGGTTTTTGAAATGGTTTATTGTAAAAACAACAATGAAGATATAAACTATTTAGTATTTAATAAAGTAAAAGTAAAAACAATTTTATAAGATAAATTCATATTTTTATAAACAAAAAATATTTCATAAACTATCTTGTAAAATATATTTTGAATTTGTTTATGTTTATAATAAACTGAAACAAAAAAAATTAGCTGCCCAAACAGAAAGGAGTGGGGGATTGGCTCACTAATCTCATTTTTTTTTGTCCAGTGACACGATTAATCCCACCATGTGAGACAAATATTATATTTTTATGGCAATTTTATTCTTTACATTTAAATGTAATTCATAAATTATCTAAATAAATTTTAAAATTTAATTTATCCTTTTTTCTCTTGAAAAAATATTTTTTAATTAAAATTTAAAACTTTTCTGCCATATATATCTCTCTCTCTTTCTTTGGGCCCATGCATCTAATTGGAAGATTTCGAGTCACCACTCACCACCACCGCAAAGTTGTGAGTACAGCCCACAGGAGAGAGAAAATTTTAAGATTTGTTTTATTTAAAGAATTAAAATTTAATTTGATAAGTAAAAGATTAAGATTAAAATTTATTTATGAAAAACATGTTTTAATAGTCAACATATTTATATTTATTTTAAAAAAAATTTCATAAAAATATTGAATTCAAAATTTTAAAAGAATACATGATTAAAGTTTAATTTAACAACGAAAACACTTTTTCACTCTTTCATATATTAAGGGATTTCACTTAGAAAAAGAAAAATGTTCCATACTAATGGATTCGACCCTATTTCCGTGAATTACTACATTTATTCGAGTTATCTACAAACGACGAAAATCTTTTTTTTCCTACTCCTATCCCGATGAGCCGAAACCAAAGCGGGTGGATCGACAAGATCAATGGCTATTGGACTATCGGGCTCTGCCCTTGCTGCTAGATTAACGCTAAGAAATGCTAGAACAGGCAAGGAATGAGAAACTTTTCTCCTGTTACATGAATCCAATCAGGTTAAGGTAAATGTTAAGAAAAAACAGAAAGGATTCAACAAGTAGACACTGAGTGGTAAGTCATTACACGTCCCAATAACGGAGAGTGATTTGAAAAGTGAGCTTATGGGACTTGTTTTTGTGATTAATGTCACACAATTTATTATGTTTTTAAAAATCAAGACTCGGTAACTTGGAACAGGATAACCCAAATCAGTTAGGGATAACGTTACTAGACAGACCCCAGACATACTTAATCTGACATTCAAACGGACCCTCGAGTTAACCCTCGTCGCTCAAAAAGGAAATTAGGAGGGAAAAAAAACTGAATTTGGGCAAAGGGTTTTTCTGCTGTCCCTCCCTCTCATTACCCTGTGCCGATAATTTCCATTATTCTTCCCATTTTTTTTACATTACTGTTCAATTATCATTCTTTCTTGTTAATTCATTCAATTTTTCTTTGTGGTTCTTGTAATGCAAGAACCAGATTTCCCTTTCGCTAAAAGCAACAATAAGAGAACTGGAGTGAATTACTTTTCCTCCTCTGTTTTAAATCACAAGAAACCAAGAACCATAACTAAAACAGCATCAATTGACATTCTTAATCTTGGCCTTCCTCTACTGTCACCGATCACTGGTTTGCCTCTCGACTCAGTCCGCCTCGAACCGGACCGGCCGTACACCATCGGTCGAACCAATCGCTCCTGCGATTTCATCTTCGATAACCGCTCGGTCAGTAAGCATCATTGCCAGATTTTATTTGATAGTAAATACCGTAAGATTTATATTCTCGATGGTGCAATTCTATCGCGTAGTTTTAGTTCTAGTTCTGTTGTGGATGAGTTCAGGAGAAGATTACTTTTTGCTAATGAATTGGAAAAGGAAAAGGTGATTGTCGAGTGTTTTAGGGTTACGGTTTCATCGAATGGAGTGTATGTTAATGGTTGTAGGATTAGGAAAGGTATGGTTAGGGAGTTGTTTGCTGGTGACGAGGTTTTGCTTGTTTGTGGAAGTGAAAGAGTTTGTAGTTTAGGGATGCGAATTGGGTTCGTGATTCAAGGGATTGTTTGTAAGGAGGAGGTTGTTTTCGGCTCTAGTGAGATGGGAGTGGAGAGGCCACAGTTACTAGGGACTGTGACCTCATCAGGACACTCTCAAGGAACCGTTTCTAGTGGGAAGGGATGCAAAAGGGTCTTTGCTTTGAGAGAAAATGATATTATGTCTCCAGGTTCTGAATTTTCTAGATTGGAACGCGGTGATGCTATTACAAAGGTGAATTTTCTTTTAAGTCGGTGTAGGCATATATTGCATAGTCATGACCCAATATCTTGCATTAGGCGATGTGCTATTTCAGCTTGTGGAATGGAATGCAGATATGGTTGTAGCTCCGAATTACTCGGCTCAAAAGTAGGTAATTTGGCTGAAGTTTCTGTTATAGGTGACCTGGAGGTTAGCGTTGAGCCAGTTTCTGGGAAGGAAAGACCGCTGTGTGATAAAAGGGTCAGCAAGGTACCGTCAAGCTTGCTAATATGTAAATGTAAAAATTTAGAGGCTTCAAAGGCAGATGGTGAAATAGCAGATGATAATGTTTCTTGTGACAATTTATGTCAAGAAGACACTGTTGGCCCTCATGAGAATGATGTTGCCACTGATCACTATAAGACTTCATCGCCGAATTATGTGGGTATGGAGAATATTCCTTTTGTTGAATGTGTCCGTAAGGGCGAAAGCCGCAGTTCTTGTCCATCACCGGGGAAGAAGTTTTACCTAAACAGCCTTCAATTTAAGGACCAAAGTTCATCAGGTCATCATACCACTGTTTCCTTGCCAGAACTTCTTCATCCTGTTGAAAACATTTCGCGAATATTTATTGCAACATTTACAAGTGACATTGTATGGTAAATTTATTCATATCTTTCCCTTTTTGCTCTCACATCCATTGATACTGTATTCTCTACTGCTGATATGTTCAGTTAGCAAGTCGTATTACTTGATTTTATATGGTGGCATTTCTATGTTATGGTTATTTTGCATCTTAACAGCAATGATCAGTATGAGGATGACTTGGCTACTTTATCATTTCTTAGATTCATATTGTGACCAATCATTTCATTTTTGACTTGCATTCTAAAATTAGCGGATCTTATCTTTCTAACTGATAATTGTTTCTAATCTCCTTAATTTTAGGATGAGGGATTTTTTTTTTTTAATAAAAAATAAGCTAAACCTTATAGAATTAATAGAATCACTATCTTATAGATAGTCCCTTTTGTAAACGGGTGGCACCCCCTGGTGCCCTTTATTTATAAAAACATTTTACTTGTAAAAAGATTGCTTCTATATTTATCCCTAGTTTCTGTTTAAAAGTCTAAGGGAGGTGCCGTGGCAGGTTTCTTTCATGCTGTGAGATTCCCTGCCATCTGCCCGTAACAATTGCATGCCATAACACCCAGAGATGTTGGAGCTCAAGCCCTGACAGAAGAAGCTCCATGCCTTACCCAAGTTTTCCCAACTTAGTTGTGGTGTAAGTAATATTTTCATCTTCTTCATTCATTCAAGGGGAAGCATAAAATCACTTACTTTCTTGATATTCAGACCATGCTCAAGTTGTAGCATATATCTCTCTTTTTTGTAATAAGTTTTCTTTATTGTCTTAGGTTTCCTCCATTTCCTGAGCTTATTGCTTTTGGGAAAGACCGCAAGAAACAAGGGATTGCTTGCCATCATCCAAAATTGCTTGTTTTGCAAAGAGAAGATAGCATTCGTGTAATTATTACTTCTGCAAATTTAGGTGCAAAACAGGTGATACTTAAGGTCTTTTTATTTGCATTATAATGTGCTTACTTATCAGAAAAAAAGGCTCTCATCATGTAATGTTAACTTTGAAACATGAAATAAAGAATTTCATGATATGTGAAGTAACATGCAGCTGCTTAGAATATAAAACCTAGTATATTTGAATATTTAGGCAAGCATGTGTATGCTTTTTGGACAAGTGCTGTCTCCAGTTCAAGAGTCCTGATAGTAATTAGGTTGCATCTAGGTTCTTTAATAAGAATTTTTATAAACCAATAATTTTCACATTGTCACCCTTCAATTGATTGAACACCTCTTTCTTTTTCTTCCCCCGATCTGTATGTGCGTGTGTCTATGCTCACCCGTATATGAGCTTGTGTGTCTGTATTTGTGCAACAGATACATGAGCATGAAACACAAATCTTCAAATCTCCAAACTTGGGTTATTGGATGAGTATGATGCTCCTTGCCTGCTGAACCTAGAAGCCTCAGATGATGGAATTTCTGTGCTTTTTTCTTTCTGGTGTTCTCATGATTGTTACTGAGACTGGACTACCTATTGGTATATGATTACTTTGCAACATGCTTGAAATTTTAACGGAATCTGTTATGGTTGTGTCCTAGTTAGAAGCAAAGGTCTTGGTGTTGTAGATGCGTTTGTATTTTTTAGGCAGTTTTCTTCTAGTACCTTATGTTGATGTTTATATTTGGTTCATAAGAAGCTGTTCATTAATATAGTTATATTTATTTAATTATTTTTAAAGTATTAATCATTGACTTTTATGACTACAGTGGAATAGTGTGACCAATACTGTTTGGTGGCAAGATTTCCCCTGCAGGAAGACACCTGATTATTCATCTCTTTTTACCCAAGTTCCTGATGGAGAAATAAATCAAGGTTCAAGATCTGATTTTGCTGCTCAGTTGGCTGGATTTGTGGCATCTCTTGTGATTGATGTACCTAGCCAGGCCCATTGGATTGTCGAATTGACAAAGTACAACTTTGAAGGGGCTACAGGTCATTTAGTTGCTTCAGTACCTGGAATTCATTCTTATAGGACTCCCCATCTAACAGAATCCACGCACTTCATGCCTGTGAGTATTTTCATCTGTGATGTGTGCGTACTCCATTATTGAGGATGCTTGGATAGAAAGCTGATTTGTGAACATTGTGTTAACTATCTTCTTATATACATCTAGATAACTCACACATCCAGCAATTTGTTTGTTCGTTAGATAATATCTACAGGTTTGCATTTAGTGCCTTCTTTGAAATTCAATTCCTGACCTCAGTCCTTGATACTGAATCAAAGCTTGATGCTTCCTTTTCCTGTCATTTGTTTGTTACTTAAATCATGATTTTATCATCGTTTTATTCGTATAGAGAATTTTGCAGAGTTTAAAGAATTTCAAGGTGGAGGAATTTTATTGATAATGACTTGGAAGAGTTGGTCCTTTTTTTCTTTTATTTAAAAGGTTTTTGATTTTTTTTCCGAGGGTCTCATATTAGCGAACTTATAATTCATGTTTAACTCTCATTTTAGGCTAATCATTGTGCGCCATGGTCATTTGATGTGGAGTTCCTTGGTTCGGTTGAGGCATCTGTGGTTGGTTTGAGCCACCTTTTCCACACTGCCACTGACTCAAATGGGGCACAGCTAAAAAAATTGGCTTCTTTTCTAAGTAAATCTCGTGCAAATGTGTATGGGATGTTGGAGATTGTTTTGAGAAGAAATACCAATGTGGCTGCGGATGCAAATGCCGTGAGCGTTCTAGTTCCAAACCCTGATGAATTCTCCGAGACAGGTAAAATCTTATTGTTTGATTTAGATACATTCAGATATTGCAAGCAGTAGAGCATCATTGGTCTATACTTATATTAGGACTGATACTTAATGGCTACATTTTAAGGGATTATCTCTCATTATTAAATAATTAAAGTCCATAGGATTGTTCAACATTGATTTCACAATATATCATCTGTTTGCTGACATTTGGTATCTTCTTTAGTGGAGCTTTAGTTGACATCATGGTTGAATTGTTGTAATGAAATTTTTTCTGTGGTTAAAGGTAAGTAGCAGGGAAATGCAGAAAATAAATATCTAAAGATATTATGAATAGAACATATTCATCCAAATTTGCTACAGTTGCCAGATTTAGCTTGATTGCAGCTCTCTTTGAGCCTGAAAGCAGTTGCCAAAAGATAAGGGCGAGGCATTGAATGGGCCAAAAGATGAGGGCTTCCTTTTGAGGCATTTAATGGTTTGCTTATGTTGCATTTTGTTTTTCTTTTTTCCTTTAAATGTAATGTCTTTAATTTTATGGGTTTGGAACTATTTGAGTCTACATTTCACAAGGATTATTTTTCCCTGTCCTCATAATGTGTATTTGTTCTGAGTTGTCATTTTTCACATCTTTAACTATCAAAATATCATGTTGCTTCCCTGCACTAGATTGCATTCAACTAGGCTTTCTGCCTAGGAATGTTGCAAAGTGGGTTTCGCCGTTGTGGGATATTGGATTCTTCAGATTCTCTGGATATGTTTATTGCAATGAAGCCCTTGAAGCTGCATTTGGAGGAAACAACAAGAAAGTACAACTAATGCTTCATGTGTCACAGGCATGGTACTCTGCCATTTATTGATATATCTTCTAGGATAAACAGGTTGCAGTTTAAAGCAGATGTTAAGGTTTGGAGTGGCAATATATGAAGGATATCAATAAAAAAATATATATGAAGGATATGATATTGACTCGTGCAGGGGCCAGGCTTTTCAGATATATGGAAGATGATTCAACCTCAACATGTTGTTGCATTATGTTCTCTCATTGCTTCAATTCAGAGGTGTACAGGCATCTGGCGACTGCACGAGGTAATGACACTAGGTGGAGGAATTGTAGGTTTTCAAATTTCAGCTACTGAATTTATACTCATCATGCTTACTGCAACTGATGCTTGTGCTTTATTGGGAAACCTATGTTTACTGCATGCAACCATGGAATGTGGATTTGGAAGTATTTAGGAGAATTGGTATGAACATGGTTCTGTGCATTGCGCTTGTTGCATTTTAATTGAGAAACTCACGTGTCTTGCAAAACATAGCTATGAAAGAATATGGTTTACTCTGGGGAGCTGTTGCTGGATACAATAACAATGACTACTAGCATTTAGCTTGTTGTCGATGACATTTGTGCATTATTTGAGAAAGAGCTCATGTTTTCCAGTCGTTTTCACTTTTCAAAATAGGGGTGTCATGAGTTCTTTTAGTCCTTATCGTGATGTTTTTGGTTTAAAACGTTTTTTGCAACATCTCCATATCAAATACTTTTGGGTTTTGATTTAGGAGAGTGTTTTTTTTAGTAAATGATAGGACTTCATAGACTTTATTGATATATTATTTTGTAGATAGTTTTTTGTAAATGGGTGGCAGCCTCTTGATGTCTTTGAAATACAATGTTGTCTTTGTTTATCAGAATCAAAATTCTTCCGAGCCATTTAAAAACTGCTTGAAAGCTTGTAAGTGTTTTGAAGTTTCTAACAATTGATATAGCGAACTCTTGTTTCTGGATCTGGTTGGCTTAGACAGCTAAAGCAGCCCATGCATTTTGCTTGATTAAGTAGATCAAGTTTCATTATCTGTTAGGAGCTCTAATAATTATCTGACATTTTCTTTTCGTCTACAAGGTTTTAGGTCAATACAAATGGCCTGAATCACAAGAATCTGATTTTATTTATGGTGAGTGTGTTTTGCAATTATCAGTTTCTTAATTATTTTTATAAGAAATTTTAAAATACTGTTTTGGTTTGGTTTTCTTTGACACGTATTCTGTTCTTTAGGTTCATCCTCGGTTGGGTCGGTCAATGCACAATTTCTAGCTGCATTTTCAGCAGCTGCAGGAAAGAGATCAATGCAACTCATTGAGTCTGAGGAGTCTGATCCAGAGGTAACGTAGATATTTATGGAAAGTTGAACTTTTTTTTTCATGGTTTCAGTATTTCATTGTATCTTGACAGTGGGGCTGCTGGAGTGCTAGTCAAGAAATGAAATCTCCATCCATTAGAATCATTTTTCCCACTATTGAAAGTGTTACGAATGCACGTGATGGGGTCTTGCCTTCAAAGCGAATTCTTTGCTTCTCAGAGGTATTGTAGTCTTTGATCAGATTGGTTTAATATTTATGATGACGCCAGTGGATTCTGTATCTAGATGCATATGTTTTGTATGCCATTGGTAAATGGTGAGTAAATCAAATTTTCTTAAAGTGGATTTGGTTGTTTGGGTAATGTGATTAAATGGGGCTTTTGGTTGTCAAATGACTGAAAAGGCATGAGGTTGTAATTATCTGAATCTCTGAATGATAAATGGGTCTTTTCTCAGTATGCACTAAAAGACAACTTAAGGAGATTAAAGCTGAATTGATTTAAGCTGGATTAAAGAGGTTACCTAACGTCTCCGGCTTGTTCAGGTTTTAGTCCAGCCTTGTCAATGAGATGGAAACATGATTGCTTGGCTTCAGCAGGTTATCAAGTTGGACTTGATTTAAAAAAAAAAAAAGATGCAGTGAAATGGATAATGCTCTCTCTCCTGACTCCTATCTGAATATCATTTCTTTGAAGTTTGTTGAAATTATGAAATAAAATTTTAGAACTCTTTTCATGTTGGTGCATCTATAATTTTATGTCCTCTTGCTTAATCTTATGATCAGGAGTAACAGTTCCTTTTCATGTGCTATCTACATTTAATAGAAAGCAACACCTAATTCATGGTATTGTAGTCTCAATCTGCTGGAAAGAAAATGCTACATGCATAGCATGACAGTTTTTGGTACTTTAAGAGAAGGCATTTTGAATTCTTTTCTTTTTCACTGCCAAAAAAATTATCAGATGACGTACAGAGAGGAACAAGGGGAAAACAAACCATGACTTACAGGCTCTTTTTTGTTTTCTACTATAGAACAATACTGATCTCTCTATATGTTTGTTGGAATTTGATGCAATTTATGTGTTAATGATTATGATTATATGGATGTCTATATGCACAATTCTATACATAAAACATGGCAAATGTTGAGAAATGTGTACATATTTCGTGATGCAATTCCTAACCCCTACAATATTAGAGAAGAAAAATAAGTTAGGAAAAAAGAACATGACTTACGGGCTCTGTTTTGTTCTCTCATATAGGAAAATACCATTATCTTTGTTTATGTTTGTTCAAATTTGATGCTACATGTATAGTGAAATATGCTCTTTTTTTTAATAACCAATTATTATGCTCTTATATGGATGCCTATATGCACATTTCTATACAGAAAACTTGGCAAAGGTTGAAACATATGGACATACTTCATGATGCAATTCCTTATCCCTATGATAGAGTAGGCCACCCAATGCATGTCAAGGTGAGAATGACTCTTCATGATAATTAGAAAAGTTCCTTGAAAAGAAAAAAGAAACGCTCCTGAATTTCTAATTTCCTAATTTCAGTAGTTGCTTTATTAGTGTAAGGTCATCGTCTTTTTTATTTTTATTTTTATTTAAATAAGGTCATCATGTTATCATATTATTTTGCACAAAAAGTTAAATTACGGTTGAGAGAAATTACAATATTTTCTCTGCTTGCTTTCATTCAATTGCTGTAATAATCTGTCAACTTGGCCTCTCTGCAGATGTAAAACTTGGGGATCCCTGAAACAGAAAACATGCTGTCTCTATCTAGCCATGCTTTCTAGAAACAACATTAAAAAAATCCTAGACAGGTCTATTGTTGGCCACCAGTTCTATTAGCTTCTCAATTCTAACTTACCTCTCATTCTATCCTTCTTACCACATTTCTTTTATTTGTCCTTTCGAAGATGTAAGACTTCATTTGCTTTCCGAAATTGTAAATGCATAGTCCGTTTTAGGGATCGGTGACACCCATTATGATGATGCTAGATGTCGATTATATCCTCTGTAATGGTTACTGATCTCTTTTGTTGTAGATGCTTGAGTTTTGTTCTTCAATTTTTTTACTAATGTTCGGCCTTTCCAGCTTTTTGCCTTTGTATGCCTCATTCAGTTTATCATCCTTTTTTTCAAACTTGTGTGTTTACATGTTTAGGTTCTGATACTGTCCCCAGTGCTTTTCTGAGTCCTGATATCTCCAATTATTAAATCCATCATCCTCATCTTCTTTATCTTTTCAATATTTTCCCCCTCATTTTGTAAGATGAATCAAACTAGGTTGAGGCCCGAGTGTGCTTAAATTTATATACGTGGTTTCTAGGATGCATGAAATTGTGTAGTAATGAGAATTCACACTACAGACCAGTGGACTAGTTAGTAATGAGAATTCACAGTACACTGTTCTAACTCATCTTTTTTTGATGTTAAGTTAGAACAGTGGACTAGTTAATTTCTTTTAAATTATGTGGTATACATGAAAAACTAAAGATGTAAACAGGTGGCACGGAGGCGCTTCCAGTCAAGGACAGATGCATCTTCCTGTGGTTGGGTTTATTGTGGTTCACATAATTTCAGTGGAGCTGCCTGGGGACGGCCCATTTCCAATCCATTACGTATAAAGGAAAATGGATCTTACAAAACCAACTCTTCTTCAGGCTTGAAGCTTCACGTATGTAATTACGAACTTGGGATAATTTTTGCCTTTCCCCCACCAGAGGCAACGGATATTGCCAATGAAAGTAGCACAAACTTGGATGATATTGTGTTGCCATTTGTTGTTCCTCCCCCTAAATACGGGCCTAGAGATAGACCAGCAACAGCGCAGGCTATGAGGGAGGCATTAGCCAAACTTATTGAAGACGATAGAGAAAGCCTTTTCGAGGAAGAAGCAATAGAAGAAATGATTGAAGAGATTCCAGATGAACAGGAGGAAATAGTTGAGGTAACTGATTATGTTCCACAAGAGAAGGAAGAGGAGAAAGCATATGCTGAGATACTTTGGAGCCAGGTTGACTCGTCTCAGAGCTGCTGAACTCATTAATAAGAGCGAAATACTTTGATCCATAGAAACAGAATCCGATGAAACGTCAATCATTGGGATGTCATGGGTTTTCTTAGGAGAATGTACATGCATTCAGCTTCTGTAAATTTAATGTAGTCAGAGATTTGAGTTAAATTCATCCCGTTTCAAGATGTCAGTTTCTGGGGGTTCCTAATTGATTTTTTTTATAATAAACATGAGGATTCTGATTTCTGGAATCTGGATCTCTCTGTATTGATATCCATCTATGTGATATTAAGAAGCTTCTAATGAAGATAGTTTTCCTTTGATTCATACATGATGACACATTTTTAGAACACATGCCTATGATTAACGTATTGCATCATTCAAATTTCATAACCAAGAGTAATATTTGCAATTTTGAATTTTTATTCTCTATTCAAGCTCTGCATTGGGTCAATAAGAACAACAGAGCAAGTCGATTTGGGTCACTTCATATAACTATATAAATTAAATTATTATTTTTATCAAACATCTTTTTATTTTGCCTGCTGTTTTAATATTTTTTTACACTTTAAAAACAATTAATTATTCATTATATTTTAGATATTTATTTAATAAATCATTATAATTTCGGTGAAATTAATATCAACACATTGGTCAAGATTTTTTTGTGCTTCGATATCAATTTCGTTAGATGTTTAAAATTTAATGAGTAAATTAATCGTTTTTAAAATATAAGGGAGACATTGAAACAATGAGCAAAATGTAAGCATGTTTAAGGTACATGTTTATATTTTGGTAAATATTTTATTGTTTTCTTCACATTTTCAAAACGATCAACTTACTATTTACAATCTAGTTTATGATTAATAAATCTTTCTGACGATAATTTTAATAAAATTAATATTGATGCATACAAAACTCTTATAATGTTTAATAATAAAAAAAAATTGTATGCGTCAGTACCAAACTAGTTGAAATTATTAGACACATGCCATACGTCTCCACGAAAGTTATTCATCGCTGTGATTACATTCTGGTTCTTGAAAATGATTTTTTTTTTAAGTTTCGCAACCAAAAAGATAATTTTCTATAGCTTCCTTTGCATGTGTTAAAAAGCGTAGCCCCCTCTGTTTCATGAGGTAAGATTCAAGTCTCTGACCTCAACTTCATATTAACGTATGAACAAAGGTACGGTATGGTCAACTGGATCTGCTAGGCGCTGAACCTCTTGAAAATGATTTTTTTTTTTTAGTTTCGCAACCAAAAAGATAATTTTCTATAGCTTCCTTTGCTTCCGTAGGCAACTTGTGCTTTTAGCCGTCCACCCCCCCTGCGCATACCTTTTCTGGTTACATTTGGATTCTTGGGAAGTGGACTTTCGGGCTTTGGCACATAATTGTACACATACCAACAAAAACGAAAACGTGCCTTGCCCAGCAACCATCGCACTCCATTCGTTTCTTCTCCCTTCTTCCAACGACCAACGAAAATTCCCTTTCTTGTTTCCATATTTATTTATTCACAATTAGTATCGCTTCCTTCTTCTTCTAGTGACCTTCTGGTCTGGAAATTGAAACTAACCTAAACCTTCCCTCTATTTTCGAAAAATGGAAGTGTTATCTTCTTCACCTCTATCGCTTCACACACGCTGCCTATTTTCTCGTCCACATCGTTCTGATCCTTCTTTTTCTTTTCATTCTAGTATTAATGGTACTATTTCCTCTTCTAATTCTTCTTGTTTTGGCATTTCAATTTCACATAAAACCCACCCACATATCTTCAACAATTTCCAATCTTCAAAACACTCTCATTCACGCAAAAGAAGAAAATTCACACCCATCTTTGCAGTTTTCGAGCGCTTCACTGAACGCGCAATTAAAGCCGTGATCTTCTCCCAAAAAGAAGCCAAATCATTAGGCAGGGACATGGTCTTTACCCAGCATCTACTCTTGGGCTTAATTGCAGAGGATCGCGATCCACGTGGCTTCCTTGGCTCTGGAATCACCATTGAAAAGGCACGCGAAGCTGTTAGCAGTATTTGGCACCATCAACAGGCTGATAATTCGGTTTCTTTTTCTTCAACTGAAGAACAAGAACAGGTACCAGTTGCTTCTTCCTCTTCTTCTTCTAAGTCATCGGACGTGCCGTTTTCCATTAGTACGAAGCGGGTTTTCGAGGCTGCGGTTGAGTATTCGAGGACTATGGGTTACCACTTCATCGCGCCCGAACATATTGCTATTGGTCTCTTCACTGTTGATGATGGCAGTGCCGATCGGGTTCTCAAGAGGTACTTGTTTAATTTGAAAATGATCCGAGTTTTAGCTAACATGAATCTTAATGCCTGTAGTCATGGTCTTAACATCTCAACTGTTGTAGTAACAACGATGCTAACTTCTGTTTAACGTCCTTATTGCTGACCATAATAAATCACTAAGATTTATTAGTATTTCAAACTTTTTGGGTTTATGTTGTTATTCAACTTCTTAATGAAGTTGGTTTATCATTACAATTTATGTGTGTGTTAGGTTTATGAATACTTGACAATCTTCTAAGCCACTGATAATTTGTTTGCATTGTTAATGATTCATGAAGATGCTTGTGCGAATAGGGGCGGGAACATAGGAGATGCATTGCTGATATTTTATTGATTGAAACTTTATTGTTGTGGTTTTAGATTGGGAGCAAATGTAAACCACCTGGCAACTGTGGCACTCTCCAGACTTCAAGGGGAGCTTGCCAAAGATGGTAGAGAACCATCTGTGGCATCTAAAGGAACCCATGAAAAATCCCTTTCTGGGAAATTAGCTGGTTCGAAATCCTCTGAAAGGACAAGAGGTAGAATATCCGTTTTTTTCTTTTTGGTTTCTTGATTCTGAAAATGGAGAGGAATTTATTGTGATTCAATTGTCCTTGTCAGGGAAAAGTCCTCTGGCGCAATTCTGTGTGGATCTTACTGCTCGTGCTAGTGAAGGATTCATTGATCCTGTTATTGGCCGAGAGACTGAAGTTCAGAGAATCACTCAGATACTTTGCCGCAGAACCAAAAATAACCCCATTCTTCTTGGTGAAAGTGGGGTTGGGAAAACAGCCATTGCTGAAGGACTGGCCATTAGTATTGCACAGGCAGAAGCTCCTGAATTTCTCTTGGTGTGTTTCTTCATGAGTGATTGATAATTCTAGTTCTATATCTTTTGCAGTTCTTTATTCTCACCCTGATGCAATCCTGTGTCTGATTAGCTTTGTTGTTCTATCTGCAGACAAAACGTGTAATGTCCTTGGATATAGGACTACTAATGGCTGGTGCTAAGGAAAGGGGAGAATTAGAGGCACGGGTTACTGCTTTAATAAGCGAGATAAAAAAATCAGGTGACTGACCTTGAGGAGTTACTTTAAAGAACAGAAGGATTTTCACTGTTGCTCATTCTTGATATTTTTGGCTTGTAGGTGATGTTATTCTATTTATTGATGAAGTCCATACACTTGTTGGGTCCGGTACAGTTGGGCGAGGAAACAAGGGATCTGGTCTTGACATTGCTAATCTAGTTAAACCACCACTTGGGAGGGGTGAATTACAGGTGATTGTCTCTCGTACAGAATACTTAATATATATGACATGGTATCTATAAAGGTAGTTGAAACTTGTCAATATGAATTTAAGTCATATTACTAAATTTCCAAGAAAGTTACCATTTATTGAAAATATTATTTCTAGATTAGAGATGTGGGATCGGCCCTTGATTATCAAAAGAAAAAAAAAAAGAAAAGAAAAAGGTGGAATCAACATTTAACTTCAGCCATCAGTCATGACTGTGATTAATCAGATATTGGACCACATGAACAAAAGGGACGCTGTGATTTTGATTTATGGGGTTCAGTCTAAGTTTCCATGGCCATCCTGTGAACTGAGGCATTATGAGCAGAACTGAATTTATATTTCGAACCACCATCTGATTAATCAGTCCAAAGGAAAATATTTGACACATCACTCATGAACTCTATGTTTTAAGGAAAGTTTACTTTAAAAATGAATTAGTCTTTGGTTTTTTAACAAACATTGCCTCTCTGAGGTACAAGTCAGTTTCGTTCCCCGAAGCTTCGGTCATGTTGGAAGATGGTTGGTTTGAATTGGTTATGCTGCTTTATATATGATTTTTCTGTTCTCTTTTAAACTTTACTTGAATCTTGCATGCTAGAATAATATTTCAATCTCTTAGTAATTGATGTGTGCTTTTAATCAAGCTATTTTTTTTCATTTTATAAGTTCTATATTGTTGCCAGAGTGCATTAACATTAGCATTCCGTTATTAAGTGCAGTGTATTGCATCCACAACTATAGATGAATACAGGACCCAATTCGAGAAGGATAAAGCATTAGCAAGGAGATTCCAGCCAGTGTTGATTAATGAACCAAGCCAGGTTGTTTGCAATTTGTATTTTCATCCAATTTTACATTTTACCAGTCAGGTCCTCTTTTTATCTCAAATCTTACTTTCCCACTGTTTGATAATCTTTAGGAGGATGCAGTGAGCATACTGTTGGGTCTGCGTGAGAAATATGAGGCCCATCACAATTGCAGATACACACTGGAGGCAATAAATGCTGCTGTGCACCTGTCGGCAAGATATATTCCAGATAGGTTTCTTCCTGATAAAGCCATTGATCTCATTGATGAGGCAGGAAGTAGAGCTCGTATTGAGGCATTTAAGAAGAAAAAAGACCAACAAACTTGTATACTCTCAAAGCCTCCAAATGATTACTGGCAAGAGATTAAAACAGTTCAGGCCATGCATGAAGTGGTAATGACATTGCTCTTATAGTACAGTTATCTTCATAATATGCTAATAACCTCTTAATTTGAATTTATATTATGAGCAGGTCCTAGCGAGTAGGCTGAAATATGATGATGGTGCTTCTAGCATGGATGATACTAGTGAACTCATTTTAGAATCTCCTTCGCTTTCCACTTCAGATGATGATGAGTATGACTTCTGGCCTTGAAAATACATATGGAGGATAAAAGCAGTAGGCTTGAATTTCTTTGGGGCTCACTTTGATTTCTAATGTACTGTGACTCTTTCAGACCTACAGTGGTGGGACCTGATGATATTGCAGCCGTTGCTTCAGTTTGGTCGGGGATTCCAGTTCAGCAGCTTACTGCTGATGAAAGAATGCTTCTAGTGGGTCTTAATGAGCAGCTTAGAAAGAGGGTTATTGGTCAAGATGAGGCTGTTTCTGCCATTTCTCGAGCTGTTAAGAGGTCCCGAGTTGGCCTGAAGGATCCTGACAGGCCCATTGCTGCAATGCTCTTTTGTGGGCCAACTGGGGTTGGCAAAACTGAATTAGCAAAAGCTTTAGCAGCATGCCATTTTGGATCAGTAAGGCCTCACGATATATTTATGATTCCTGCCTCTTTTAATCCAAAAATATATTGACGAAATTAGATTCCCTAAAATAAAGATGCAAAATCTTTAGTTTTCTCTATTAATGGGACAATGAGGGTGATCCCCTGGAAACTTGAGTCTGATATGTGTTAGGGAAATGCTTAAGATATAGTATTGACCAAACTAAAATCGGTTGTTTGATATGAAATTGAAAAAAATGAGTTATTCTATATAAAACCCTATTGTTTGGTGAAGTTCAAAGAAACATCTTGTCCCTTCCAATTTCATCAAGAAAAATAAGGGAAAAGGCACATGACCTGTCACGTTACTGGTGGTTGAAGGGTAATAATGTCATATGATGTGTCCCCTGTTAGCATCTTGACTCTCTTTCTCTCCTCAGTACATAGCAGACAACTGAAAAATTTAGATTGAAGCTTCTTGTAAATGGTAGCTCGAATAAAAACTTCAGGATTTATTTCGAACTTCATCCATAACTATAGAGTTCTACATGGAATTTAGCCAAATAATATTAGAATGGCTCATACATTTTAAATTTTATCAGGAAAATGGCTGAGATAATGATAATAATGGACAACTGTTAATGGAAAAATGGAAAGTTTATTACTGTGAGAGTTCATAGGTGATTTCAGGGAGAAAACTTTATACTAAGCTGCATCTTAGTTCCACTGGGGTCTGTAGTAGCCAATTAAATTAGTTCATTAACCATAAATTTTTGTGTTTAATATTGATTTTGTGCGGTTTGCATACTGGTCCCTTTTACATTGAAATGCTTATCCTTTTGTTGGCCCTTGTCATTATTACTGCAGGAGGAAGCCATGCTAAGATTGGACATGAGTGAATATATGGAGCGGCATACTGTGAGCAAATTATTAGGATCACCCCCGGGTTATGTTGGTTACGAAGAGGGAGGCATTCTTACAGAAGCTATTCGAAGGCGACCTTTCACATTGCTGTTGCTTGATGAAATAGAGAAAGCCCATCCAGATGTATTCAACATCCTTCTCCAATTGTTTGAAGATGGCCACCTTACAGAATCACAGGTTTGTGCCTATTGTAAGTTGTAACACACTTAAAGAAAATATTGTATTTACTGGATTATGTACACTAGGTTTCATCTCAAGACAAGAAAAATATGAATGTCATCTTTAGAGGGAAGAAGGGAATCCTCAAATGTAATTTTTTCCCTGTGAATTTCTTTGATTTGGTAATCTTTGACCATTCAGCCTATAATTCAAGACTGCTTTTAACAGGGACGGAGGGTATCTTTTAAGAACGCGTTGATAGTGATGACTTCAAATATCGGTTCTACTGCCATTGCAAAGGGTAGATGCGGCTCCTTTGGTTTCTTGACTGCATATGATGAATCAGCATCATATGCTGGAATGAAAGCATTGGTAGTGGAAGAACTGAAGAGTTATTTTCGTCCAGAGTTACTCAACAGGATAGATGAAGTAGTTGTATTCCAACCCCTTGAGAAGGCTCAGGTTTGTCACTTTCTGTTGATTTATTAGGTCCAGTGATGTAGCTAATGGCTTTGATCAAATTGCATACCCTCCTTCCATAAGAATGGGAGGGGTAGGGTTGCAGTTCAAATCCTGCTTGGCATGTGTGTTTGTTTTCGAGGCTTGAAGTAGATTAGCTAAGTGATGTTCTTGCTCAGAAGGCTGTATCCTATGTTATTAGTTTTCTAGAGTCTAGGTCTGCAAGGACTCAAATTTTAGTATTAAGAGATAATGTTAATGAGGCCCGAAGTATCGTGGGTAATGTTTATCGTTTTGAACTCGAAACACTTGACGAGCTTCTGAACAAGTCTAAGGTTGTGTAGGACAATAGGGCCTTCCTGTAGGATGACCTGTTAAAGGCTGAACTAGTATTGTAGTAATATTTTACTCATATTCACATCATATGTTTATTTCAGATGCTCGAGATTTTGAATCTGATGCTGCAAGAGGTGAAGGCAAGGGTCATATCCCTTGGAATTGGTTTGGAGGTGTCTGAGTCTGTCAAGGATCTCATATGCCAGCAAGGCTATGACCAGACTTATGGCGCCCGGCCTCTGAGGAGGGCAGTAACG
Organism: Bretschneidera sinensis; assembly: GCA_023935145.1. Lineage (NCBI taxonomy): Eukaryota > Viridiplantae > Streptophyta > Magnoliopsida > Brassicales > Akaniaceae > Bretschneidera > Bretschneidera sinensis. Next base: position 161,127,779 of record CM043697.1, read on the forward strand.
CAACTTATCGAAGATCTCTTGAGTGAAGCGGTCCTTGCTGGAAGTTTCAAGCCTGGTGACACTGCCGTTATTGAGATGGATGCTACAGGAAACCCATTTGTCAAAAATCAATCTGATCAGAGCGTTCATTTATCTGATACAACCTCCACCTTCTAGTTATTCCATGTTGCAATCTTATACGTGTATATAGTATAGAAATTTTGTTTGTAGTTCAGGTGATTAATTGATTCAAATGTATAAAAGTAAAGCTTACGAATTGCTGCGACAACCATTGCTTCAGAGTTCAGACAATCTGAATATATTGTATCTTTTGAACGCTAGTGTTAAATTACCTCAATTTATGATAATATTATATTCACCACTAAATGTGACAGTTTCTGGTTAAATCTAATCAAATTAACAGTCACAATCTTAAAGTTGTAATGTGAATGAAGACGAAAAAGATCTTGAATGTCCTAGATGGTATGCTTGGTTAGTTATATAATACAAACTGTTGAATTCATAAAGATTCTTTCTTTCTCCCTTTTTTATTCTTTGGTGCTTCTTAATTCCAGAAAGAAACTTAAGGAAACAATTTACAGTATAATTTTAGATTCCAGAAAATCCAATGAAAAAATAAAAATAAAAATGTGCCATCCCTAAATTTCACACCTATCTCAATGAGCAAACAAGCAAAAGTGCCGGTTAGTGAAATTAGGGCAAATTTTTTTGGGTAAAAAAAATTCAATCAATTCAACAAAAGAAGTAAAGAAGTAGGGCATTGACAATAGCCTATAATAATGTCCAATTTCACCAATAATCCTCTCCCACTCGTGAAAGAGGAGCAGCAACATTCATCACCCCTATCATCAACACCACCGCAACAACAACAGCATTTGCCGATGGATGTGAAAGCGGAACCAAAAGAGCTCGCAATTTCACAGTTGCAACAAGAACAAGAACAAGAAGAACCCCAGTTCCTCAAATCCATTGATCAACTGGGCACTCTCTCCACCGTCATAGACACCTTTAAACGCAGATTCGATGAGTTGCAAAAACACCTCGAGTTCATCCGAAATGCCATGGACTCCAAATTCAACGACAAAACCTCCTCCTCGCCACCACAATTTGACGCTCAATTGGCAGCAATCGTTCCTTTCGACGCAACGGAAACACCGCGACAGACGGACGCAACAGAAACTGAAACGGTGAGAAAATCTGAAACAGAAAGGAAACCGAAGCCAGAGCTTCAGCACCTCTGCGAAACTATGTGCAGCCGCAGTCTCCGCAAGTACATCATCACCCATTTGTCTGAAATCCAGAGACTCCGCGAGGAGGCACCCGCAGCCCTAAAGCTCTCGTCGAGACCGGCAAAACTCGTGTTGGATTGCATTGGGAGGTTCTTTCTCCAAGGGGTCAAAGCTTACACCAAGGACTCTCCCATGATTCCGGCCAGGCAAGCCTCTGTTTTGGTTTTGGAGTTTTTCCTTCGAATGTTGGGAGATCCCGTTGATGGTCGAGAGGTTGTGATTGATAATCCTGTTAAGGAAGAGGCGGAGATGGGTGCCATTGCGTGGAGGAAGAGGCTGATAAGCGAGGGTGGTCTGAGTAGGACCAACAAGACCGATGCCAGGGGTTTGCTTCTTTTCGTTGCTTGTTTTGGGATTCCCTCGGCCTTTAGAGGTGACGAATTGAGGGATTTGATTCGGTTGAGTGATCACAAGGAGATTTCGGATGTTCTTAGGCGGTCTCGTGTTCTTGTTCCGAGGATTTCAGGTACTATTATACTATGTTAACAGTTGGATTATATGTGAAGAAAAGCATTGCGTTTTATCAAATTATTGTTATTTTTGGCATTGACCTGCTTGATGTAAATTGTTGAATGAACACACGCTAGATGATGTAACATTTTTAGACTAGGTGCAAGAAATGCAAGAAAAAGACAAACCAGAAAACAAAGCAAGGTTGCAATGACATTAAGGTGGAAATTTAACTCCCGAGTTAGGTTTGCTGTTGAGTTCACATGTTTTAGTTAACTGATGTGTCGATTTTAAAAAATAGTACTTTAGAATCTTCCCCCCAGTGGTGCCAGTTTCTTTAGCTCAACAACGTACTACCCTGTAGGGATAAAAGTTTCAACATCAGAGCCCACAAGAAGCTTCCGAAGAGCTCTTTACCACAGCTTTAGCCAACAGGAAATGCATTGATCTATGGATTTAAGAGTATCCCCAAAACGACAGTTCTTAAGTGATTGGTTTTTGGTGTTACGCATTTCATGATGAATGCGGAGTCAACAAGTCTACATTTTGGTGATCACTACTTTTTAAGTTTTAGATAAGAAGGGCTACCTTCTTTTTGGATAAATTTTGGCATGTGAAGCCCCATCACAATAAGCTATAGATGATTATGCATCATTGGTTGCATTTGTCAGCTAACTAAAGCTCCTTTTGATTAAACCTAACTTTAACCAACCATAGCTTAATAGTCTATGAGATGATCACTATTTGATAAAGTTTTTTTTTTTTTTCTTTCGTCTGTAGCACTAAAAGCTTTGAATTGAGATGTTCAAGTAAGGACCTAAAGTATCTTAAGATTTTATTAACTAGTTGTATCCAAGTAATTCGGGGAGTTGTTCTATGATGCATAAACTTATGGATAATCACTCTGTGGGCTAACCGTAGTATTTGCAGGCAGGGACATTAACACTATCTTCCAAAAAATGGGGAGGCCTAGTTAGTTGTCCCTTGATTTAATAAGTGAGAATGTTATCAAGAAAAAATAATAAGTGAGAAAAATAAATAAAGAAAAGCCTTTGTCGCACTCTTAAGATCATTGAGAGGGTTTTTGGTTGAAACACTGATATGTCCAAAGCTCATTTGCCAGATTCATTGTTGGCGAAAGTAACAATAGGATAGAGATGATTTTTTTTGGGATAAGTAAAAATTTATTCATTATAAGGCACCAAGACCCAAGTACAAAGTCATTGACAAGTCAAAATAATGAACTCTGTAAGATCTTTCATTTACAAAAAATTGTCCATTAAATCAAAAGTGGGGAGTATGAAGCCATCTATCCTTGATCAAAGTAAGGAGGTAGATAAAGGAATTAATGCTATAGCTATCTTCATCTCCATAATCATCCTTGATCAAATAGGACAGAGATGATTAGTTGGAAAGAGAAGTAAAGGTTGATTTGTTTGAGGGGTGTTGATAGGTAGTGAAGGATCTTGAATGATGGTTGTATCAAGATGTAAGATTATATATTATTGAGATTAAAGATGTAGATATTACTTCAAACCCCTACCCCCCAAAAAAAACTAACATAAAAAATTAGTTATTAGAAAATGAATGTGAGATGAGAGAAGGAACGTAATCTACTTTGGTCAACATGTGCATGTGAATATATGAATTTTGATTTTGTCACATGAGGTTATACTATGCTTTTTCAACGTATAAATTTGGTATCTCTTTATCATTCTATTGTCAGCTTGAACCTAATCTTATTATCTATTTATGAGCATTTCACATATGACATAACTGTTACTTTAATTTGCATTGTTTCATTGGAGATGATTTGTGCTTCAACAACAATTTTAGGACGTCAACAAAAGATGCATGACTTACGAAAATTTCAATAACTTGAATTGTTGTCTTAGTTTGAAGGTTGATGTGTAGTATATTTTCTGCTATGGAGACTGCAAAGTGCAAACTGAATTTGGCTGTCTGGCGATGAAGCAATTGCTTGTTTATTTAATGTTGTTCTTGAGCCTTTTGTGATTATGTTTATCTATCACAGATATTATAGAGGGCATGGTGAAGAAGGGAATGCATGTTGAGGCTGTTGATGTTGCTTACACCTTTGGGATGGAAGATAAATTTTCCCCTCAGACAATTTTGACTTCATTCTTAAGAGAGTCCAAGGATGCATTAAAGAGAATGAAACAAGAAGCACATAATTCTCCTATGGCTTTGGTATGAACTTTCCAGATGCCCTACATAAATTTAACTATCGTTATTATTTTTATTTTTTTTTAATGCTAAGGTTTTATAACTATCTTTTACAGAAACATGCAAATGAAAAGCATTTAGCTCGTCTGAAATCTGTGGTCAAGTGTTTGGAAGATCACAAGATCGATCCCACAAAGGTTCTTTCTGGATGGCAAATTAAGGAACAGATGGCCAAGTTGGAGAAAGATATCGCTGACCTTAATAAAAGAACGGAAGATAAGGCAACATCAAAGAGAAAAACGGAGGAAATTGAGTCCGCGGATAGATTTAAGAATCAAGAAACAAAACGTTCAAGGTTTGCAGCCAAGGGATCATCCTTTATATCTCCTCACATCAATGGGTTGCATGATCAAAGGATTGCTAGTCATGCGGATGGCACGAGGTCATACGATGGTTTGATGCCAAGTTCAGTGGGCGGTGGTTTTCCTGGTCATGTGAATAATTATCTTACCCCCCCTTCTTTATCACATGGATCCGGTGTTGGGTCTTTGCCTGAAAATATTCTTGGCCCCAACATAGGAGGTGGTGAGGGTTCTATGCATGCAGCTAGAGTTGGAGGCAGTATGGCAGCTGGAATATCTTACCTCCCCACAGGTTCATACTCTGGGGTTCATGGGGAGACAGGAATTGATAAGCTTCAGAAAACAATGAGTAACAATGGTCTGCCATATGGATGGCATGGTGTTGGGGAAGCAGCATATATTGACAGATCAATCAGACAAAGCTTTGCTGGGCAACAAACGTCAATGGGAGTTGGTGGCTTGTATGGGCCATCAACATCTGTTGAAGGCTATGTGGGTTTGCCAAATTTCCCATCTAATGCTGCTGCTGCTGTTGCTAGTTGGAACTCAGCATCTGATCTCTATGGGTTTGCGGATGCCGTAGTGGAAAGCGAGCCATATAACAGCAGTTCTCACAAGGCTGGCCCTCCACCTTCTTCTGTGCCTGCCCATTATTCATCTTACATGTATTAAATGAATGCCCCGTGTCTGTGTTGCTGGCTGCATGGTGTTCTTTTCAAGTTGTCACAAAAGGTATGCTTAGCATCTTTAGACTTCTCTGCCATTGCATCAGGTCTTACAAGTGGTAGCAAGTATCGTCCAGTTGAACCTTGAATTAATTGGCAGTGTAAATACTTTGGCAAGAGATTTGGTTTTAACATATATATATATATATATATATATATATTTTTTTTTATGGTTTAAACAATTATGAATGGCGAGCTATTGCCATATAGGCTAATTTGTTATCTTCCAAAGATGCATACCATTCCCTGTCCTTAGCTGTGCTGGTTGCAGTTATTGGTCGGTATTTAACAGGGCCAATGATCACTGAATGACTGAAACACTAGTGTCTAGTTTTTCATGAAACCAGAAATCGTGCTCGGAGTAGCATTGAAGGGGTGCATTCTGTGGCGCTAGTTTACAGCAGGTTATTGCTCAGCATTTAACATGAAGATATTTACTATATGCTGGTGCCCCCCTGCCCATCAACATTTACCGTGGTGTATGCTTAGATTGGGCTTGACGGGGACATAAAGCCTTTGTTCTTCCCATTTTTTGAGATGTTTACAACATATTTAATCATTCTCTACTAAATTAATAATTCTTGTATAAGAGATATGAATTTGATCATTCTCAATAAAATAAAATTAACAATTTCGGATGCACTATATAGAGGATGACCCAAAAAGAAAAAAATATGTTACATGATATCTTCACTAATACATAATCTTCCTTCACATCAGAGGACAGACTACGTGTTTATATTAAATAAATTGTCAAATAAATAAATACAATCGCACTTAATTAGTGTGAAATGCTATTAACAAAGTGAAAAGTGGCACCAAAAGTACCATACTATTTAAACATGTTTATACTAAAATCAAGCCAATTTTAAAGACACTTAAAGGACACTTTCTATGGATGTGTTTATCATAAACCCCTTATAGACGAAAGGAGATGGAGACAATTTGAGAAATAGTAGGTCCTGTGTATATTCACTCCCCCTCTTAAAATTTGGCTAGAAAACCAAAAATGGTTTTTCTCCTCATTTTTCCTTCTCTTATAATATGAGAAGAATTTTTCACCATCCAAAGTAAACCCTTAAGAAGATGACAATCAAGGTAATAGCAGTAGTGACGCTAGGCTTTGTTCTCATTTTAGCAAACTTGGCAGGTTTGTCCTATGGTGCACTGAAGGTAGGGTTCTACAGAGGAAAATGTGGGATTACAGATGTTGAGGCCATTGTGGCTGGAATAGTCACTGGACGGTTCATCAGGGATCCCACCATTGTTGCTGCACTCTTGCGCTTACAGTTCCATGATTGCTTTGTCAAGGTAAGCTTCAATTCAATTCCATAAAATTATTAGCTTTCCTAACATACGGAGTAATAAATTATGGATTTACAAACGAATTTCATAAAATATTTGGAATTTATTTATCATTGTTTGTAATTTTTTATGTAAGAAATTAGCCTAACAAACTTTCTGTACTCAATGCAAGATCCATGAGGCAAGAAGTATGGATAATGCATTGGTTAATAAGCAAGCTTTGTGTGCACTCTTCACAAGTTGGAAACATTTTTTGTTCCTTTATTTTATTTTGATTATATGTTTTTTTTTTAAACATTTCTTCGTTCATTTTAATTATACAATTTCTAGCAGTTTATAAACTGAAAGTGATTATTCTTGTGGAAATATTGTTGATGAAAAAGGGCTGTGATGCATCAATACTTTTAGACGGCAGCAACAGTGAGAAAACAGCACCTCCAAATCTGAGCGTGCGAGGATATGATATTATAGCTGAAGCAAAGGCTGCTGTCGAAAAGTTCTGCCCTGGCGTCGTCTCTTGTGCTGATCTAATTGCCATTTCTACTAGAGATGCTGTTTTCTTGGTACTTACCTTCTTTCTCTCATCTCTTTATATCTCTCTCTACGATTAACTGTTTATCGATGAGTTTGTTAATGTCAAATTATTAATGATAATTAACTTGCAGAGTGGTGGAGGGAGATATGAAGTACAGACAGGAAGAAGGGACGGTTTAGTCTCTCTAGCTCAAAATGTGAGTCTTCCAGGTCCTGATTTCTCTGTCTCTGAGTCCATCAAGTTATTCGTCAATAAAGGGCTTACTCCTACGGATATGGTTATTCTTCTTGGTACTTCTTCGATCTTCACTTTTACTCCTACATTCATTTCAGAAGTTTTTACCCTAACGTTAACAATTCTTTTTCTTACAATATTGTTATAAGAAATGTAATTAAAATATTGTTAAAAATCTTTTCATGCAATTTGTGTGGTGTAGGAGCTCATACGGTTGGGGTTGCGCATTGTTCGTTCATCAATGATCGTCTTTACAACTTCAAGAAAACGGGCAGACCCGACCCGACCCTTGATCCATCACTAGCTAACATACTGAGATCAAGGTGTCCTCAAGAATCAACAGTGGACAATACAGTTGAACTTGATCAAATGCTATTCAGTCCCTTCATATTGGACAATTCATACTTCAAGCAGGTGATATTTAATAGGGGGATTCTCCAAATTGATCAAGAGGTAGCGTCAGATCCATTGACAAGAGGATTGGTTACAAACCTAGCCAATCGCCTTGGTTTCCCCACCAGATTTGGGGATGCCATGGTTAAATTGGGAGCTGTTGAGGTACTTACTGGCAAACAAGGGGAGATTAGGAGATCATGCAGAGCCACCAATAAGCCAGGTCGACATAAATAAAATAGTGCTACTATATTAGAAAATAGAGCCTTTTTTTAGTGAATGGTTTGTATGGATAAATCAGTGAAAGATGATGAATATTGTGCCACTTTTAGTTAGTTAATTGAGGTTTCTTCAAAGTTTCATTCTTAAATATAACATACTAGACTCTCAATGCTTGACATGCAAGCTTGAGAGGTAAGCCCAGGTGAAAAACTCATTGTAAATAAGCCTGATTAAAAGTTTTAAAAAAATTACTATATAAATTATATTTATTTATTAAAAAGAAAATTTTCAAATCAAAGATTTATTCTTTCACTGTTAGACACAGCTAAAGAGAAAAAATTTTCATTCTTTAATGGTAAAGAATAACTTTGTTCCATGTTCCAAAAAAATTTTCATGAATCACTTTTAAACAAAAAAAAAATCACTAAATAGATTTGTTTTGGGATTATAAAAATTGAGTACTCTTTCATAATTGTGATTATAAAAAAATAAATGCTGCTGATTTCCACACCAATAAAAAACATTATTGTCTAGAATTCGATCATAAAAAATAAAAATTTCTTACTTTTCGAAGATTCAACAAAAAAAATTTCTTTATCTAAAATAAAAAGTATTTATGATTCAAAAAAATCTCATAAATAAAGTTTAAATAAAAATATCTTCAACTAAATATGTGATTTGAAAAGAGTTGTATTTAGATAATTGATGTCAAGAACATATCTTTAATTAACTATGGATTATTTGAGTCAAAAGTAAAAATGAGAAATGAGAAATTTGAGATATATTTATTTTTACATTGGTAAGATACAATATTTGTTTTGAACAGAACGGAAAAATAAGAAATAAATTTGTTTTTTTTTTATTAAAAGTGAGATGTGATTTGAGAGATCTTGAATTATGTCTTAACTAACATATTTGTCTTTGGAAAAAATAAAAATCAACGGGTCCAAATTTCATCCATTAAATAATCAAAAATTAAATGACCAAAATGATATTTTTGCTTCGGGCCAACTGAGAAACCAGCTCTAATCAACCCGACCCGAATCTTCAACAATAGCAATCACAACGGTTAGGCTTTTTGGCGGGAGATACCGAAGCCTTTACTGAACTTCGCATGCGCACACTTTCTTGTTCTTCATAGAGAAAAATAAAGACCTAATAATTCTTTAGAATCTGGTTTCTTTGATGGATCAAAGAGTGATGTGGAGATCATTTGAATCAGATTGGTACTCTCCAAGGCGACTCCTAAGCAGCCCCATACCATACGATTTTCCGGTACAAAAAGCTCCCTTTGTTTTCTCTTCTTTAACAAAAAAATCGACTATTTTCTTCTTCCTTTTCTTTTCTTAATCTAATTTCTGGTCTTATATCTTTTCTATCTGTAAATAACTGTTTGCTTTTTCTATGTTTTTTTTGTGGGATTATGCAAAGGGAGATCGGTTTATACCCAATAGGAGTTTGATGAATCTTGATCAAGCCCACAGTTTGTTGACCAACAGGACTAAAGAAGTAAATTCGAAATTGGATGTATGTTTTCTCTTCCATTGAGTTGTTTTCTATGTTTCTGAATGTCGGTTCTTGTTTTATGCCTGAAGTTCTAAAATATTCTTAATTCTTTTGGGTTCTTTAATCGAATATTTGTGAGTCGCTATTAGGGTTTTAAATTTTTTTTTTTTTTTTTTTTTTTTTGTGGCAGTTCATAAAAGGGTATTTATGTTCTTGGTTTTTGAATTTTTTTAAAATTTATTAAAGGGTATCTAATCTTTTTTCTATTGAGTTTTGCTATCAAAGTTTATAAACGACTCTTTTGGTACTTGTATTCTCTTGGTTTGTGCCATGGAGAATCCCAAAAGTTCTTCAAATGGTTACCTGGGTCCAAGGCTTTTTTGGTTTGTGGGATCAAATATATGTTAGAATTTCTATTTGGGTATTTTGATTTTTTTGATATCCTTAAAATTTTGTCATGATAAGCTTGTTAAAATTTATATAAAACATTATTTAGTACTAAGAGGTTTTTCCATTGCTGTAGGAAGTATACAGACAGAAATTGATGGAGAATATGACTTTAGATTCAGAAGGGAGACCATTTAGGATGTTGGTGTTTAGAGGAAGCCCAAAATCAAGTAGAAAGTCAATTCGTCTTATCGATGAATTGAGACAGGATGAGGCGGAGGCATCATATAATGGTACCAAGCAACATCAATTTCGACGCTTGCCCAAGGTGCTTATCTAAGTGTCTACTTCCCATTTTTTTTCTTAAATGGACTCTGATATCTAATTTTGGACAACTTTTTATTCATTATCTGTCAACAAAAAGAAATATTAATGGTGATGACTAGCAGTATTTCAAAACAATCATATTTGCCTTCTCTAGGCCTGTTTTATATTTGGGAGGTCATGAGGGCATTAGTCTAGCTCTGCCTTAAAAGTCATTTTAGCAAGCTTATGCATTTCATTAAATTTGAGGAAGCAGATAAGTCTTATTTTTTTCATCTCTCAGATAATTATCTGTTTAAAATTTCTGAATATTTAAATCAAAACTGAAGGTCGTTTATTGAGATCAAAACATCTAAATATTGAGATTAAAACTGAAGGGAGGTATGGTTTCAATTTTTTTGCGCATTGAAACAGAAGGAAAGCATGGGGAGCATTGATTTACTCAATAATGCCTTTTGTTAGTCGCTCATATCTTCCCTTCGTGATATCAAAACTTGTAAAAGAAGTTTTATGCTTCTCAGTACACAGATAGCTTGATCAATGGTTTGTGCAGGGAGCGGCTAGAATTTTGGATGCACCGAGGCTTAAAAATGACTTTTATGTGAACATCATGGATTGGGGGAAGAACAACATTCTCACTGTTGCTTTGGGTTCAGAACTATACCTATGGAATTCAGAGAACAGAAGCATACAAAAATTGTTGCAAAATTATGATGAGAATGATTATCCCACCAGTGTAGCCTGGTCTGGTGATGCCAAAATTGTGGCAGTTGGATACATGAGCTCCAAACTTCAGCTCTGGGATGCTGAGACTTCCAAACTTGTAAATTTTTCCTCTCTCTCTTTGCATTTTCAGTACTTTTGAGCTTAACTAATTATCCTAGAATATGGTTGGGTTGAAAGCTTAACTTATGGTATTGTTTTATGCACAGGTTAGAAGCTTAGAGGGTCATAATGGAAGGATAGCAACCATTGCATGGAATAGTCAGATTTTAACATCTGGGAGCCAAGACAAATCCATTATTAATCATGATGGTAATTGAATTTCACCTTTACATGTTCCAATTCTTAAAATTTGCTAAAGAATTTAAATGTTTGGTAGTTTGGAGGGGAAGGGAGGGAGGGGATGAGAAGGGAAGGTAGGGTGGTTACCCTCCCCTTGTTTGGATGTTAAAAAAGAATGAGAGGGTTAAAGTATCTTCCCCTTTTTTTTTAAATTATTATATTAATCTCAATCCCCTCCCATCCCAAACCCCTCAAATCGGACAGTATGAAAAATTAATACCTAATCCCCTCCCTTTCCCCTCCGTCCCAAACACACTGTAAGTATTTGTCTGCCTTTCTTCTAATCTCCCTTGCATGCTCTCATTGGCAGGTAGAGCAGGACACAATTTGGCTTCCCGTATACGAGCACACACACAAGAAGTTTGTGGTTTAAAATGGTCAAATGAAGGAAACTTATTGGCTAGTGGTGGCAACGAAAACCTCATATACATATGGGACGCTTCCAAACTTACTTCATCCAATTTCTTGCATCGGTTTAGTGACCATTCTGCTGCCGTAAAGGCCCTTGCTTGGTGTCCATATCAGTTTAATGTACTTGCCTCTGGAGGAGGATCAAATGATGGGCGTATTAAGATATGGAATGTACAAAAGGGGAGGTGCATCTATAACGTAGATACCAAAGCACAGGCAAGTCAATTAGGTCACTATTTTCGCTTTTCTTATATAACTTGTAAGTATGATTATGATTAAATTACAAGTCATTTACATCCTAAGGAAACCTTTTTCTTTTTTTTTGAATTTAAACTCTTGTTAGTTTTCGGTAAGATCTTAATCTGAATGCTTTTTTAGCAGAAACTGATTTATCTTACCATTTTCAAACTGGTATTTTACTCTGTTCCTTTTCTAGGGTCGATTGTGTCACATAAAAATGCAAACTCATAACTCTAAATTGCTTGGCTTTTCTGTTACTTGTAGTAATTTGATGTTAAATGCACAGATTTGTGGACTGGAATGGAACAGGCATCACAAGGAGATATTGAGTGGCCATGGCTATAGTGCAAGTGAGAATCAAAACAAGCTATGCTTATGGAGGTACCCTTCCATGATTAAAGCAGGAGAGTTAGGGTCTCATGGATCTAGAGTCATAAACCTTTGCCAGGTTTGCCTATCCAAGAACTTAATTTCAAAACTTAAAAGATGGTTTTATCCTTAAAATACATGAACTAAAGTTTTCTTATGTTAATGTGTTGCAGAGCCCTGATGGACTAACTGTGGTATCAGCTGGGGGAGATGAGACTCTTCGCTTTTGGGAAGCTTTTGGACCACCTTGCAAGGAAAATTCAAGGGTTTCAGAGCTTGATGCTCTTCTGTCTCTAAAGACATTCCCTATTAGATGATGGCAAGTGGAACAATTGTTTCTTACAAGATTGTTTCCTTCTCTCTGTAATTTATTTTGTTTTTGTACAGAAATCTGAGAGCACAAAAATCATTCTTTTACTGTAGTCATAGTATATGAATAAAACTGCATTGGCATTGGAAAGGGAAATACTGAAAGCTATGCATAGAATATTCTTAAAGAAATAGCTAGTCCTATTGATCCATCAGTTCTGGAAAAGATTGGTAACGCAGAAATACCTTATTTCTGACTTGTGGATTCTTTATGTAATGCTATTAGCATTATCTTTTCAATTAGAGATCGTTTTACAGTTGCAAACTCTTCAGTCTGACAACATTCAGAGAGGAAGGGACTAGGAGATGGAGAATATTTCAGATGAGGCTCGGGACGAACTCCAATATTCTTTTAAAAGAGAATATCCTGGATCCAAAACTCTGGTCATTTTTAGTTCTGCACTATGGAGGAAGGAGCTCGATAATGGATTTTCATTTGGATCTTTATTTCTTTTTTTCACTGTAATATCATAACCATGATCTGCACCGCGATGATGTTTGGGAAATGCTTTTATTTTCTGGTATTCAACGTTTCAAATGTGTTTGATACAGTATAATAGATAAAAACCCAAACCTCGTAAACATTACTCCCTTTATAACCGCAAAAACTAGGAAATAGGTACAAGGTACAGACAAAAATTGCAACTTCTTCCCACAAAGAGTCAATACTCTGCTCACTCTTTATGTCAAGTAGAAGAGAAGAAGCAATCGGCCTAAAAATGCTTCTAGATTACCATGTAAAACGATCCAAATTCATTCAGCTTCTGATTCATCAATATCACTATCCAAGTACATCTCTACAGCTTCATCTCCCATTTTCTCCTCCTCTTCCTCAATTTTCCTCTTTTCTTCTTCTATTTCTCTTTCAGCTGCACGACCCTTCGCAATCTCAAGTCTGAAACTCACAGCTTCCCATGACACAAGCTTCTCCATGAAGATTGATATGTAATCAGGTCTTCGATTCTGCGAAAAGAAACAGTGGCACAGTTATCAAGCTCAGCATGTAACAGTTTAATAGGAAGAAGAAAAACACTTCCTATCATAAAATGGAAAGCAAATTTTGACTCATGTTCATAATAGAGTCGCACCTGAAAGTCTAGGTAGTAAGCATGCTGTTGAGAAAAAATCAAATTCCAGAATTAGTAATCAAGTAACTAATATTATTCACAGAAAGGAAGTTTAAAGAATCAATTAGTCATTTGATTAGAGTATAGGTAATACCTCCCAAACATCAATAGTAAGGAGTGGCTGCAAGAAACCAACAAAAACGATATAATCAGATTACCAGAGTCAAAAGGACATAGAAACGCATGCATGATGTTTCCTTGAACATTACATTACAGATCTGAATTTGGAATCTTGGGACCAGTTTCAATACTCACAAAATAATCCCATACAAGAGGATTTACAGCATTGGGACTCTTCACCACTACAAGCTTTTTGTCCTCATCTGATGGACAAGGATTTACTGCATTTCCAACATCAAGCCTATTTGCTTTGTCTGCATAAATCGAAAAAAGAGAGAGGGGAAATTACCCCACACAAAATTATGACAGCAGAACTCAGAGGAGATTAAGAGTTAAGACAATGCTGCATCAGAGGGGAAGGGTTCACTCACACACAAGCCAAGCCCAACCAGAACCAAATTGTGTGGTTGCAGCAGACTTGAACTCTTCCACGAATCTTTCAAAAGAACCAAAATCTCTTTCAACCATATCGAGAAGATCTCCAGATGGCTTTCCTCCACCACCTGGTTTCATGGATTCCCAGAAGAAATCATGGTTCCATGCCTAGAAACAGATAAAAGACCTCAAATACTAATATAGAAATCTTCATAACGAAATTTCACTGGGCAAAATCAATATCTGACAGTGAGAGGGGGAGAGAGAGAGTACAAAAAGTTGCATACACCGTGAGTTTAGTAAAGAGTACAACTTGAAAAATGTCAAGAGAGAATATTGCCAATTAGATGTATAATGAGTTGTGAAAAAGATAAAAATATTATATCTGAGCTGATTCAAACTGAAGATAATCTAATTATATCCAAGTTGATTGGGACCCAAGCTTTGATACTCATAATGGACCAGAGTTTGATACTCATAATTCTGAATTCATTTGCATTACCAACTAAATGAATATAAATAATATCAAAAAATGGGAATTCATGCATGGCATACCTGTGCAGCGTTGTTGAAAGCCGGAAGCATATCACCTTTGTTGTATGCAATAACTACGATCTCTTCCAAGGACATTCCATTTAGGTCTGTTCCTACAATTTGCTTGTTTAGGTTTTCCACATAAGTTCTATGATGCTTCCCCCAATGATACTCCAGGGTCTCCCGACTCATATGTGGCTCCAACGCATTCTGCCACATACACATTCAAACAAGATTTATAATATATCAATAAGCACACCATGAATGTTTCAATCTTCTGATGTGACTTTAAAAGACTCAACTCAAAGGCCTTCTCTGTTTCATATTTATTTGATTTGTTAAGTTGACCATCATATTGGTTAAACATCATTTCCTATCTCCTCACTTAGGTTTAAAATCGCATTGCTGCTTCAAGCTTGATTGTGTAAATTTTCTAGCTTATATGATTCCTAATTCATCTCGTAAGTTCTGCTAAACATATCAGTATTTTTATTATCATAAAGTTTCACTCAAACTTAACAACGAACAAAGACAGATTAACAGAAAAGTTTGTTTGTGTCCACAAGAATGAAAATAAAGAACCCACTCATTAACAGCTCAAGTTAAAACTCAATAGCTGAAACAGGCCAAGCTGAAGCATAGGTTAATTTCAAGCTTGACTGGCTAACCAAAGCTGATGAAGCAACATGAACCTTAACTCAGTCAAGTTACGGAGCACCTGAATGAGTGTGGCATGAGAGAAATTACAAAAACATGACATTTTTTTTATCGAAACTTTAGGAATAAAATATAAATTATGTAGCCTTGAATTTACATGATATGTGACAAAGCTGAGTAAAGCCAGTGTCCCTATTCAAGTAGTGAAAAGATAAATTATAAAAGAAAAGGCAATAAATATTTTACACACGTAGATTACACTCTGTATGGAACCAAAGAAAAAATAGAATTCATTTCATTTTTAAATAAATTGAAGAAAAAAAAAGAAATTTAAGAATGAACTATTTGGCTTTCTCATGTTAAATTGTTGAATTCAATTGAATTCTCATTGTCAATATATTTTTTTCTTTCTTTGGTGGAATTCATTTGTAAATTCATCAATTTTGATAGAATTTGCAAAAAGCTAACTCAATTCTATAGTTAATTCATTTACAAATGAATTATATAATTTGTTGGACCTTTCCGAACATAACAATGTATTGAATTGTAGATGAATTTTATAAAATTTATGGAATTCATTTGTTCCAAACATTCTCTTAAAATGAATCACAGGAGAGAGAGGGGGTAATGAAAGATTTACCAGCTGATATGGAGGCGGCTTGAGCTCAATTTTTGCAGTAATAACGTTAGAAGCAACCTTCCTCGCATATCGTCGCTGCAGCACACAAACATCACTGGCATTTCATCATTAAGAAGAAGGTTTTTACAAAGTGATTAGCAAGTAATATGCATTTTGCTTCCAATCAATAATAGTTTTGGCCACCAACATTCCAGTCTTAGTTCTAAGCATTTCATCGAACATCATTAGTACGCTCCACTTCCCTGGTAACAGCTCATGAATTGCTCAAATGAGTTGAGTGATTATCATTATTTATTCAATTCTGACTTTTATAAGATCATTTGAGCGAAGCAACCGTTACAATTTCAGATTCAAATCTCTGTTTTACTTTTATCAGAAACAAATATTCCCAACAACCAAACAGAGTAAATATGCATAGAAGCACTAAAAAGACAAAAAAGCTAAACTAACCTCGTTCTTTTTCCATTGCAAGCCACGAAGCCCTGTAAACTCAACCACCAAAATAAATCAATGTTACAGAACAAACGAGAGAGTAACAAAAGAAAGAGAAATAGCAATGGCGACCTTTGCAGGGAAGCAGTGCGCACGTGAGCGGTGTTGCCGTAGTAGCAGCTACTGTTACCATCTTTCTATTTCCCCTCTTTCGGCCTCCAACGTTTTAAATTTTGAGAAACGCAAGGGATATAGAGGGGATAGGATTGCTTAATGGTTAATTGTAAGAGTTGGGGGTCCCCTCTGCTGCATCTTTGGTTTTCTCCTCGCATCAGCACTTTTGCCATCGGATGGACCACAATTAATCCGCCACGTCCTTGGACACAGATCTCATGCCAAGATGTGGACATGTCGTACTATGCTTCTGTGAGTTGTACGATATTACAGTGAGTACTATTGTACTGTTATGTGCGCAGTACACTGGTGTAGTACGCTTTGTCGGAGACTATCAACATGTTACTAATAGATACCAAGTTGCATTCTTTTGTGTGAGCAAAATCCATGCTCTGTATGAGAAAATTTTAAATTTTTAGCAAGGCTACAGGCCTCGAGTAGACCAAACTAATAAAGAAAAAACACCAAATCTGTATTTTGAGGTGCAGAACGAAGTTGATCACAACCGTCAAATTGATCTAAATCGTGCAATAGGTCATTTAGGTTGAGAAAATAGAATATTCAACGATTTGGATGGGATAGTAGTTTTCAATTTTCATAATCTTATGGAGACGAATAATCAGGTAAATATATATTTAATAATTTATTTATATTATAATATAAATTTTATGAGATACCCGTAATTTATGTTTTAAAGTGAGTACTTGAAGAATTTGATTCATCATGTAGGAGCATTTGTTTACTTATAATTTATATTAAATTAAGTTAGTTTTTTTATTTACAGCAATAATTTAATTTACTTTTTATTTCTATCCACTCACGTAACAATCTTCTTTATCTATAAAAAAGTTGTTAATACGACGAATCGAACCTAATTTTAACGCACCAAAATACATTTGGCTTTAAGTAATAATTATTTAATCAAAGATTTTTGATTTAAATTAAAATTAATTTATTATTAATTGTTGTAGTAGAATTTTTTTGATAATAAATTTGAATTATTTTAAAATTAAAAAAATTGAAAAAACTAAATCAATCCAAATTGAGTAATCAAGTCACATATTAATTGGGTTTGATTGAATTAGATTGAAGTGATTTGACAACCCAATACTACCCTTGAGGTTATCAATCTAAAATTCTATATATGTATTGATGGCAAAAACATGTTATAGATTCCTCTAGTGTCTACCTATTCATCAGTCTTAATTGTAGTATTAAAGTTCAAAGGTCCAAACTCTTGTAAATGGTATCCTTATACACAAGGTTGAAAGAGAGATAATGGAAAAAGAAAAAGTGTAGAACCTCTTGTAAATGGTAGCAACATGAAGCCTTGTTCTCTCTGAGTGCTGAAGAAGAACTTTCAATTTTATGAGCAGGCAAATCTTTGGGTAAGAAAACAAAACAAAAAAACCTCCTACTATGCTCAAATTCTTTTTTCTGGGGACGAGATCCGATGTTTTTATCTCGTCTATTTTGGTAGCTAGAACCAAATCATTCATACTCAAGCCACCTGCAATTAAGATAGAAAAAGAACAGATGAAAGCATAACAAGCTTAAATCCAATTGTTGAACCAAATGTAGAAGGAGAAAACTGTGTAAATGGCGAAGGGAAAAATGCATACCAATGGAGACAGTCCATAGTTCAGCTCTAAATTGATTGGGTTGTTCCAAGTGGAGATTTGGGAAATGCCCACCAGCCAAAAACCACCTTCTTCTTCCAATAACCTCCAGCCAAAAACCCAGCGATAAAAATGCACTAGGGGTTACAATAGTTGGAGATTTGTTTGAAGTAAGAATTGTGTGTTTAGCAGAACATTTCATTCACCTTATCAAGAACGGACAAGGAAAGCACAAATATTTAAGAGTCTGTGTTCTATAATATTACGGAATAGAAACCACATACGGATCCCAAGATTTGACAAAGGTTGTAACTTTTCTTTTTTTCACAACAAAGGTTGTAACTTTGTTAAAACAATACTGGGGAAAATAATGCTCACTTGAATTGAGTAGTTCAATTTCACCTAGTTCAACATACTATCACTAATGGCGAAGCAACAACAACTGGTGGAGTACAATTTGTCAATATCTATGTTTGTATATGTACTTATATGATAATGCCAAAAGAAAAAAAGATCGGTATTGCAAAATCAGCTTCTTTAACAGCTTCTGGGCATCATCCACTGACATGGGAGGCTGCAGAGGAGAGACAGGGCTCCTGCTGGGCAAGAGAGAGGGCAGACAAATTGGGGATAAGGATCTTATGCTCAGTGTCAACATTTCCCAGTACCCTTTCTGCAAATCCACTCTCCATCTCTACCCAACTTATCAGCCCCAAGAGCCCGAGTTCTCAAGGCGAGTCGACTCTGAGCTGGAAGGGAAAACTCGATGAGGTGGTGACGTGGAGAAGCTAGGGGAGGGAGTAGGAGAGAGGAAGAGAGGTGGGTTGGGACGGTGGCCATGGAAGGAGTTGTATAAGTTTGTTCTGTACTACCTTTGGTGATGAGTCATGGGAGCCAGGAACAAGGAGTTTTGTCTAGTTTATGCTTTATCTGGTGGCTGATGAAGATTGAACTGTTTTTGCGTTGAACCGGTTGGATTCTTTGGTTCTAAAAAGCCGGTCTAAGGATGAGATATTCTTGGTTGACACGGGTCTAACCCATTAGATTTAAACCAACTGAAAATTTCATTGATAATATTAATTTTTGAGTCTCGTACATATATTATTATTATCAATAAAACTCTTTAAAATTATCAATGAAATTTTTAACTATCTATTGATCTAAACACCAACCAATCAAATTTTTTTTTTGTCTCAGACCGTTCAATAGTGGCTGGAGTGATATGCCACGCCATCGTGCTGATAGGGAAATACTCCAACAAAAGGGGTATCCCCCTCTCTTAAGTCTTACCCCCAAAATAGAAAAGTGATTTTGCCTGCAAACAGCGGCACTCTTGTAAATATTCATTTTTATCCAAGAAAGAGCAAACTTTCCTAAAGCAAATTTTCCTCTTCTTTTCAGTTTCTTTTTTCACCATAGCCTTGTAAGCATAAATGAGCCGAAATGACTGATTTTTCCTAAAAGATCAGTAAATCATTTTACAAGGCACAATGATTCACAAAGTCGAGCCAAATCTTTCTCCTGTGCTCCTATTTGTTTGATTCAACAGCAGGTCCAATACATGTTCATTCATATGAATTATGAAAGCATAGAACTTATTTGTAAAAAGAAGACAACCACGTATTAGATCTGTCTTGCAAGATTTCACGAAAGATGATCAATAATTACCAAGAAAAAAGAACAACATAAGAATTATTGTCTATTATATAAATGGTTTTTCTCAAGAACTGTACACATTCAATGGGCATGCTAAAAAAAATTACAATTTACAAGCAATAGCATAGAGCAGCTTCTAGGCTAGTTACAAAGAGAAAGGTTTAGTGTACACATCGAATGGCTCATTGGCAGTTAACTGTGGTTCCTGCAGCAAAATTTAGAGATCTTATAATCAGTATAGCAGAGAACAAGTTATCGACTTAATGATTTATTAGAATAGATGCAACAAGTACGTATAGCAAGAAAAAGATATTTACACGATAAAACGGGGAAATTGGTTTGAGAGGGGGGAGGGGAGGAATCTCTGTTGTGGAATGATGCTTATGAGTTAACAAACAATGTATTAATCCTCAAGAGGGCACAATTAACATTAAGCTACACTCTATACCTTAACGAGAATGTCTTTACACATGCATTAAAACTGGTATGCAATGACAAAACTATATGCACAGATAATTGGGTGTCCCAAAGTCTGTTGTAAACACTTTTGAATGTATTGATGTGGTAAAATGAAGCCCCTTAACGCTAAGTTGGCAATGTAGCAATAGCTGGAAAGTTTTCTGATCCAAACCACCTAAGGACCTTCGATGTTACCAACAACATATTATCAAACAATTAGGAATTTTGCCTCAATGCATTCATAATTGTCCAATTAGCTCTCAGAATTATAAGACCTTTCTATGTGTTTGCTACTGAATTTCTTGACTGTAAGGGCAATGGAACATTGACTCTAGCCAACATAATACTCTACATAACAGCAGTATCCAAGCATGAGAAAGCAGCTCTCGGACATTTTCAACTTCTTTTTAATCAAGGATACTGTGGTAAGAACTTCTAATGTTGTCCAGAAACGGAATGTTACTTCTAAGACACTAAGGGGTTTAGTTGGAATTTGTCGTGCAAGGAACAAATGATAAATTATACAAAATCTCTGCAGCTGCCCCATCCCACAGATTCAGAACCAGCCCAACACCCAAATTCTCTGAGTAATAATTTTTTTCCAAAGGTATGCATAATATTCAGATCTAGTGAATTCCTGAATCAGTAAGAAGAAAAAAAACTCCTTTCTGCCAAATTTCTAATATATATTTCTTTCCCTGTATATCTTTCCAGAAGCAAATGGCTTTTGAAATCCCTATACATGTTACAAAACCTGCATTAAAAATAAAAGCCCAGCATCTCACTGCCCTATGTCAGTACAAACGTTATAAAAAGTTCCTTTTAAATGTCACGGTTAGCTTTAAATTTGATGATTTGGTTAAGCTCCACCCTTTTGTTATTTTTGTGCAATATATGCTTATAGTAATAGTACTTATTAGCTAATTAAGTAAAACAAACCATTTAGACACTTTGAAACTGGACATATTGATCCATACTTAAAATTGTGATTATTTTTTTAAAATCACTACAGACTTACATACATATTTGGGTGGGAAAATTAATACACATCCTTGATTCCGTATAACTTGTTTTTTCTTAATAAACATCCAGGCTGTCATGTAATTTTATTTCTTTTATGAAGTTTGTTTCACTTGCAACTAATTATCTATCTTCACAATTAACTATCTCCAGATTGGTTATGCGTACAGCTGCAATCTGCATTTATTATGAGCCAGGGGCAGAGTAAATTAACTGCACATCTTTAACATTATGAAGCAGAAAATTTCAAGTTATTGTTTTCTAATATATGATCTTTTATTTCCCAAATCTCATTTGACTATCTTTTTGGAACCTTTTTCATTTTTTGTCTTTTATGCACAGAACACATATACGTGCACATCTATTGGTAGTCATCAGTCATAACAGGCATACCTGTCTTAGTCCATCACTGAGACTCCCTCCTGTTAGGAGCATGGTAAGAAGAGACGTCATAAGACCACCCTTAAGCCCGCTGTTTGTGTCACGAATGGTAGACCTCATTGCATTTAGCATGCCCCCATATGTACTGGCATGTCCACGTTCAATGGCTTGTATGAAAGAATAAGTCATTGCACCTGTTGAAGTGATCTTTGATAAGGCCTGTAAAAAATAAAAAATTAAAAGCATTAGCTTAAATTTTTATGTCCATTTTGACATAAAAAAAAAATCTACTTTTTGACAACCTAGTTCAATCAAAAGTTTGGCATTTATGCCTAAGACTTTACCGAAGTGTCAGCGGAGATTTGGTCATCGTCACACCCACTGAAGGAAATGACCTCTCCACCACTTGTTCCTTTCCACATACCAGACCGAGGGCGATGGTCCTCCCATACATATTTCCCATGCCTACACACACAAAGCAAGTGAATGCAAGAATATATATTATACGGATAGCAGGTAAAGTATGGAATAATATCTATTTGAAAGCCAGTATATATTGGCAACACTATGGTGATGGTTTTTTTTTTCTTCTTATATTTCATTGTTTTGCAGAATTTTATGAAACAGGTATATCAAATTTTAAGTGACAAAATAACAGAAAAGGACTAACCTATCCATTCTACAAAGAAATGGTAAATCCAATACAGTGCCACTATGGCAAGCATCTATAATTGCATGAAGCTTAACCCCATGAGGAAGAGGCTTGACAATTGTTGCATTAATTTCATCATCAACAATCATTCCTTGAGTCTCAAAGTCCAATGGACAAAGTGTTTCATCATATCCATCCACCTCATCTCCATTGTCGTCTCTCTGTTGTGAACCGTGACCAGAAAAATGAAACACTAGGGAATCACCTGGTTGACAACCTTGCACAAGCCAATATAAAGCCATCCTCATGTTGTATTTTGTTGGCCGCTTGAAACGATCAGATTCTTCTTCTGCAAATCAATTGCAAAGGATCAGCATGAACAGCACATCAAATAAAATATAATTTAAAAACTCAGAAGAATAAAAAACAGAAAATTCTACTGGGAAACCATGGTGTGTAATTTAACTAGCTTTTACTACTTCTGTACATAGTAAAACAACAGTTGAATAGAAGTAGAGTATCTTCTAAAGGCTTCTCACAAAACCTGAGGAGCAACAACAAAACTTGAGACCCCAGAAATACTAAGCATTCTCAAATAAATGATGTGCTGTTCATAAAATGGGGACAAAAAACTGTCCCCTCTATCGGAACACAAATGTGAATTTTCTCGTACATAGATGAATGCACTATTCTGCATTATAACTCCAGGTGGAGTAAGAGTTTCGGTCAAGATCCTATGGTTAATTTCACCATAAATAAAAATATTTTAAAAGTTAATTTGGCCAGATTTTCAGGTTCGTTTAACTTCTCGCACAATGTCATGTGCATGTCCTCCATTTTTTGCTTGTCTTGTTCTTGATCTCAGTTATCTCAGTTCTACGGTAAATGCCACAGTTGCACAAGCGAACTTGCCAAACATTTTACAGACCTGTCCATTAAATTGCAACAGAAATACCTCACCTTTGGCAATTGGTACCTTGATATGTCACGGTATTGAGCTAGCTTCTTGTAAATCCTATCAAAAGTAATAAAATTTACAAATGAATTTCACAAAATGAAGAGTAAAAAATTATGTTGACCAGAATAGTCTCTTCCTCTTTGTCTTTCCCCCTGTCAGGTCCTTCCCTCCACCTCTTTTGAATTATTTATTTATTTCAAATATTTTAAACATAAAAACTCAATTGAATTTTATAAAGTCAAACATAAAAATTCATTTCTAAACTAATTCTATTTTCAATTTATTTAGAAATGAAATTAATTCCATTTTCATGTTCCAAACAAATATTAATGATAATTATTCAAATAATGTCATCAAGAGGGACTCAGTGAGTCAATACCCGGACGAAAACCAAACAATATTGCATCACACGACCAAAATTTGAATTTCTAATTGAACAATTAAGCAGATTTTTTTTAAAAAAATGCAAAACAAAATCAGCAATGTTAATCAGCCGCCTAATAAGTAAGAAATCAAACAAAGAACTAAAATTCATATTGCAAATAACACAAAAAGCAAAAAAGCAAATAATTTTAGAAATTACCAGTAAGCATAACAATGGAGGACTCGGGGAACTTGAACCGGTTAACCAGCAAGTACTTCATGCACTTAGCATCATTAAGGCATCCGTTGAGCTCATACCGGGTGTTCTTATACGACACGCCGCATATCACGGCTCGCTTGTGGCCGTGAGCCGACGGCGCCTGTCCAGGAGGCGCGTGATTGTATGGAGACGGGGACGGCGGTGCGTGGTGGTAAACGGAGGTGGATTGAGGTGGCATAAGCAGCGGGGCGGAACGAGGGTCGGCTACGTTGGTGATGGCATGACAGATGGCGCAGCGGATCGACTTGGCGCCCGGTGGCAGCTGCAACGGCGTGTGGCAGTTAGAACAGTCTACAAGCATATACATTTTCTCTTTTCTTTTTTTAATCAAATTTGAAAATGTAGTTTTGGATTCCTTTGAGCTAATGAAAGTTGAAAGTCTTCAATAATGGAGAGGAAAGATAGAAAATAGATTTATAGTTATGGTATGAGATGGAGGGTCAAATAAGTGAGGCCGTGAGGGAGAAACTTGGTGGAGAGAAAGGAGAATCATATGAGAGAGGGTCTTATTTTATTTGTGAAAGAGTACTGATAGGACAGAGAGCGGGATTTTGCGTGGAAGGTGACTAGGAAAGCGATACGGAAGAAGGTAAATGGGAAAGGAGGGACCAGGGCAGGGGAACTTTGACTATGCATTATTCTTACAAGTTACAAACGCGTGTTTTCTGTGAGGATGGCCGGATTTTATTTTCAATTTTTGTTGCAATATTGTTTAAAACAATTTATGAAAAGTCAAAAAAAATTATAGAGAAAAATTAAGGGAGAGAGAAATTAAATGTGAGTGAAAAAGATTTTTTTATGGTTTGATAAAAGGAAAAATAGAATGATTTGAAGGTTTTTTTTCACTTGTAACCCTTTTAAATTTGAATGATTGTGAAGAAGAATCCAAAATATTTTTTTTTGTATTTTCTCTTTTTTTTTCATTTTTCTAACATCTTTATTAAATACATGACGAAAATCATCCATATTTTAATTTTTATCTTCATTTTTTTTTTCTCGCTTTTCTCTATAGCAATCGAAAAAATCTTAAGTGTGTCAGCACACTAAAAAAACATGTGACACAAATATTTTCCAATTATTGATAAAAGTTAAGAAAACAAAATTTGTTAATTTTTTTCTATTAATCAAATATTAAAAATACTTGTGATACATGTTTATCTTTTGGTACCGACACTAACTGTGACTTGGTCTGTACATTGGGGCATAAAAGATGGTTTTTATGTCGGAGAACTTTGCATGTAATCTGTAAGAGAGAACTTATGAAATTGAGTTTTTATTGAGTTATTCGAGTTTTAGTTTGATTAAAATTTGATTTGTTTGAGTTTAAATTTGGTTAAAATTCGGTTTGAGTTTGAATTTAAACTTGAAATTTAGACTCGTGTACCTTATCGAGTCGAGTTCGAATACTTTAAGGTTCGATTCGATAAGTAATTATCGAACTCAAACTCGAACCAATATTTATTTAATATTTTTATTTATTAAAATTATAGTTCGAGCTCGAGCTTGAGCCTGAATTTGAATGAGCAATCCAAGGCTTAAATTCGAGCTCGAATTCGAATGGACAATTCAAAGCTTAGGGTTATCGAGCTCGAGTCGAGCGGAGCTCGTGCCTTCATAAAATTAATCGAACTCGAGCTTGAACCCAATTTTCGAGCTCGATTCAATTCAAATTCACCCCTAATAACGAGTACCCGTGTGAAAAGAGAGATTGGTGAATTTTCAAGAGCATAGAGTTCACTAGTAATTATCGAAAAATTAAATAGTAATTTTGATATTTATTTTTAAATAATTACTATTTAATTTTTACATAATTACTAATGAATTTTCTCAGTTATTTGATAAATCCCACAAAACTAAAAAGATGTATTGCCCTCTGATTTTTTAATCTTCAATTTTTATTTTATATAAACTAGATTTGATTCATTATCTAATCTATAATTGACATTTACTACTTATAATTTAGAGAAAGAAATTTATATAAAAGATAATTTAGAGAAAGAAAAAATTTGAAATTTCTCAAATCTCTTTATAATTGACGATGAAAAATATATTTGATATGAAAAAAATTTTATAAACTTAATTTAAATAAGAATTTTTTTGGATAATCAAGTAACGATGATAATTAATTTCTAATTCCGCATTAATTTGTAATTCTAACATGCAGGACACTGATGTAATGTGGCTAAGGAACCCATTTCCAAGGCTAATTAGCTTCAATGAAACCATTGATCTCCAGATGAGTGCAGATGAATTTAAAGGCAATCAATGGCCTGAAACCAATCTCATCAACACTGGCTTCTACATGATCAGATCCAACTACAAGACAGTTACATTGTTTGATTCATGTTATAAAGTTAATTAATTAGTAATTTTTAAGCTCTTTTTCTTTTTGCATGAATGTAAAGTTTTATTTAATTACCCAAAGAACTGACACACAAAGCAGGACAGCCGGCTACAGAGGATAACAGGAGAAAAACAAAACAACTAAAATTGTTGGCCACAAGAAACAATATTAGCCTGAGCTTGGCCAATATAACTTATTAGGATCGATTTTAAATAAAAGTTAAGGCCCAAACTTATGGATCGGGCCGACCATATCTATCGGGCTTATAAATTAGTGTAAGCCTGACTGAGTCCAAGTTTAATCAACTCTAATTTCAATAAATTTTGACTTTCACTTCTCTAAATTGACATGACACGTGTTAGACCTAGGGTATGTAATTTATTAAGTGGGAAGAGCACTAAAATGCACCTAATTAAGGAGCCAAGTGTTTTGTTTTTCTTCACTAGCATGCTAGTGTAGCGTGTGGGACCAAATATTGTTAGAATTAATATAGTTTTCTCTTTCTTTTCTTTTTTCTCTATTATCACATAATCAAAATATTCAACATTTGATCAGGTGCTCGTACAATTATATGATGTTGGTTGTAATTTGAAAATGATTTGAGTCGAAGATGAATAATGTTTTAAAAAATAATAAATTCATTTTATTATTAAAAAATTTAATCAAAATAAAAAAAAACCTCACAAATATCGTTCAGTTATCAAATAGACAACTCACATTTAAGTGTAGTAATATCGACTCAAATTAGCTACATGGTCGTAAAAAAAAATTTATTGATTTTTGTTCTGATAATTAACCATTTTGAATGTAATTATTATGTTAACTAACACTTTTGAGGTAATATTGTTTTTTAAAAAATAAAAATTGAAAGAATCATTTTTGAGTATCTTAAAACTAAATAATAATTATTATCACATCGAAATAATGTAATTATATTTTACTTTAATTAATATTATCCACCAACTCTCCTAATAAAGGGGAATACCGTACGTATATGTATTACTTCTAGTTACAAACAAACAGAAACCACAAACCAGAAATAAAGACAACGCGAGGAGCTCTCTTAGTCTCATATCTTCATACTTCTCTCTCTCACTAGTGCCCTATAAATTGCACCCTCCCTTTGTCCCAAAATTAATCACCAAAACATCAAAATAAAAAAACAAAACAACAAAAATGACAAAAAATGCATTTAATGCAGCTATATTGGCAGTTCTTATAATTGCTCCAATTGTTATCTCAGATGATAAGACACCAATTCCTTCTCAACAGAGCCAAGTATCCAGCTGGTTGAAAACCAACATTAAGCCTGCAAATGAACGGAAGGGCACCCTTGACACCAACCTTGCTACAGCTGAAGCTAAGCCTAAAGTTATTAAGGTGAGCAAAAATGGTAAAGGATCAGATTTCTCTACGATAAACGACGCCATCAAGAGTATACCGTCAGGGAACAAAAAACGCGTGATTGTTTCGATTGGAGAAGGAGAATACAATGAGAAGATCACCATTGATAAAACGAAGCCATTCGTTACATTATATGGAGAATCAAAAGCTATGACTAACTTGACATATTCAGGTACAGCAGCTAAGTATGGAACCGTGGACAGTGCTACTCTTATTGTGGAATCTGATTACTTCATGGCTGTTAATCTCTTTGTCGTGGTACGTACATTTCTTGTATTAATCTGATTAATTTTTTTTCTTTTACCTTCTTTTTAAAGGAAAAATTCTATTTTTAGTATCGATGGTTTTACGTCTAAAAAATTTATCATTTAATTTGTACTTTAAAGTATTAATTTTGCTTCAATATCAATGATTTGCATTGATTTCAGTAGCCACTCCCCTTTCATTATCAATTCATCACCCCGTTCTAACTAAAACTTGATAATTTGACCCAACTAACGGCATTAAACTCAAAGCTGGTCATATTGACATGATTAAACTTGCCATTTCTCTCACATAAAAGCAATATTTTAGCCTTTTGATTCTTAATCTTCCTCTGCATAGAGATTGGATTTCTCTATCTCTCCCTCTCTCCCTCTTCCTTTAAGTATATTTTAGTTCGTTTATCAAATTTTAGTCAAATCGGTGTGATGAGCTTGCAATTAAATTTTTTAGTCAGGATCAATTTGAGAAAGCCCAAATATTCGGCGGATCAAAAATAAAATTTAACATTTTTTAAATTGTTGAAGTCCTCACAAGAAATTTTTTTTTTTTTCGATTTGTTTGGCTTAGAATTCTTCACCAAAGCCAGATGGGAAAAGAAAAGGGGCACAAGCAGTTGCAATGAGGATATCTGGTGACAAAGCTGCGTTTTATCACTGCAAATTCATTGGGTTTCAGGACACCTTGTGTGATGATAAGGGCAACCATTTTTTCCACAACTGTTACGTTGAAGGAACCGTGGATTTCATTTTTGGAAGTGGAAAGTCCTTATATTTGGTATATTACTATCCAAATTCTTTATTAATTAATTAATTAATTACCCACCAAACAGGTATATTTTTTATAAATTATTTTGATGTAAATGTTTTATTTTGATGCAGAACTCTGAATTGCACGCAATTCCAGATGAAGGGTTTAGAGCGATAACAGCACAAGCAAGAAAGAGTTCTTCGGAAGATAATGGATACTCGTTTGTGCATTGCAATGTAACTGGACAAGGGAAGTCAGGGATTTATTTGGGCAGGGCATGGATGAATGCTCCCATGGTGGTCTATGCCTACACCGTCATGGGCAACATCGTTAATCCTGCTGGATGGAGCACTAACTTTCACCCTGACCGCGCCAAGTAATTACTATTAGTTAATTAATTTTTTATTTTATTTCTTTTTTCGCTTTCAACAAATTTTTTTTGATAAATTTAAACACACAAAAAATTCATTTAATCAGATCATACGTATTATATTTTTATAAATAAGTTAGACGAGATTAAAATACGTTGCAAAATAAATAAATAAAACAACCGACAACAGAAGAATTACTTAATTATAAAAGAAAAATAAAAGAAAGATATCGATAATAAATGCAGTAGAGTTAGACATACTAATCTTGAGATGGGTCTTTTTTATTGTTCATGATGCATGGACATATGCATCATTCTTGCGTGTACTTAATGAGCTTGAAAGATTTATGCTTGTCAACTTTTTTAATATTATATTTTAAAAAATTTATTAATTTTAAATTATGTCAAAAAATACTCAAATTTTTTTAAAAAATAAAAATGTTTTTTCATAACTAAACGAGCCATTAGGCTTTTGTTTCCCAATAAAAATACTCCATAAGACTACTAGGAATATTTGCAAAGAAATGGAATATTGTTAATTGAAAGAAAAAAAAATCCAAAATAATAATTGCAAATTGTTAAAACAATTTATTTTAGGGAACATGTAACATTATAAGATAATTTTCCACATTACAAAATTTAAAAGGGATATTTCTGTTCTAAATATTTGGTAAGGAGGAAATTATAAATATTCTTTTACTGTTTGGGTCAAATCAAATCAAATCTCAAGTTTATGTGGTTTAAAAAGTTAAAATTGAGTGATATGTACTTTTTTCATTACACAGTTAAGTCTAAATTTAATTTTTTT
Source organism: Bretschneidera sinensis (assembly GCA_023935145.1). Classification (NCBI taxonomy): domain Eukaryota; kingdom Viridiplantae; phylum Streptophyta; class Magnoliopsida; order Brassicales; family Akaniaceae; genus Bretschneidera; species Bretschneidera sinensis. The sequence continues at coordinate 161,157,536 of CM043697.1, forward strand.
TTTATTTTCACACTCAATTAATTTATGGATTTGTTGAGAAATATTAAAAAATAAATTTTACTTAAAAACATGATCAATATGCATAAATTGAATTTAGACTCAAGTGTAACTGAGAAAACACAGATAACTCAATTACTACATTTTACTATTAAGGGTTATAAAGTATCTGTAAGATATTTTATCATTTTTATTTAGATTTAATTAGAAAATAATACTCAGTAAATATATATATATGTTGCATTGCAGGACGGTTTTCTATGGAGAATACAAGTGCTGGGGACCAAGGTCAAGTGAAACCAGCAGGGTTAAATACACCAAGCAGCTATCTGATAAAGAAGCCGAACGCTTCCTCGTTCTTGGTTACATTCAAGGTTCCAAATGGTTGCTTCCTCCTCCAAAGTTGTAAATCAATTTGTTAAAAACTGGATTAATCAAAACCGAATCCAACCTGAGTCTTCTGTATAAAGGATTAAGAAGTAACCACTAGGTTAAGAAGTCTGGTTAGAAATAGCTATTGTTAGTTGTCTAGGTATGTGTTGAGTTGTGCAAATGCATGGCTAATGCAAAGCCTTCCCTTTCCTTCCTCCATTCCCCCACCCCCTTCCCCTCTTTTTCTTTTGAGGTTTCTCTTCCTTTGTACACACAAGAATGTGAATAAAAGAAAATATCAATTAATCTTTCACGTTTTTTTTCTTTTTCTCGAAAAGATTGTGTATATATATGCATTCTAAAGCTTCATCAGGTTACCTGAATAAGAGACATAATTGATCATTAATATGAATAAAGTTTGATGGTCATCTAATCTTGTTATCTAAATTAACCATCCGTGGAGTCGGTGAATAGGATTGAGCCATGTCATGTGAATAATTGGAAATTTTGGTTTCCGTCAGGGACCGACCTTGTTAATTTGTTATCATTTGAACATTAAAATTACCTGTATAAATAAAGAGATCAATGGCAAAGACTCCCAGTCACCACTCCGTTAATGCACCACTCATGTCTGCCAAATGAATTCAAAAACAAGAAATTAAGGTTGTATAGAGTAATGATGTTTCACTAGTGGCTTGAAAATTTTAAATTTTAGCCAATTGCTTTGTATATGCTTTCCACCTAACTAAATAGAAAACAGTGAAAAAGGAAAAACGAAGAAGACTTAAAAAATCATCGAGTGAACGATAAGATTTTTAAGTAATGTAACAGTGTTTAGGTTTACACTTCCTCTATATAAAGGGTTTGGTGTTTAGTGTTAGTGCCACACAGAAAAAGTAGAGAGAAAGATCGATCACTAGAAAAATAGACAGCAAATGAGAGCAAGCTCAAGGGCTGGAGTGCTCATTTTGGTGCTTGTGTTTGTGAGTAATGTATCAATGGCAAGAAGCGACGACTTGAGCCTTAGCCAATGTGAAGAGGAGAGGAGGCTTCTTGTTAACAGATGCACGCCTTTTATAGTTGGCCGCAACCCCTCACCCAGCTGTTGCCAACGCATTAGGGTCAGTCATTTTGAGTGCGTGTGCCCTGTTGTTAACCCTAAGCTGGCTGCTATAGTTGGAGTCCGAAGTACCATAAAAAAAATTGAAGGTTGTGGAAGGACAGTGCCTCACAACTTCAAGTGTGGAAGTAAGCGCTCTCTCTTAATTTTGCACCACAGCAAACTTTAATTAGTAACCTATTAGTTTACCTCTGAATATCACTGTATCAAATCAAAAGTCACTGTAATTATCGATTCGATTGATCCATTTTTGGGTGTTGAGACATGGGTATCACCCAAGCTAGCAGTACGTGCTCTTGTTTTAGTAAGGAGGCAATAATTAGGCTTTATAAATATCAGTCAATTTATTAACACTACCTTTTATAAAAGAGCAAAACCAATAAGGCATTAACTTTTTGTCAATTGAACAATGTTCATTTACATTATATATAGCTGACTTCCTTTTTTTATATCCTTGGCAGGTGTTACTACTCCGTGAGAAAGGATCCTACTTTAGTTGATGTATTAGTTTTGATGAATTCTCTAGCTTCTTGAATTGCGAGGGTGAACTAATCCTTTATCTGAAAGAAAAAGGATTAAAAAGAGAGATGTATAATTACAGTATTTGAATAAAGGTCACCGATCTTGTTATTACTTATTTTTTCATATCAAATGTGAAATATTACTAATAAAATTTTAAGAACATCAAATTAAATTAATTAAATTTTAATACTTATCGAACATTCAAATTTTAAAGGTCTAAATATATATCATACGTAAATTCAAATAACTAATTATTAATATTGGTTACTTAATAAAATTCAGGCTCACGAGTTATCGCTCGAGTTAGAGATGAGAATACCTTCAACTTTAATTCAACTTAAATTTAATTTGTTTAAAATTATTCTACCTTATCTTATAAAATCGCAGTCCTAACTTGCATAAAATTCGGGTTTGGCTCGAGTTAGGTCGTGTTAACTTGCCTAAATTGCACCCCTGTAAATATATATAATACCGAACAAATTAGTATATTGGTACACTCCGTTTGGAATAAAATAAAAATGGAATTAATTTCGTTTTCAAATAAATTGAAAAAAGAATTCATTTAGAAATGAATTTTTGTGTTTTTCTTTTTTATATTAAATTGTAAATTCAATTGAATTATCATACTTAAAATATTTGAAAGAAATGAAGATCAATTCAAAAGGAGAGAGTATTTTGTGACTCTGTGAAATTTTCATTTAAGGAACTAAAAGTAAATATTTATTGAAAGAGACAACATGTTAATTGGAGAAATAATTCATTCATAAATTTATAGGAATAAAATTAATCAAGAGATGAATTGCATAGATTGATAGGAAAAGGAACAGCATATATAGCATTCAGAGACAATTAATTAACCATACATCTCGCTCTCCCTCTCTCATGCGTAAATAGATATGCATAAGGAGATCGATTTCAAAACATGTATTAATTAATTCGTCTTCTCAAATCAAGAAGAGACTAAAACAAAGACGGTACTTAACATTATTATTCAATTGATGAAGTAGGATCCTTTCTCGACATATTCTTATGGAGTAGTGATACCTGCAAAAAGCATAAACAAGTCAGCTAAGTATATAATTTAAATTTTGGAGGATATGCACACAGAGAGAGAGAGAGAGAGAGAGAGAGAGAGCTTACTTCCACACTTGAAGTTGTGAGGGACCGTCCTTCCACAACCTTCAATTGCCTTAATGGTACGTTCCACTCCAATTAGAGCAGCCAACTTAGGGGTAACAGCAGCGCACAGAGAGAGAGAGAGAGAGAGAGAGCTTACTTCCACATTTGAAGTTGTGAGGGACCGTCCTTCCACAACCTTCAATTGCCTTAATGGTACGTTCCACTCCAATTAGAGCAGCCAACTTAGGGGTAACAGCAGCCCACACGCACTCCACATGAGTGGCTCTAACGATTTGGCAACAGTTTGGTGAGGGGCTGCGCCCAAATATAACAGGCCTGCATGCGTTAACAAGAACCCTCCTCTCCTCTTCGATCCAAACTTTTTTATCAATTGAACAATGTTCATTTATATTATATATAGCTGACTTCTTTTTTTATATCCTTTGCAGGTGTTACTACTCCGTGAGAAAAGATCCTACTTTAGTTGATGTCTTAGTTTTGATGAATTCTCTAGCTTCTTGATTTGCGAGGGTGAACTAATCACCTGTCCTGGAATTTATCTGAAAGAAAAAGGATTAAAGAGAGAGAGATGTATAATTACAGTCATTGAATAAAGGTCACCGATCTTGTTATTACTTATATCTCTTCAATTCATCTATTATTTGGAGTTGAGTTGGATTCGGGTTGGCTTGTGAAATCAAACTGAGTTGAAATAATTAGTTTTGATTGAAAGTTGGATTAGATTCTTGAATTCTATTTTTTTTCATATTGATACAGCCAAAACACGCATCCAGTAGTGAAATAACACGTGGGCAGTCTTGGACCAACAACAAGGTAACATGTGGACAGCCATGGACCAACAACAAGGCCACACGTGGACAGCCTTGGGTCCAACAGCAAGATGACACTTGGATATTTCTACTTCCAATAAGGAGATGACATGTGGACAAGCTATTGACAAAACCCACTACCATCCTCGGACACCCATGCGTAGACCTGCAAAGCACGAATGCCAGGGAACCCCATTCCCGGACACCCCTGTCTAGACCTACACTATAAAAGGACCAAGGTATACAAATCCAGACACATTCACAATCACATCTTTACATGACTGAAAGCATCAACATCCTCATTCCTCTAAAAACCTGTACTAACAAAAGCATCGAAGCGTCTTCGGAGGCATCACCCCTCTCTCCTCCGTTGACTCTCTAGCTCATCCCATATATCTTTCTTGTGCAGGCTCCCTCAAGAACCGGCCCCTAACTCCGCAACACGTTTTTGGTATCAACACATATAAAATGCGGAATATTACTAATAAAATTTTAAAAACATCAAATTAAATTATTTAAATTTTAATATTTATCGAACATTCAAATTTCAAAGGTTTAAATATATATCTTACGTAAATTCAAATAACTAGCTATTAATATTGGTTACTTAATAAAATTCAGGTTTGGCTCGAGTTGGGTCGAGTTATATATATGTATATATATATAGACACACACACGATAACGAACAAATTAGTATATTGGTACACTCCGTTTGGAATCAAATGAAAATTGAATTCATTTCGTTTTTAAATAAATTGAAAGAAGAATTCATTTAGAAATGAATTGAAATGAATTTTTATGTTTATTTTTCTTATATTAAATTGTAAATTAAATTATTATATTTAAAATATTTGAAAGAAATAAAGATCAATTTAAAAAGAGAGTATTTCGTTACTGTGTGAAATTTTCAATTAACTTTAGTTATAAAAATAACCTTGTTTAAAAAATAATAATAAAAGAACAAAAAATAAATATTTCACATTTTTATTGAAAGAAATAAGATGTAAACTCGGAGAAATAAATCATTCATCAAATTATGGAAATAAAATTAATCTGAAACACCGTAATTTTTAATCCCAAAACCACAGTTTTGAAAACTGAACCAGGATGATTTACAAATGGTTTATAAAGCATACTGGAACTCTTATTCAGTGTATTCCACTATCTCAAAGTGAAAAATAAAAAATATGAAAAAGAAAACGTTACAACTAAAAAAAAATTTTGATACCAAATTTATAATTTAAAAATCTAATTACTAGAAAACAATAATTCAAGAATTAGTGATACAATTTACTATTCTTTAATTAGTTAACTAGAGGGTGGAATTATACTTTGATTAAAAAGGAAAAAATCATCGTACCATGCAAAGGCCAATTTAGGCATCGTGAGGAGCTTGCCAAGTCCTTTCTTATTTTTGGAATTAGTCACCGTAGTCTCCCTTTTTTTTTTTAAAGGAAGGAAGACCGAAAGTCTTTTCCATAAAGCAATTAATGTGTAAGAGAGGTTCCTCTGTTTTGTTTGTAGAAATTTTGTTCAATTGTAGTCATGCGTCAGCGTGAGACACCAGAAATTCTTTCATGTAAGCTTAACGTGAAGAATAATTTAAACATAATAGTTGTGATAGTGTATGTAATGAATTATGAAATCTGCATACTTTGAAACTTTTTATAGCGGTTTAAGAAATAAGTTCGTAACGTGCTCATAATAATGCAATCCCTGAAATCTTGTTTTTTTTTTTGGCGTGTGAGAAGTCTGTTATGTGTTCAAGGACAACGCAATCTCTGAAATCTTTTTTTCATTTTTGCGTGTGAGAAGCTCGTTAATGATGACAACTTCATCATTTGCTCTGCTACGTGCCCATCATCATTGTAGCCACGTGTCATCAGGCTATTGGAGGGAAGATTGTCCACGTGTCACCAGACTATTAGAGGGAAGATTGTTCACGTATCAACAAACTATTGGAGGGAAGATTGTTCACGTGTCACCAGACTGTTGAAGGGAAATATTGTAATTATACATCTCTCTTTTTAATTATGATTATATATCAAACCTTATCTTGGGTTTATAAATTTCGAAAAGCTTTAATTATCATGGCAGCTTGAATTAGTGACATAAAATTGATCATGCATGCCCCACTCGCTCATGTGAGATAGAATATGAGAGTAATGAGGACTGGGGTGCTTATTTTGGTGCTCATGTTTTTACGTGTATCCAACGCAACAGGGCCTACGAGCGGCCAATGTAAGGAAGAGAGGAGGCTTCTCATCAATGCATGTAGGGCAGTTACATCTGGCAGCAGTCCTTCACCTAGCTGTTGCCAACGCGTTAGAGTCACTCACTGGGAGTGTGTGTGCCCTGTTGTTACTCCTAAGTTGGTTGTCCTACGCACAACACCATTAAGCAAATTGAAGGAAGGTTGTGGAAGGACTGTTTCATACAACTACAACTCTCTCTCTCTCCAACTTCTTTTATCAATTAATATGATTATAAAGTCGAAATGAGGAGAATTGAACTTATAACCATCGTAAAAGATTGTTTTTCTCAAACAAGCCAATACTTTGTCGATAGAAATTTTTTTCGAGTGCGCACTAGTGCACACTACCAAGCCGTAGTGTGCACGCCCCTGTCCGAGCCATTGTATCAGTGCGCACACCCTCAGACAGGCCGAGCATCAGTGCGCACGCCTCTTTCCGAGCTGTGGATCAGTGCGCACACCCTTGGACAGGCCAAGCATAAATGCACATACTTTGTCCAAGCCATTGCATCAGTGTGCACTCCTTCAGACAGGTCGAGCATCAATGCAAACACCTTATTCCGAGCCATGGATCAGTGCGCACACCCTCGGACAGGCCAAGCATTAGTGCGCACACCCTCGGATAGGCCGAGCATCAGTGTGCACACCTCATTCGGAGCTGTGGATCAGTACGCACACCCTTGGACAAGCCGAGCATCAATGCGCACACCCCTGTCCGAGCCATTGCATCAGTACGCATGCCCTTGAACAGGCCGAGCATCAGTGTGCATGCCCTTGTCGGAGCCATTACATTAGTGTGCAAGCCCTCGGACATGTCGAGCATCAGTGTGCATGCCTCTTTTCTAGCCGTGGATCAGTGCGCACACCCTCGGATAGGACAACCATCAGTGTGCACGCCCCTGTCGGAGCCATTGCGTCAGTGCGCATGCCCTCGGACAGGCCAAGCATCAGTGTGCACGCCTTCTTCTGAGCCGCGGATCAGTGTGCACACACTTGGACAGGCCAAGCATCAGTGTACACACCCCTGTCCGAGCCATGGAATTAGTGCACCCACCCTCGGACAGGCCGAGCATCAGTGCACATGCCTCTTTCTGAACTGTGGATCAGTGCGCACACCCTCGGACATGCCAAGCATCAGTGCGCACGCCCCTGTCCGAGCCATTGCATTAGTGCGCAAGCCCTCGGATAGGCCGAGCATCAGTACGCATGCCCTCGAACAGGCCAATCATTTGTGTGCACGCCTCATTCTAAGCCATGGATAAGTGTGCACACCCTCGGATAGGCCAAGCATCAGTGCGCACGCCCCTGTCCGAGCCAATGCATCAGTGCGCACGCCCTCGGATAAGCCAAGCATCAGTGCGCACGCCTCCTTCCGAGCCATGGATCAGTGCGCACACCCTCGGATAGCCCAAACATCAGTGCGCATGCCCCTGTCTGAGCCATTGCATCAGTGCACACGCCTCCCTTCGAGCCATAACATCAATGAACAAACCCCAAGACAAGCCAAGTATTTGGACTTAGCCTCATATGCTCGGTCCAATGTCTCCAGAAAATCTCTAAGGCTGAGCATTTTGACTTAGCCTTATATGCTCGGTCCAACATCTCCAAAAAATCTCCAAGGCTGAGCATTTTGACTTAGCCTCATATGCTCGGTCCAACATCTCCAGAAAATCTCTAAGACCAAGCATTTTGACTTAGCCTCATATGATCGGTCCAACGTCTCCAGAATATCTCCAAGGCCAAGTATTTTAACTTAGCCCAATATGTTCGGTCCCACATCTTTAGAAAATCTCCAAGACCGAGCATTTTGACTGAGGCCCATATGATCAGCCCCAGGCCTTACAGGCTGAAGCTCGCAACCAATGAAGCAAAGTTTTATTATACTTCCTCAAGCATATAAACTTAAGGAAGTGGGGGACCTTTGACACAGCCAAAAAACACGCACCCAATAGTGGTACAACACGTGGATGGCTTCAAAACAAACAACGAGGCGACACACAGACAACCTTGGTCCAAACAACAGGATCTCCAGGATATCCCTGTCCTTAGCACCCGGACGGCCCCAAGCCAAAACAGTTAGGCGATACGCGGACAGCCCTAGTCCAAACAGCAAGATCTCCATAATATCCCTATCCTTAGCATGTGGGCCGTCTCATCCCCAAAGCACTATAAAAGGACCCAGGTATGCGCATCCAAGGGAGAACAATCACATTTTACATACCGAAAGCTCCACCATTCCCATTCTTCTAAAAACTTGCACTAATAGAGGCATCGGAGTGTCTCCGGAGGCATCCCTTCTCCCTCCTCCTGTGACTCTTTAGCTTACCTCGTCTTCCCTGTGCAGATTCCTCCAAGGTCCGACCTCCAACTCAATAGCACGTTTTTGGCAGCAACAAGGCTTTTTAGGATATTATTTAGAGTATCTGCAGATAATCAAGCTATTAGTTCTCTCATCTTGATTTTGAGAGAAACACATAGTTGATAAAATTAGGATTGTCGCTTTCTTGGGTGCTTGATCAGTTTCGGTGGTTTGTGGCGCTGCTAATTGCGCCTGTGATGCTATAACCGGCGTCGTCTTGTGTTTTGCGGTGGTAGAAGAAGACTGCAATTTGTCCAGTTGATCATAGAAGGAATTAAATGTGAACCATAAATTCTTCACGTGATTTCTGTTAAGATTTCTTGATCAATGTCGTTATGTTGTCTCAAGTAAGATCTTTGGATCGAGTTGAGGTAGCCATTGATGAAAGTGATGTATTTGAAAATTAAGTGAAATTGAATTGAAAGAATTTGTGGAGGAGTAACCATGAAAGCGCAAAAATGTTGTGGATTGGATTTGGGCGGATGATGATTTTACGTGGTAATGGAGATGAATATGGGTTTTGACGGTGAATTGCAAGGAATGTGAAAATGATTGACACTAATTAATGATTAGATATCAAACTTTTTAAAAATTGAGAAAAGAGAATTACAAACTCAAAAGTTTCCCCAATTGCATATCTCTAAAAATGCGTATACAATGTCTTATATAAGTTACGAGAGAATAACACAAAGAGTAACCAATTAACTAATTAACAAACTATAAATTAATCAACTATTAACCAATTACTATTATTCAATTAACATGCTATTTAATGCTAATTTTATTTGTATCAATGACTCTCCAAATCTCTTCTCTATGTTTTTTTTTTCTTTCTCTCTCTCTCTTATTATCTTTGTTCTCTCTGTTTTTTGTGTATTGGCTAAGGCTCTCTGTGATTCTGTTTCTGTCGTGACTCTCACAATTTCTATGGGTCTACTTACTATAACTCTGTCAGCACCACACCATCCCCTTTTATCTTATCGATGGCTGCCGCTGGCTATTCTGTTAAACTTGTGCTTGTGGTGGATTATCGCGTTTGTTCGCTTTGATTTTAAGTTAAAATATTTCAACTTAATGGAGTGCCAGATTCTGCAATGTAAACCTGTACCATTTGTTGTCTGTAAGTTTTCCAAATTATTTCTACTATCTTTGCTTTTCTTAATCTTTATATAAACATCTGTTAATCAACTGTAATTAATTGGTCTGCCTTTTATAATGTGATTCAGACTTGACTTCACAAGCAAGAGATGAATTGCAAAAATTGATAGGAATAGGAACAACATATATAGCAACTTTTTATTATTCAGAGACAATTAATCAATCATACATCTCTCTCTCCCTCTCTCATGCGTACGTAGAAATGCATAAGGAGATCGAGTTCCAAAACATGTATTAATTAATTCGCCTTCTCAAATCAAGGAGAGACTAAAAGAAAGACAGTACTTAACGTTATTATTCAATTGATGAAGTGTGATCCTTTCTCGGTATATTCTCATGGAGTAGTGATACCTGCAAAAAGCATAAACAAGTCAGCTAAGTACATAATTTAAATTTTGAAGGATATATGCAGCAATGCATGGCATGATTTTTTTCTATGAACAATATCGAGAGATCGAGGGAGAGAGCTTACTTCCACACTTGAAGTTGTGAGGGACCGTCCTTCCACAACCTTCAATTGCCTTAATGGTACGTTCCACTCCAATTAGAGCAGCCAACTTAGGGGTAACAGCAGGGCACACGCACTCCACATGAGTGGCTCTAACGATTTGGCAACAGTTTGGTGAGGGGCTGCGCCCAAATATAACAGGCCTGCATGCGTTAACAAGAACCCTCCTCTCCTCTTTACATTGGCTAGGGCTCATGTCCCCTTTTGCCATCGATGATACTCTCGCAAATACAAACAACAAAATGAGCACTCCAGCCCATGAGCTTCCCCTCGTTGCTCTCATATATTTTTTTTGTAATCTATTTTTCAAGTGATCTTTCTCACTTTTTCTGTGTGCCACTAACTCTAAACACCAAACCCTTTATATAGAATAACTAAAATGTCACTTAAAAATCTGCTCGTTGACGACTCGGTATTTTTTTTTAAAAAATTTAACAATGTAAAGAACATAATCTTTTGTACATAAAGATAAATGTGATCTATCCTGTGAAAAAATATAAAAAATTTTTAATGTTAAAATTATTTATTATTTATTTTTTTCTATTAAATATTGATAAATCATAAAAATTTAACAATCAAATGAAAAAGTCTAAAAAAATCATTGGATGATTTACAAATGGTTTATAAACCTTATTGGAACTCTTATTTAGCGTATTCAACTGTCTCAAAGTGAATAATAAAAAGTATGAAAAAAAAGCATTGCAACTAAATAAAAATTTAAAATTTTTTTATACCAAATTCATAATTTAAAAATCTAATTACTAGAGAACAATAACTCAAGAATTATTGATACAATTTACTATTCTTTAATTAGTTAACTAGAGGGTGGAATTATGCTTTGATTAAAAAGGAAAAAATCATCGTTCCATGCAAAGGCCAATTTGGGCAACGTGAGGAGCTTGCCAAGTCCTTTCTTATTTTTGGATTTAGTCACCCCAGTCTCCCTTTTTTTTTTTTAAAGGAAGGAAGACCGAAAGTCTTTTCCATAAAGCAATTAATGTGTAAGAGAGGTTCCTCTGTTTTGTTTGTAGAAATTTTGTTCAATTGTAGTCATGCGTCAGCGTGTGTAACGATCCATCCCAGGTTGGTCACCCCTAGACAGTGTCATCACATTTTGAAAATTCAAGCACGACACATATATACAACAATAAATATAATACTACCAGATTTTTATTTTATTTTTTATCCTTTAACAGGAGAGGTAAACAAATCTGATATTCACTTAAACATAAAATACATAAATGCATGAATATTTACAATAAAATTTTTACAAGTCTTTAACTCGATTGTTTGAGAATATTAACACGTACTTGGCTTACAGAAAAAAATCTTGACTGATTCTCAACTCACCAAACTATTTATCTTGACTGCTACCTGAAATCATTGAACAGTGAGGAGTGAGCTTCACAAGCTCAGCGAATTTAATTTACTGAAAGTATTCCAAATTCTATCAATAATCCTTTAATATTAAAATTTATTTTTTGCATAACCTGATGACAACTTTCTACTATCAATCTCTTCTTCTCAATCATTGGTTCACCTTAAGACTATCAATTATTTCCTAATTACCTCGTAATGAGGTTCATATCAAAAAGTCTATCATTTAGATAAGTCTTATCACTGTCTTTTTATATGAAACTCAACCTTCTATAATTAAATTCACAAAAAGTATCACATCTCAGCATCTCGAAAATCTCATCATTATAGCTGTATCTTTTTATGAGACCCAGCCATCTATAATTTAATTCACAATTAATATACTACATCTCAGCATTTCAAATAATGCAACGATAATTAAAACAGATGCAGATGCATGAATGATTATGATGGGAACTTCTTCCCACCTGTTGACAGGTTATTATTATCTTAGACAGGCTGCCCTCCCGGTTCTTTTATTCTCATCAGACCGGTTGCCTTCCCGGTTAATTCCAGCATATACCGGCTGTCATGGTTTTCACTTTTCATCCCAGCATATACCGGCTGTCACGGTTATTTCATTAGACCGACTGCCTTCCCGGTTCTTTCGGTTATATTATTTAATGCATATGTGCATGAACAATGATATGAAACAGTAATATAAATAGAAATATAAAAACAATATAAAGATTCAAGCCACTTAATTTGGCTATCCTAATTATCCACAAGATTCTTCTCTTCCCAAATCACATCAAATAATCCATTAAAGTCTGTCCAAATTCACTAAATTTCATCTCAAATTGTCCATCAGAATTTGTCAAGATCCACTAAAATTCATCTTAAATCATCCATAAAAATTTAGCAAGATCCACTAAAATTCATCTCGTCATAATTCGTGTTAAAACATCGGTATGTCTCATCAATAATTTATTTATTGCTTTTATTTTCAAGTCAACTTATAAATTCCAAAAATATTATTACTCACCGAGAAATATTTCTACATATCCAAATTTTCTATCATTCCCATAAATCACTTTTTCATCTATCACCCAAACATACTTAAATAATTAAATTTAAGATTATCACTAAAATAATTGATTTTTCATTTAGACTACTTAAAGTAAATCCAACTCACCACGTAGCACTTAAAGCTACTCGTGGGCCACCTCTTTGCCTTTCCCGATCTTCCTCGAATTTTCTCCCGATTGTTGACTACCAACACCTGACATAATATTGGAATTTAAATTTCTTATTATTTCTTCTTTTCTCCATAAACCACAGTTTGAAAAAATTTCTATTTTAACCTCCTAAAACTTTCATAAATGATAAAATAATATTACCTTATTACCTTATGCTATTTTGATAGCTTCCCGAAATATTTTCGAAAATACCCTCAAAATTTTGTTCCTTCCACCTTTCTTTAAACTCCCAAGTGTTTTAAGAACACAGATGAAATATTTGGAACTAATAAAAAATTCTTTCGTGTTCTCTTCATAAATCTCTCGCACACATTATATAGAAGAGCTTGGCTGCAAATTTCAGCAGCTCTCTCCTTCAATCATCTCCATGATTTGGAGGATTTAAAAAAATAAGACATGATTGCCTTACCAACATAATGATTCACCTTTGTTTTTCTTTTCTTTTCTTTACTTTACTTTTCCCCACTAACAACAAAAATAAATAAAACCAAACATTCCACTTGAAATTGTTCTCTCGGTGGCAGCAAGTATGCTGCCCCGAGTTACTATTCCAAGTTGACTTTTTTTTTTTTTTTGCTTTTCAACTTTGGTCTCCAGAAATCTTCATTCAGCCATTCAGGGATTTAACTCTTTGTCATATTGATAAAAATATACACTTACCCAACTTTTAAAATACGGATATTACAAATCTACCCACCTTACAAAATTTCGTCCCCGAAATTTCCTTGTTGAAATCAAGTAAAGAGTTGGGGATAATCCTTCCTCATTATTGCTTCATGTTCCCACGTGACTTCTTCAACATCTTTATTGCGCCATAATACTTGAATCAAAGGAATAACTTTATTGCGTAAGACTTGCTCTTTTCTGTCTAGGATTCCGACTGGTGTTAGCATAATAGTCAAATCCTTCTGAATTTCTATAGCCTGATTCATGATATCATGGGACTCATCGTGCAAGTACTTCCTCAGTAGTGACACATGAACAAAATTATGTAATTGCCTTAATTCCATAGGCAAATTCAAACGATATGCTACGGGTCCAATTCTTTCGATCACCTCATAGGGCCCCATAAATCTTGGGCTCAACTTTCCCTTCTTCTTAAATCTCAACACTCCCTTCCACGGAGGTATCTTCAAGAATACCCAATCATCGACTTGGAATTCAAGAGGTCGTCTTCTTTTGTCAGCATATCCTTTCTGTCTGCTCTGAGCTGCTCTGAGGTTCTCCCTAACCAGTTTGATTCTTTCAGTAGTCAAGTTTATCATTTCTGGGCCATATATCTTTCTCTCTCCAATTTCTTCCCAGCATACTGGAGTTCTACACCTCCTTCCATACAAAGCTTCGAAGGGTGCCATCCCAATACTAGTTTGATACTAATTATTGTATGCAAACTCTATCAAAGGCAAATAAGCATCCCAGCTTACTGAGAAGCTCAGTACACTTGCCCTCAGCATATCTTCTAGTATTAAGATGATTCTCTCTGTCTGTCCATCAGTTTATGGGTGAAAAGCTGTACTAAACTGTAATTGCATACCCATAGCTTCTTGAAAACCCCTCCAAAATCTAGAAGTAAATCTAGAATCTCTATCTGATACAATATTCAAGGGTACTCCATGTAATTTCACTATCTCTGCCACATACAACTTAGCCAACTTTTCTAGACTCCAGGTAGTTTTAATAGGAAGAAAATGTGAAGATTTAGAAAGTCTATCCACTATAACCCACACAGCATCATGCCCTCTCTGGGTACGAGGAAAACCAGAGACAAAATCCATACTTACATTTTCCCATGGCCACTCAGGTATCGGAAGAGGTTGTAATAAACCTGCTGGATGCCTATTCTCAGATTTTACCTGTTGACAAGTCAAACATCTAACAATGTATTCTGCTACATCCCTCTTCATCCCTGACCACCAATAATTCTGTTTTAGCCTCTTGTACATCTTATTATTTTCCGGGTGCATGGAATATATTGAATCATGAGCCTCCTTTAGTATTTCTTTTCTCATTTCCACATTATTGGGAACAAAAATTCTTTGTCCCGATACTACCATACCATCTTCTCTGATTCTAAACTCGGTTGGCTTCCCGCTCAACACTTCCTGCCTGATTTTCTCTATTCCCTCATCTTTACTCTGTAGCTGTAATAAATGATCAATAATAGGAGATTGAACTACCATATTTGCCATTAATGCTCCTTTATCACTGACACTCAATTGCATCCTCATTCCTCTTAATTCTATCATCATGCTAGTATCATGACTCCCAAAAGCAGCTAATTTCCCTGTAGCTTTTCTACTCAATGCATCTGCTACTACATTAGCATTTCCTGGATGATAATGAATTGTACAATCATAATTACAAATTAATTCCATCTACCTCATCTGCCTTAAATTCAACTCCTTCTGGGTTGGTAAATGCGTCAAACTTTTATGATCAGTAAAAATTTCACACTTGGCTCCATATAAATGGTGTCTCCAAATCTTCAAAGCAAAAACTATGGCAGTCAATTCTAAATCATGGGTCGGGTAATTTCTCTCATGATTCTTCAGTTGCCTAGATGCATAAGCTATAACTTTCCCATGTTGCATCAACACACATCCCAACCCCTGATGTGACGCATCACTATAGACCACAAATCCTTCATCACCAGATGGAAGCACTAATACTGGGGCAGTAGTCAGTTTTTCTTTCAACAGTTGAAAACTTCTCTCACACTCCTCTGACCACTTAAACTTTTCATCTTTCCTGGTCAATTTAGTCAAAGGTCTAGCAATCATAGAAAATTTTTGAATAAATCTCCTATAATAACCAGCCAATCCCAAAAAGCTTCTAATTTCAGTTACATTCGTGGATCTCTCCCAAGTCAACACTGCTTCTACTTTTTGTGGGTCAACTGCTATTCCCTCTCCCGACACAACATGCCCCAAGAAAGGTATTTCATTCAACCAAAACTCACATTTAGAGAATTTCGCATATAATTTCTCCTTCCTCGGAATCTCCAACACTATCTCCAAATGTCGCATATTTTCATCTTCATTCTTAGAATATACTAAAATATCATCAATAAACACAATTACAAATCTGTCCAAGAATGGTTTAAACACCCGGTTCATAAGATCCATAAATGCCGCAGGAGCATTGGTCAACCCAAAAGGCATCACCAAGAACTCATAATGACCATAGCGTGTCCCAAAAGCAGTTTTAGGCACATCCCCTTCTTTTATCCTCAATTGATGATATCCTGACCTTAGGTCTATCTTAGAGAACACTCTAGCTCCCTGTAATTGTTCAAATAGGTCATCTATCCTGGGTAAAGGATATCTATTTTTGATTGTGATCTTATTTAATTGTCTATAATCAATACACAACCTCAATGTCCCATCCTTCTTCTTGACAAATAACACAGGAGCTCCCCAGGGTAATGTACTAGGTTGGATAAACTGTTTATCTAGCAACTCTTGAAGCTGAACTTTCAACTTTCTCAATTCAGCTGGTGCCATTCTATAGGGTGCTATGGATATGGGTGCTGATCCTGGAATCACTTTAATAGAAAATTCGATCTCCCTATTGGAAGGCAATCCAGACAACTCCTCAGGGAATACATCAGAAAAATCTTTTACCATAGAGATTTCTTCTAACTGTCTACCCTCTTTGCTAGAATCTACCACATATGCTAAATACCCCTCACAACCCTTCCTCAACCATTTACTAGCAGTTAAGGCAGAAATCAGACAATTAACAAGTATTTTACGTTTTCCCTGAAAATTAAACTCCTCCTGCCCGGGTATCCTGAACACCACATTTTTCCTAAAACAATCTACCCATGCATGACATGCAGATAGCCAATTCATCCCTAGAATCACATCAAAATTTGTCATATCTAAAGGCAATAAATCAACCTCAAATTCTCGGTCCGCAATATTAATCACACAACTTTGATAAATTGTTCTGATAATAACCCTATCTCCAGTAACCTCAACAATAATGGCATGCATCAAAGGACTAGCACTGACATCAATAGATTTCATATAACTATTAGATGCAAAAGAATTGGTTGCACCAGGATCAATCAATAATCTAGCAGCCCTACCAAGGATAGATATCATACCCATAACAACATCAGGAGTGGCTTGTGCAACTCATTTATCACTATCATTATTAAATCGACTCATTTTTTTTCTAATAATATTTCTTTTCGCATAATTATTTTCTACATGTTCAATATTTATATCATACTTATTAATTTTATTTTATTTAACACCAAAGCATAAACTAATAATTTATTTTAATATTATCACTAGATATTTTATTTTTATTTAGATTACTTAAAGTAAATCTAACTCATCATGTAGCACTGAAAGCTACCCGTGGATTACCTCCTTGCCTTTCCTGTTCCTCTCAACAATTTCTCTCCGGTTGTTGATCGTCAAAACCTGACATAATATTTGTATTAAATATCTAATTATTTCTTCAATTCTTCATAAACCGCACCCTTTGAAAATTTCCACTTTGAATTCCGAGAAATTTCATGAATGCTAAAAATTCAAAAATAAACATTACGGTATTACCTTCTATTTTTCTGATAGTTTCTCGTGACTCTCTATAAAATTCCCCCGAAAACCCTTTCAAACTTTTGCTCTTTCAACCTTTCTTTGGGTCCCCAAGTATTTAAAGAAATCAAGAAATTGAAGGAAAACTTAAACAAAATTCGGTTAAGTATATTTACAATTACATAATATATATATATATATATATATATATATATATATATATATGTACAAACTTTGAAACCAAAAAAAAATCTGTTCACACTTTGATTCATCAGCAACCTTGCTGCCTCACATGCAGCAAGGCCGCCCCTGCTGGTGACAGGTGGCGACACCTGTTGACAGCAATTTTTTTTTTCTTCTTCTGTCTTCTGGGATGTTCACATCCCATATATTTTTTTACTTGTTTTATTCAAATTGGACTTTTCACATTTAAATATATATATATATACACACTATTTTAACTCTATCTCATATTTATTAAAGTACATTTTTACCCTTACTTTACAAATACAGGTATTATAGGTGGTGCTTCCGATGACTCTCCAATGCCTTTGTTAGTGAAAGGTTTTCTTGAGGGAAAACTGGGGAGGATTGTGATAGTAGTGGTGATAGTGTTTGTAATGAATTATAAAATTTGCATATCTTGGGCCTTTTTATAATGGTTTAGGAAATAAGCTTGTAATGTGCTCATAATGACGCGATCCCTGAAATCTCACTTCTCTTTTTGGCGTGTGAGAAATCTGTTACGTGTTTAGGGACAACACAATCCCTGAAATCTTACTTCCATTTTTGCATGTGAGAAGTTCGTTAATGATGACAGCTTCATCATTTGCTCTGCTACGTGCTCATCATCATTGCAGCCACGTGTCATCAGGCTATTGGAGGGAAGATTATCCACGTGTCACCAGACTATTGGAGGGAAGATTGTCCACGTGTCAACAGACTATTGGAGGGAAGATTGTTCACATGTCACTAGATTATTGGAGGGAATATTGTCCATGTGTCACCAAATTATTGGAGAGAAGATTGTCCACATGTCACCAAATTATTGGAGAGAAAATTATCTACTACATCATTATGCATAGCATTTTTATTCTATGAATCAAAACTAATTTGAAATTCTAGGAGGTTTAAGGGTACAAGTAAATCATAATGATTTTTGTCTCAATTTTCCAGTCATTCTTTGATGTCTTGCGATGTATTCTCAAAATTTTTTTTTTATCAACTTAGCTTCTTTTTTCTTTTTTTTTTTTTTATCTTTGATTTATTTGGTGCTTATTTTTATGAACCAATACAATACTTATGGTTTGATATATAAAAATTGTACATCGTCTTTTACGGCTTGACGAACTGGTTCAATAATCCTATATGCTTAAAAGATAAAAAAAATAATTAGAAGTTTAACATCTTGTATTTTGTTTTGAACTGAAGACTTGTCTTCGATCCAAAATTTTTTTATCAATTGAACAATGTTAATTTATATTATATATAGCTGACTTCTTTTTTTATATCCTTTGCAGGTGTTATTACTCCGTGAGAAAAGATTCTACTTAAGTTGATGTATTAGTTTTGATGAATTCTCTAGCTTCTTGATTTGCGAGGGTGAACTAATTATCTGTTCTAGAATTTATCTGAAAGAAAAAGGATTAAAGAGAGAGAGAGATGTATAATTACAATCATTGAATAAAGGTCACTGATCTTGTTATTACTTATATCTTTTCAATTCATCTATTACTTGGAGTTGAGTTGGATTCGGGTTGATTTGTGAAATCAAATTGAGTTGAGATAATTAGTTTTGATTGAAAGTCAGATTAGATTCTTGAATTCTATTTTTTTCATATTGATACAGCCAAAACACGCACCCAATAGTGAAATAACATGTGGGCTGTCTTGGACCAACAAAAAGGTAACACGTGAACAGTCATGGACCAACAACAAGATGACATGTGGACATTTCTACTTCCAATAAGGAGATGACATGTGGACAAGCTATTTACAAAACCCACTGCCATCCTCGGACACCTCTGTGCAGACCTACAAATCACAAATGCCAGGGAACCCCATTCCGAACACCCCTGTCTAGACTTACGAGCGTAAATCCAGAGATCACGATCCTTCTTGGGTAGCTGGTCATACCTACTTGCGGAGAAACGGGATCTCTGGGATTTCACCATCCCTGGCATGTGGGTTATCTCACCTCTAAAACACTATAAAAGGACCAAGACAAGCAAATCCAGACACAGTCATAATCACATTTTTACATGATTGAAAGCATCAACATCCTCATTCCTCTAAAAACCTGTACTAACAAAAGCATCAGAGCGTCTTCGGAAGCATCACCCATCCCTCCTCCGATGACTCTCTAGCTCATCCCATCTTTCTTGTGCAGGCTCCCCCAAGAACTGGCCCCAACTTAGCAACACGTTTTTGGCATCAACACATATCAAATGCAGAATATTACTGATAAAATTTTAAAAAATCAAATTAAATTATTTAAATTTTAATGTTTCTCGAACATTCAAATTTCAAAGGTTTAAATATACATCATACGTAAATTCAAATAACTAGCTATTAATACCGGTTACTTAATAAAATTTAGGCTCATGAGTTACAGCGCGAGTTATAGATAAGAATACCTCCAACTTTAACCCAACTTAAATTTAATTTGGGTTAGAATTATTCAACCTTATCTTATAAAATCGCAGTCCTAACTTGCATAAAATTCGAGTTTGGCTCGAGTTGGATCGAGTTATATATATATGTATGTGTGTATATATATATATATATATAGACACACACACGATAATGAACAAATTAGTATATCGGTATACTCCGTTTGGAATCAAATGAAAATTGAATTCATTTCGTTTTTAAATAAATTGAAAGAAGAATTCATTTAGAAATAAATTGAAATGAGTTTTTATGTTTACTTTTCTTATATTAAATTGTAAAATTCAATTAAATTATCATATTTAAAATATTTGAAAGAAATAAAGATCAATTCAAAAAGAGAGTATTTCGTTACCGTGTGAAATTTTCAATTAACTTTAGTTATAAAAATAATGGAACCTTGTTTAAAAAATAATAATAAAAGAACTAAAAGTAAATATTTCACATTTTTATTGAAAGAAATAAGATATAAATCGGAGAAATAATTCATTCATAAAATTATGGAAATAAAATTAATCTGAAACATTGTAATTTTATATCCCAAAACCTCAGTTTTGAAAACTGAACCAAAGATATTTATGGTTTCTTGAAGTGCCCAATTCAGCAATGCAAACCCGCGCCATTGTTGTCTGTAAGTTTTTTCCAAAGCATTTATTCTATCATTGCTTTTCTTAACTTCTATATAAGCATCTGTTAATCAACTGTAATAGATCTGTTTTGGTTTGAGAATTGATTTAAGTGGAGATTCAAATAATCACTAAATCTCTAATATATTCAAAACTCTCTATCTAACTCTAGTAATAATATTGAAATTATGATTATATATCAAACCTTATCTTGGGTCTATAAATTTCGAAAAGCTTTAATTATCATGGCAGCTTGAATTGGTGACATAAAATTGATCATGCATGCCCTCACTCGCTCATATGAGATCTAATATGAGAGTAATGAGGACTGGGGTGCTTATTTTGGTGCTTCTGTTTTTGTGTGTATCCAACGCAACAGGGCCTACGAGCAGCCAATGTAAGGAATAGAGGAGGCTTTTAGTCAACGCATATAGGGCAATTATATCTTGCAGCACTCCTTCACCTAGCTGTTGCCAACGCGTTAGAGTCACTCACTGGGAGTGTGTGTGCCCTGTTGTTACTCCTAAGCTGGCTGTCCTACGCACAACACTATTTAAGCAAATTGAAGGAAGTTTGTGGAAGGACTGTTTCTCACTACTTTAAGCAAATTGAAGGTTGTGAAAGGATTGTTTCATACAACTTCAATTCTTTCTCTCTCTCTCCAATTTCTTTTATCAATTACTATGATTATAAAGCTGAAACGAGGAGAATTGAACTCGTAACCATATTAAAAGATTGTTTTTATCAAACAAGCCAATACTTTTTCGATAGAAATTTTTTTCGAGTGCACACTAGTGCACACTACCAAGCTGTAATGTGCACGCCCCTGTCCGAGCCATTGCATCAGTGCGCACGCCCTCGGACATGTTGAACATCAGTGCACATGCCTTCTTCCGAGCCGAGGAACAGTGTGCACACCCTTGGACAGGCCAAGCATAAGTGCACATGCCCTTGTCCGAGCCATTGCATCAGTGCGCATGCCCTTGGACAGGCCAAACATCAATGCGCACACCCCTGTCTGAGCTATTGCATCAGTACGCACACCCTCAAACAGGCCGAGCATCAGTGCGCACGCCCCTGTCCGAGCCATTGCATCAGTGCACACGCCCTCGGACAGGCCGAGCATCAGTGCGTATGCCTCCTTCCAAGCCATGAATCAGTGTGCATGCCTCTGTCTGAGCCACTACATCAGTGCACATACTCTCGAACAAGCTGAGCATCAGTGCGCATGCCTCTTTTCGAGCCATGGATCAGTGCGCACACCCTCGGACAGGCCAAGCATCAGTGCGCACGCCCTTGTTCGAGTCATTGCATTAGTGTGCACGCCTATTTCCGAGCCGTGGATCAGTGCGCACACCCTCAGACAGGCCAAGAATCAGTGCGCACGCCCCTGTCCGAGCCATTGCATCAGTGTGCATGCCTCTTTCCGAGCCGTGGATCAGTGTGCACACCCTCAAACAGGCCATGCATCAGTGCGCACGCCCCTGTTCGAGCCATTGCAACAGTGCGCACACCCTCGGACAGGCCAAGCATCAGTGCATACGCCTCCTTCTGAGCCATAGATCAGTGCACACACCCTTGTTCGAGCCATTGCATTAGTGCGCACGCCTCTTTCCAAGCCATGGATTAGTGTGCACACCCTCAGACAGGCCATGCATCAGTGCACACGCCCCTGTTCGAGCCATTGCATCAGTGTGCATGCCCCTTTTCAAGTCGCGGATCAGCGCGCACACCCTTGGACAGGCCATGCATCAGTGTGTACGCCCCTGTCTGAGCCATTGCATCAGTGCAGAAGCCCTTGGACAGGCTAAGCATCAATGCATACGCCTCTTTCTGAGCCGTGGATCAATGCTCACCTCCTCAGACAGGCTGAGCATCAGTGCGCACGCCCCTGTCCAAGCCATTGCATTAGTGTGCAGGCCCTCAGACAGGCTGAGCATCAATGAACAGACTTTCTTCCGAGCCATGGATCAGTGCTCACACCCTTGGACAGGCCAAGCATCAGTGTGCACACCCTTTCCCGAGCCATTGCATTAGTGCATATGCCCTCGGACAGGCCGAACATCAGTGCGCAGGCCTCCTTCCGAGCAATGGATCAGTGCGCATGCCCTTGTCCGAGCCATTGCATCAGTGCGCACACCCTCAGACAGGCCGAGCATCAGTTTGTACGCCTTCTTCTGAGCCGTGGATCAGTGCGTACACCCTCAGACAGGCCCAGCATCAGCGCGCATGCCCTGTTCGAGCCATTGCATCAGTGCACATGCCCTCGGACAGGCCGAGCATCAGTGTACACGCCTTCTTCCGAGCCGTGGATCAGTGCGCACACCCTTGGACAAGCCGAGCATCAGTGCGCATGCCCCTGTCCGAGCCATTGCATCAGTGCGCATGCCCTCAAACAGGCCGAGCATCAGTGCACTCACCTCCTTTAGAGCCATGGATCAGTGTGCACACCCTCAGACAGGCCAAGCATCAGTGCGCACGCCCTCGGACAGGCCGTACATCAGTGCACATGCCTTCTTCTGAGTTGTGGATCAGTGCGCACACCCTCAGATAGGTGAAGCATCAGTGCGCAAGCCTCTCTTCGAGCCATGGCATCAATGCACAAACCCCAGATAGGCCGAGTATTTTGATTTAGCCTCATATGCTCGGTCCAATGTCTCTAGAAAATCTCCAAGGCCGAGCAGTTTGACTTAGCCTCATATGCTCGGTCCAACGTCGCCAAAAAATATCCAAGGTCGAGCATTTTGACTTAGCCTCATATGCTCGGTCCAACATCTCCAGAAAATCTCCAAGGTCGAGCATTTTGACTTAGTCTCATATACTCGGTCCAATATCTCCAGAAAATCTCCAAAGCCGAGCATTTTAACTTAGCCTCATATGCTCGGTCCCACTTCTTTAGAAAATCTCCAAGACCGAGCATTTTGACTGAGGCCTATATCATCAGCCCCAGGCCTTACAAGTCGAAGCACACAACCAACGAAGCAAAGCTTTGTTACACTTCCTCAAGCACATAAATGCACTTAAGGAAGTGGGGGGTCTTTGATACAGCCAAAAAACACGCACCCAATAGTGGCACAACACGTGGACGGCCTCAGAACAAACAACGAGGCGACACACGAAAAACCTTGGTCCAAACAGCAGGATCTCCAGGATATCTCTGCCCTTAGCACGTGGACGGCCCCAAGCCAAAACAACTGGGCGACACGCCGACAGTCCTAGTCCAAACAGTAAGATCTCCATAATATCCCTGTTCTTAGCACATGGGCCGCCTCATCCCCAAAGCACTATAAAAGGACCCAGGTTTGCGCATCCAAGGGAGAACAATCACATTTTACATACCGAAAGCTCCACCATCCCCATTCTTTTAAAAACTTGCACTAATAAAGGCATCAGAGCGTCTCCGGAGGCATCCCCTCTCCCTCCTCCGGTGACTCTTTAGCTTACCTCGTCTTCCCTGTGCAAATTCCTCCAAGGTCCGCCCTCCAACTCAGCAGCACGTTTTTGGCAACGACAAGGGTTTTTTAGGATACTATTTAGAGTATCTATAGAGAATCAAGCTATTGGTTCTCTCATCTTGATTTTGAGAGAAACACATAGTTGATAAAGTTAGGATTGTCGCTTTCTTGGGTGCTTGATCGGTTTCGGCGGTTTGTGGCGCTGCTAATTACGCCTGTGATGCTGTAGTCGGCGTCATCTTGTGTTTTGTAGAAGGAATTAAATGTGAACCATAAATTCTTCACGTGATTTCTGTTGAGATTTCTTGATCAATGTCGTTATGTTGTCCCAGGTAAGATCTTTGGATCAAGCTGAGATAGCCATCGATGAAAGTGATGTATTTGAAAATTAAGTGAAATTGAATTGAAAGAATTTGTGGAGGAGTAACCATGAAAGCACCAAAATGTTGTGGATTCGATTTGGACGGATGATGATTTTACATGGTAATGGAGATGAATATGGGTTTTGACGGTGAATTGTAAGGAATGTGAAGATGATTGACACTAATTAATGATTAGATATCAAACTTTTTAAAAATAGAGAAAATTACAAACTCAAAGGTTTCCCCAATTGCTTATCTCTACAAATGGGTATACAATGTCTTATATAAGTTACGAGAGAATAACACAAAGAGTAACCAATTAACTAATTAACAAACTATAAATTAATCAACTATTAACCAATTACTATTATTCAATTAACATGCTATTTAATATTAATTTTATTTGTATCAATGGCTCTCCAAATCTCCTCTATTTTTTTTTTCTCTCTCTCTCTCTCTGATTATCTTTGTTCTCTCTGTTTTTTGTGTATTGGCTAAGGCACTCTGTGACTCTGTTTCTGTCGTGACTCTCACAATTTCTATGGGTCTACTTACTATAACTCTGTCAGCACCACACCATCCCCTTTTATCTTATCGATGGCTGCCGCTGGCTATTCTGTTAAACTTGTGCTTGTGGTGGATTATCGCGTTTGTTCACTTTGATTTTAAGTTAAAATATTTCAACTTAATGGAGTGCCAGATTCTACAATGTAAACCTGTACCATTTGTTTTCTGTAAGTTTTCCAAATTATTTCTACTATCTTTGCTTTTCTTAATCTTTATATAAACATCTGTTAATCAACTGTAATTAATTGGTCTGCCTTTTATAATGTGATTCAGACTTGACTTCACAAGCTAGAGATGAATTGCAAAAATTGATAAAAGAAACAACATATATAGCAACCTTTATTATTCAGAGACAATTAATTAATCATACATCTCTCTCTCCCTCTCTCATGCGTATATAGATATGCATAAGGGGATCGAGTTCCAAAACATGTACTAATTAATTCGCCTTCTCAAAGCAAGAAGAGACTAAAACAAAGACAGTACTTAACATTATTATTCAATTGATGAAGTAAGATCCTTTCTCGATATATCTCATGGAGTAGTGATACCTACAAAAAGCATAAACAAGTCAGCTAAGTATATAATTTAAATTTTGGAGGATATATGCAGCAATGCATGGCATGATTTTTTTCTATGAACAATATCGAGAGATCGAGGGAGAGAGCTTACTTCCACACTTGAAGTTGTGAGGGACCGTCCTTCCACAACCTTCAATTGCCTTAATGGTACGTTCCACTCCAATTAAAGCAGCTAACTTAGGGGTAACAGCAGGGCACACGCACTCAACATGAGTGGCTCTAATGATTTGGCAACAGTTTGGTGAGGGGCTGCGTCCAAATATAACAGGCCTGCATGCGTTAACAAGAACCCTCCTCTCCTCTTTACATTGGCTAGGGCTCATGTTCCCTTTTGCCATCAATGATACTCTCGCAAACACAAACAACAAAATGAGCACTCCAGCCCATGAGCTTCCCCTCGTTGCTCTCATAGTTTTTTTGTAATCTATTTTTCAAGTGATTTTTCTCACTTTTTCTGTGTGCCACTAACTCTAAACACCAAGCCCTTTATATAGAATAACTAAAAATGTTACTTAAAAGGCTGCTTGTTGACGAATCGGTATTTTTTTTTTAAAGTCTTCGTTCTTTTCTGCAAGTTTGGTTAGATTAATTATTATTTCCCTTTAGTTACGTCGAAAAGCAATTTCCAAGCAATTGTTTAAGATTTGAAAATTTAAGGAACTAGCTCTTTAATGGGTTAGTTGAACTAAAAAAATCTTTGAATTATTCTCTTTTAATATTTAGATTTTTAAATTATGAATTTGACATTATATATTTCTAAATTTTTAATTAATTAAAATTTAATTTTTTATGCATTATGTATGAATGAAATCAAAGCCTAATTTGGGCAACGTGAGGAACTTACCAAGTCCTTTCTTATTTTTGGAATTAGTCATCTCGGTCTCCATTTTTATTTTTTAGGAAGGAAGACCGAAAGTCTTTTCTAGAAAGCAATTAATGTGAAAGAGAGGTTCTTTTGTTTAGTTCGTAGAAATTTTGTTCAATTGTGGTAATCGTCAGAGTGAGACACTTGAGGAATTTTGGCTGTATCGGATGAAACTTAAATGATAAATTTTAGAAATTTCATTAGTAATATTTAACATACACAATTGTTATTATTAATGAAATTCTTAAAAATTACCAATCAAGTTTTCTAATATATCCACAAGTTTCTTTTAGTAGGTGCCAAGGGTTCGGCGCATTAACTAAAAGTTTTTCTTCTAACTATGAGTAATTAAAAAAAATTTAATCGTTCAAACACAATTTTTGTTGATGTAAAACGGACTCATCTGGTTTGCAGACATAACTATTATTAGATTGAATTGAGATGAGATTAAATTGATAATATTTATATGTTTGTTTGATTAAAATGATTGATTAAGTTTATCCCAACGGTTACATTACTTTTTTTGAGAAGATAATATTTCAAACTAGATTTGAGTTAACATCTTCATAGTTAAACAAAAACACAAAAGAAAAAAATAATGTGAAGAGAGATTTATGAGCTAAATCACACAATTTACCATTACAATTTAGCCATTTGATAAAATTGACATTAAAAGTTACAATTTAATCAAATACGTTATCAGAATTTGATCATTTGATCAAATTAATTCTTAGAATTTTAATTTATCAAATAAATTTCGAGAGTTTATATTTGATCCAATTGAGTCTCTCGTTAACTCTATCTTGACCAAATTGTTTGGTCAAGCATAACGTGAAGAATAATGTTAACCTAATGAGTTAAATTTGATAGTGATTTGAGATTATATATTTATGTATCAATCAAGGGCCCAACGGAAAAGACAAAAAGGGTTGGTTTCCCATTTTATACCGCGGAAAAAGGAACCCAATTGAAAAAAATTTCTACAAACAAAACAAAGAAACCTCTGTGCTTTAGTCTCGAGGTCCACTTATCAAGTCTTTCACTTTATTCCAAATTTGACAACAATTTTTCTTTTTTTTTTTTTATCAAATTGCCAAATCTTTGATTTCTATGCATAGCATTTTTATTCTATGAATTGCAACTAAATTCTTTTTTATCAACTTAGTTTTTTTATCTTTGATTTATTTGATGCTTATTTTTATGAACCAATAAAATACTTATGGTTTGATGTATAAAAAATCGTACATCATTTTTTACTATTAGACGAATTGGTTTAATAATCCTATATGCTTAAAAGATAAAAAAATGTAGAAGTTTGATGTCTTGTATTTTGTCTTTGATCCAAAAAAATTTTAACTGTTCAAAAGGGAAAAAAATCGAGATTTGTTGGCAAAATTTTTTGGCTCATTTTGTAGCATATTACACAAAGATGTTGTTAAGATTTCGCAAAATTATCGGAGACGTCTTTGTACTCTTTATCTTTTGATAATGTATTTTTTTCTTCTCTCACCTATCGACGTTTAACCAGTCAAACCATGTAAATTTTGTGTTTTCATTTGTGTAAAAAAAAATTGTTATAAAGACAATTTTTTTACTTTAATTTGCCTATCTTTATCAATCCTTTTATAATATTTCATAATATAAAGAATTTGTGTATCACAAACATTTTTAATATCTTCAACAATTAATTGAGAAAAAAACAATTAATATTTATTCTTTTTTACCGTCAACGATTGAAAATACTCATAACATTTAAAGTTCTCAATATTGAAATTCTTAAAATTTATTGTTTTGGGGTCAATGAATTTCGAAATGCTTTAATTATCAGGGCAGCTTGAATCTGTGACATAAAATTGGTCATGTATGCTCCCACTCACTCGTGGAGCTTTAGTGTTATTGGCATTATACAAAGAGAACCAAAAGAAAGAAAAACTATTTCCTCATTTAGTCTCGTTAATAGACGGATTAGATTTTTGAATTCTATTTTTTTTTATATTAATGCAGCCAAAACAAGCACCCAATAGTGAAATTACACGTGGACTGTCCTGAACCAACAGCAAGGTAACACGTGGACAACCATGGACCAACAGCAATGCAACACGTGGATAGCCTTGGCCCAAAAACAAGATGACACGTGGACATTTCTACTTCCAATAAGGAGATGACATGTGGATAATGTAATATCTGTATTCATGAATTAAGGGTAAAGAAGTAATTTGATAAATATGTCATGAATTTTAATTAATATATTTATGTGAAGGATTAATATTGAATCAAATAAAAAAAAATGTGAACAATAAATTGTGAATAGTAAATCGTGAATAGTAAAAAGGGTGAATAGTTAAAAAAAATCTGGGACGTGAAAGTCCCAGACCAAAGACAAGAATAAATAAAATAAAAGAAAAAGGAAAAAGGAAAAAGGAAAAAGTAAAGGAAAAGAAGGAAAGAAAAAATATATTAAAAAAATGGTGCTTCCACCGTTACTTAGTGGAGGCTTTTTTTTAAAAAATAAATAAATAAATAAAAAGAGACAAAACAAAATGATGAGAGAGTTAGGTGGGAGGGGTGGCTGCTAAAGACTAATAAAAAGAAAAAATAATATATATATTAAAATATTATTTTAAAAGAAAAGTTAAAAAAAAAATTCAAAGTCAAAATTGGCAGCCTTGCTGCCAAGTATTTGTTAGGTGGGAAAGAGTTCAAAAACGTGGAGAATTTTTTTTAAAAAGGCTTGCAATTTGGTGGAAGGGGAGGCTAAAGCACTTCGCCTATATATATATAAGTTGTATACTGAACGATTTCAATCGTTCAGTTTCTTTCTTTCAAATTCTTGTATTTCTCATGATATTTGGAGACCCAAAAAAAAGTCAAAAGAGCAAAATTTTAAAAGAGTTTTCTGCAGAATTTTATAGAAGATCATGAGAAGCTATCAGTATTATGAGGTAATAGTTTAATATTTATTTTTGAATTTTTAGCATATACGAAATTCTCGGAGCTCAAAGTGAGAATTTTCATAGGGAGTGGTTTTCAATGAATTTAAGAAATAATTAGAAATTTAATACAAATATTATGTCAGGTGTTGACTATCCTACAACGGGAGAAATTTCTGAGAAGAACCGGGAAAAGCAATAAGGTGACCCACGAGTAGCTTTAAATGCTACAGGGTGAGTTGGATTTACTTTAAGTAGTCTAAATGAAAAATCAATTATTTGGTGATAATATTAATTTTAATTATTTAAGTATGCTTGGGTGATAGATGAAAAATTGATTTATGGGTATGATAGAAAATTTAGACATGTAGAAATATTTTTCGGTGAGAGATGATATTTTTAGAAATCATAAGTTTATTTGAGAATAAAAGCAATAAATAAATTATTGATGAGATATATTGATGTTTTAATACGAGTTATGACGAGATGAATTTTAGTAGATCTTGACAAATTTTGGTGGATGATTTGAGATGAAATTTAGTGGATCTTGACAGACTTTAATTGATTATTTGATGTGATTTGAGAAGAGAAGAATTTAGTAGAATTTTTATATAATCTGATAAAAATCAGGATAGCCAAATTAAGTAGTTTGAATCTTTATATTGTTTTTATATTACTGTTTATATTACTGTTTCATATCATTTTTCATGCGCATATGCATTTAATAATATAACCGAAAGATCCGGGAAGGCAACCGGTCCAATAAAATAACCGTGACAGCCGGTATATGCTGGGATGAAAAGTGAAAACCGTGACAGCCGGTATATGCTGGAATTAACCGGGAAGGCAGCCGGTCTAATGAGAATAAAAGAACCGGGAGGGCAGCCGGTCTAAGATAATAACAACCTGTCGACAGGTGGGAAGACGTTCCCATCATAATCATTCATGCATCTGCATCTGTTTTAATTATTGTTGCATTTTTTTGAGATGTGGTATATTAATTGTGAATTAAATTATAGATGGCTGGGTCTCATAAAAAGAGACAGCTATAATGATGAGATTTTTGAGATGCTGAGATATGATATTTTTTTGTGAATTTAATTATAGAAGGTTGAGTTTCATAGAAAGAGACAGTAGGGTGATAAGACTTATCTAAATGATGGATTTTTTTTTGATATGAATCTCATTACGAAGTAATTAGGAGAGAGAGAGTTGATAGTCTTAAGGTGAACCAATGATTGAAAAGAAGAGATTGATAATAGAAAGTTGTCATCAGGTTATGCAAATAATAAATTTTAATATTAAAGGATTATTGATGGAGTTTGGAATACTTTCAGTAAATTTAATTCACTGAGCTTGTGAAGCTCACTCCTCACTGTACAATGATTTTCAGGTAGCAGGCTTGGCAAATAGTTTGATGAGTTGAGGTTCAGAAGAAATCATTTTCTGTAAGCCACGTACGTGTCATCATCCTCAGACTAATGAGAAAATAAAAACGAAAAATTTATTTGTAAATCCTCATGCATTTTACGGTTTGATGTAAAGTTCTATTGGTAATATTTATTTTTATTGTTGCATATATGTGTTGTGCTGGGATTCTCAAAATGTGATGACATTGTTTCGGGGTGGCCAACCCGGGATGGGTCGTTACAATTTTGGTATCAGAGCATTAGGTTTTATGATTCTGTAGACTGCATAAAAAAGTAAGAAAGTAGAAGATTAAAGTAAATTATAATGAACGGTCTGAGGATGATACGTGGACGCGCTAGAGCTAGATTTAAAATTATTGATTTGAAATAGCGTGGTAGGCCCACAATATTTTTGATAAGTCAAGGTTGAGTCTGAATCTGTGGTTCCTAGAATAGAAAGTGTTGATAATATGATTGATATTAGTAATATAATTGAGGTATGAGAGAATCTGAAGTTGAAAGAGATGAGCTAAGATAAGCTCTTACTCATGCTTTTGAGAAAATGAATGTATCAGATAATCGAGTGGATAACTTATAGCATAGACTTGATAAGCAGACTAGAGTAGTGCCTGACGTTGTTAATTCAGTAATGGTAGACACTTAAAAAGGGGAAAAGTGGATTTATGCATAAAATGCATAGAGATATAAGTAAGCTAAATGCTTTGTTGTTTAAAGGATCTATGAATCCTTTTACACCTGAGTTTTGGGAGAAACATGTAAGAGACATTATTTGGTATTTGACCAGTAAGTGATAGACAGACGATTGTTTTTACTTCGTTTAAGTTAGAAGGAGAAATTTTAGAATGATGGAAGGATATTCTTTCCAAGTAAGTACAAATTTGATAGACCCGTAACCTGAAATAGGTTTAAAGAAGTTTTTTTTTTTTTCTTAATAGATATTTTTTTTTCCTTACATCTCTAGAGCTCAACCAGATAGAGATATTATTTATTTGGGGTAAATGTGTTAACTGTGGCTCGTTATGATAGCAGATTTATGGTTTTGTCAATGGTTGTAAAAAAAAAATATAAAAAAATAAAAAATTTGGTAAACCAAGAGGAGAAGAACTGTAAGAGGTTCAAAGATGAACTATATTTTAAGGTTTGATCGAAACTATCTTACTTGAGGCATATGAATTATGTCAGATTGGTGGGTATATTATTTCAGATCTAGAGAGATGTGATGGAATTTAAGGGAAAGAGAAAGAGTCGTTAAAGAGGCTTAGACAGGAAAGTTATGGAGGTAGTGGCAATATGATTGTGTAGAGTAGGAGACCACCCAAAGGAAGAGTTCCTTGTCCCAGGAAACTGAAGAAACAGAGTCAGAGGAACTCATGACCTATTACTTCTGTAGCTCAGAATACTATTGGTGAGACCCTTAGATTTGGGAGACAGATTATAAGAACTGGAAGTCATGGTAGAGGAAGTAAGTATGCCACCAAGTGGAAGTGACAATCTGATGTATGATTGGGATATAAAAGTTTATTATAATCAGAAAAGATATTTATCCCAGAATTTTCAAATTTTGAAATACTTTATGTGTGGAGAAGGTGGACATGTCAATGTTGGTTGACTTTGAAGCAACCCATTCTTTTGCATCCAGTATTCATATAAAATCTATTGAAGAATTTATTAGTCCTTGGATTGCAAAATATCCTTGTTAAAGTTCTCACTTGAGATAGAGTGATAATCATGAATATTCATGAGGGATTGTGTGATTCGTACCAGTGACAAAAAAATCTAAAGTTGATTTATTATCTTTGAATATAATTTATTTTGGGAAATAATTGGTTATCGATGTTTTATGTTTGGATTGATTATTCCAGAAAGAAGGTTCAAGATATAGTCGTGAGATACTTTTAACTATCTTATTTTTGTTATGGCCAATAGGAGATGATTGAAGAAGGGTTTTAAGGAGTATTGGACATATATCATGAATTATAAAAAGGAGATAGTGATGAAAGAATATTCTAAATTAATTTTTGATGAGTTGTTTAGGTTGCCTCCAAGTAGGGAGATTAAAGTCTCTATTGATGTGATACCAGGATTATCACATATATTTAATAGCACCCTACAGAATGACGTCAGCTGAATTAAGAAAGTTGAACGTACCGTTTTAAGAATTTGTGGATAAACAATTTATCTGACCTAATGTATTTGGGGAGTCAGGTGTTATTAGTGAAGAATGAAGATGGAACGATAAGGATGTGTATAGACTACAGATAGTTGAATAAGAATAAATACATTTTACCCAAGACGAATTGTTTGAGCAGTTGTAAGAAGTGAGAGTGTTTTCTAAGATAAATCTGAGATCAAATTATCACCAATTGAAGATAGAGAAGGGAAGCATGCCTAAGATTGTTTTTATGACATGTTATGGTTATAAGTTTCTTGTGATGATATTTGGATTAACTAATGTTCCAGAAACATTTATGGACTTGATGAATAAATATTTAAACTGTTTCTTGATAATCTTATGGTTGTGTTTAGTAATGACATTCTGATATATTCTGAGAAGGAAAAACAACATATGGACCATTAAACAGTGTGCCAGAGATTCTAAGGAGAGAGAAATTATAGGCAAAGTTTCTAAGTGTGAATGTTAGTTGAAGGAAATAACTTTCTTTGAACATATAATATTCGGAAACGGCATAACAGTTGATCCATAAAAGGTAGAGATAATGTTAAGTTGAGAGAAACCAACTAATATAACTGATATTAGAATCTTCTTGGGATTAGCTGATTGTTGTAGAAGATTCTTTCAGAATTTGTCTATTATTGAATTGCTGTTGAATAGATTGACCAGTAAAGATGTGAGATTTGTATGGTGAAGGAAGTGTGAGAAAAATTTTCAATTACTAAAGGAGAAATTGACTACAGCTCCGGTATTGGTGTTTCCTTCTGGTGATGAAGGATTTGTGGTGTATAATGATAAGTCATATCAATGATTAGGATAAGTGTAACATAGAAAAGTTATGGACTATACTTCTAGGAAATTGAGGATTTATGATAAGAAATTTCCTTACTCATGACTTAGAGTTGGCTGCTATAGTGTTTACTTTAAATATTGGAGATATCGTCTTTATGGAGCCACTTATGAGATAGTAAAGTTGGACATACTTACCTAACCAGAGGGAGTTGAATTGGAGGCAGAGATGGTAGATGAAGTTGATTAGTAACGATGATTGCACAGTTCACTATCATCTAGAGCATACGAAGATGATAATTGGTACATTTAGTAGAAAGTTTACAAGAAAGTTAACTGTTATTGGGAGTCCTTATATAAAATTAATGATAAATTTAAGAGAAATAAGAATGAAGTTGAATACCAGTGATAAAGGATCATGGTTAATAAATATGGTTGTATAGTCATCCATAATGAAATGTTTTAGAGATGTAAGGTAGAGATAAAGAGACAGAAAAAGATTAAGCATTGAGTGCTTACCAGAAAGCATTTTGAGTTCAAATATGAAATGAAGGTAGTTTGATGTTGGTACATGGATGGTGTCCCCAATCAAGTAACAAAAAGAAATATAGAGGATTGAGACAGAAATTCTGATGGTCAAGATTGAAGAAGGATGTAGTTGAGATTGTGATATTGTATGGAGTATCATTGAGCATAATGTTAAAGAAAGATACTAGATTTATATCTTGGTATTGGGAGAGGATTTCAGAAAGCCACGGGTACACAGTGGTAATATAATAAATTTTCATGCTCATATTGGATTTTTAGAATACTAGAAAATATGCTAAGAACAAATGTGATAAATTTTTCAGTAAATTGATATGCTTACATGCTATTGATTGAAGTTGTTTATAATAATCAAGTATAAAATTTGTATTGGGATGGTACTCATTGAGACATCGAAAGATATGAGGTATAGAACTCCTATATGTTGGGAAGAAATGAAAGAAAAATATATCTGGTCTATTTATTATTGAGCTAGAGATGATCAAATTTGTTAGAGAAAACCGTAAAGCAACCTAGAGTTGACCTCTTGAGTCTTAAGTAGGTGATTGGGTGTATTGAGAAATATCTCAATGAAAATGTATATTGAGATTTAAATGGAAAAAGAAAGTTGAATCCGAAGTATGTAGGACCTATGAGATTGTTGAGAAAGTTGGATTAGTTGTGAGTAACTTGAATTTGCCTCCGGAATTAAAACATTTATATAATGTATTTCATGTTTCACTTTTAAGAAAGTGTTTACATGATATTTCAAGCTAAGTTATGGAAATTCAAAAAAAAAAAAAAATTGGACCTATATATAAGTACCAGCGAGAATTTTGGACAAAAAAGAGTAAGTCTTGTGTAAAAGAATAATTTCACTAGTGTAAAGTTCGATGGCTGAATAAGGATGTTGAAGAGATTTCATGAAAGCGTAAGACAAGTATGAAGAAATATTATTTATATTTTGATTATGGAGTAAAATAAAGAAATTTCGATGACGAAATTTTTGTAAGGTGGGTAGAATTGTAATATCTGTATTCATGAATTAAGGGTAAAGAAGTAATTTGATAAATATGTCATGAATTTTAATTAATATATTTATGTGAAGGATTAATATTGAATCAAATAAAAAAAAATGTGAACAGTAAATTATGAATAGTAAATCATGAATAGTAAAAAGGGTGAATAGTTAAAAAAAAATCTGGGACGTGAAAGTCCCAGACCAAAGACAAGAATAAATAAAATAAAAGAAAAAGAAAAAGGAAAAAGGAAAAAGTTAAGGAAAAGAAGGAAAGAAAAAATATATAAAAAAAAATGGTGCTTCCACCGTTATTTAGTGGAGGTTTTTTTTTAAAAAAATAAAAAAATAAATAAAAAGAGACAAAACAAAATGATGAGAGAGTTAGGTGGGAGGGGGTGGCTGCTAAAGACTAATAAAAAGAAAAAAAAATAATATATATATTAAAATATTATTTTAAAAGAAAAGTTAAAAAAAAAAATTCAAAGTCAAAATTAGCAGCCTTGCTGCCAAGTATTTGTTAGGTGGGAAAGAGTTCAAAAACGTGGAGAATTTTTTTTAAAAGGCTTGCAATTTTGGTGGAAGGGGAGGCTGAAGCACTTCGCCTATATATATATATAAGTTGTATACTGAACGATTTCAATGGTTCAGTTTCTTTCTTTCAAATTCTTGTATTTCTCATAATATTTGGAGACCCAAAAAAAAGTCAAAAGAGCAAAATTTTGAAAGAGTTTTCTGCAGAATTTTATAGAAGATCATGAGAAGCTATCAGTATTATGAGGTAATAGTTTAATATTTATTTTTGAATTTTTAGCATATACGAAATTCTCGGAGCTCAAAGTGAGAATTTTCATAGGGAGTGGTTTTCAATGAATTTAAGAAATAATTAGAAATTTAATACAAATATTATGTCAGGTGTTGACTATCCTACAACGGGAGAAATTTCTGAGAAGAACCGGGAAAAGCAATAAGGTGACCCACGAGTAGCTTTAAATGCTACAGGGTGAGTTGGATTTACTTTAAGTAGTCTAAATGAAAAATCAATTATTTGGTGATAATATTAATTTTAATTATTTAAGTATGCTTGGGTGATAGATGAAAAATTGATTTATGGGTATGATAGAAAATTTAGACATGTAGAAATATTTTTCGGTGAGAGATGATATTTTTAGAAATCATAAGTTTATTTGAGAATAAAAGCAATAAATAAATTGTTGATGAGATATATTGATGTTTTAATACGAGTTATGACGAGATGAATTTTAGTAGATCTTGACAAATTTTGGTGGATGATTTGAGATGAAATTTAGTGGATCTTGACAGACTTTAATTGATTATTTGATGTGATTTGGGAAGAGAAGAATTTAGTAGAATTTTTATATAATCTGATAAAAATCAGGATAGCCAAATTAAGTAGTTTGAATCTTTATATTGTT
Source organism: Bretschneidera sinensis (assembly GCA_023935145.1). Taxonomy (NCBI): domain Eukaryota; kingdom Viridiplantae; phylum Streptophyta; class Magnoliopsida; order Brassicales; family Akaniaceae; genus Bretschneidera; species Bretschneidera sinensis. Next base: position 161,194,370 of record CM043697.1, read on the forward strand.
TTTATATTACTGTTTATATTACTGTTTCATATCATTTTTCATGCGCATATGCATTTAATAATATAACCGAAAGAACCAGGAAGGCAGCCGGTCTAATGAAATAACCGTGACAGCCGGTATATGCTGGGATGAAAAGTGAAAATCGTGACAGCCGGTATATGCTGAGATGAAAAGTGAAAACCGTGACAGCCGGTATATGCTGAAATTAACCGGGAAGGCAGCCGGTCTAATGAGAATAAAAGAACCAAGAGGGCAGCCGGTCTAAGATAATAACAACCTGTCGACAGGTGGGAAGACGTTCCCATCATAATCATTCATGCATCTGCATCTGTTTTAATTATTGTTGCATTTTTTTGAGATGTGGTATATTAATTGTGAATTAAATTATAGATGGCTGGGTCTCATAAAAAGAGACAACTATAATGATGAGATTTTTGAGATGCTGAGATGTGATATTTTTTTGTGAATTTAATTATAGAAGGTTGAGTTTCATAGAAAGAGACAGTAGGGTGATAAGACTTATCTAAATGATGGATTTTTTTTTTGATATGAATCTCATTACGAAGTAATTAGGAGAGAGAGAGTTGATAGTCTTAAGGTGAACCAATGATTGAAAAGAAGAGATTGATAATAGAAAGTTGTCATCAGGTTATGCAAATAATAAATTTTAATATTAAAGGATTATTGATGGAGTTTGGAATACTTTCAGTAAATTTAATTCACTGAGCTTGTGAAGCTCACTCCTCACTGTATAATGATTTTCAGGTAGCAGGCTTGGCAAATAGTTTGATGAGTTGAGGTTCAGAAGAAATCATTTTCTGTAAGCCGTGTACGTGTCATCATCCTCAGACTAATGAGAAAATAAAAACGAAAAATTTATTTGTAAATCCTCATGCATTTTACGGTTTGATGTAAAGTTCTATTGGTAATATTTATTTTTATTGTTGCATATATGTGTTGTGCTGGGATTCTCAAAATGTGATGACATTGTTTCGGGGTGGCCAACCCGGGATGGGTCGTTACAGATAAGCTATTGACAAAACCCGCTGTCATCCTTGGACACCCCTGCGCAAACCTGCAAATCACAAATGTCAGGGAACCCCATTCCCGGACACCCCTGTCTAGACCTACGAGCATAAATCCAGGGATCATGATCCTTTTTGGGCAACCGGCTATACCTACTTGCGGAGAAACGGGATCTCTGGGATTTTCCCATCCCTGACATGTGGGCCATCTCACCTTTAAAACACTATAAAAAGAACCAAGACATGCAAATCCATACACATTCATAATCACATTTGTTAGTACATGTTTTAGGAGGAATGAGGGTGTTGATGCTTTCAGTCATGTAACAAAAGCATCGGAGTGTCTTCGGAGGCATGACTGATCCCTCCTCCGATGACTCTCTAACTCATTTCATCTTTCTTGTGCAGGCTCCCCCAAGAACTGCCCCCCAACTCAGCAACACGTTTTTGGCATCAACACATATCAAATGCAGAATATTCATAATAAAATTTTTAAAACATCAAATTAAATTATTTAAATTTTAATATTTCTCGAACATTCAAATTTCAAAGGTTTAAATATACATCATACGTAAATTCAAATAACTAGCTATTAATATTGGTTACTTAATAAAATTCAGGCTCATGAGTTACAGCTCGAGTTAGAGATGAGAATACCTCCAACTTTAACCCAACTTAAATTTAATTTGGGTTACAATTATTCAACCTTATCTTATAAAATCGCAGTCCTAACTTGCAAAAAATTCAGGTTTGGCTCGAGTTGGGTCTATATATATATATAGACACACACATGATAACGAACAAATTAGTATATCAGTACACTCCGTTTGGAATCAAATGAAAATTGAATTCATTTCGTTTTTAAATAAATTGAAAGAAGAATTCATTTAGAAATGAATTGAAATGAATTTTTATGTTTACTTTTCTTATATTAAATTGTAAAATTCAATTAAATTATCATATTTAAAATATTTGAAAGAAATAAAGACCAATTCAAAAGGAGAGTATTTCGTTACCGTATGAAATTTTCAATTAACTTTAGTTATAAAAATAATGGAACCTTGTTTAAAAAATAATAATAAAAGAATTAAAAGTAAATATTTCACATTTTTATTGAAAGAAATAAGATATAAATCAGAGAAATAATTCATTCATAAAATTATGAAAATAAAATTAATCTGAAACATTGTAATTTTTAATCCCAAAACCTTAGTTTTGAAAACTTTACCAAAGATTGTCTGGTCCGTGTGAAAAAAAACTTTTTTAACTGAGTCAAGAACAAAACCACACATATCTCAAAACCAATTAAATAAAACATGAATTGTACAAGCGTTACTACTGAACTTTCAAACAATTACCATTGAGGTTTCTTGAACGAATTCCTGACATGGTGCCAAGTAAGAAAGTCCACATTTGGATTAAAGAGAATAGGAAGAAAAAAAGGGAATTTGGGTTAGAATTATTCAACCTTATCTTATAAAATCGTAGTCCTAACTTGCATAAAATTAAGGTTTGGCTTGAGTTGGGTCGAGTTATATATATATAGACACACACGATAACGAACAAATTAGTATATTGGTACACTCCGTTTGGAATCGAATGAAAATTGAATTATTTTTAAATAAATTGAAAGAATAATTCATTTAGAAATGAATTGAAATGAAATTTTATGTTTATTTTTCTTATATTAAATTGTAAAATTCAATTAAATTATCATATTTAAAATATTTGAAAGAAATAAAGATCAATTCAAAAAGAGAGTATTTTGTTACCATGTGAAATTTTCAATTAACTTTAGTTATAAAAATAATGGAACCTTGTTTAAAAAATAATAATAAAAGAACTAAAAGTAAATATTTCACATTTTTATAAAAAGAAATAAGATATAAATCGGAGAAATAATTCATTCATAAAATTATGGAAATAAAATTAATCTGAAACATTGTAAATTTTAATCCCAAAACCACAGTTTTGAAAACTGAACCGAAGATATTTATGGTTTCTTGAAGTGCTCGATTCAGCGATGCAAACCCACGCCATTGTTGTCTGTAAGTTTTTTCCAAAGCATTTCTTCTATTATCGCTTTTCTTAATTTTTATATAAGCATCTGTTAATCAACTGTAATAGATCTGTTTTGGTTTGGGAATGGATTTAAGTGGAGATTCAAATAATTTATTTTTAAAAAAGTTGAATTGCAAAAATTGATTGGAAAAGAAACAACATATATGGTAACCTTTATCATTCAGAGACAATTAATTAGTTATACATCTCTCTCTCCTTCTCTCATGCATACATAAATATACACACAATGACTTTAAAAAAAAAACAAAATTATTATCTTCACATTTTAAAATCTTCAATATACTCAATACTCTTCATTTAACTTTAATAATAATATTAAAATTATGAATATATATCGGATTTTATTATCTTAGGTCTATGAATTTAGAAAAGCTTTAATTATCAGGGCAGCTTGAATTGGTGACATAAAATTGATCATGTATGCCCCCACTCGCTCATGTGAGATATAATATGAGAGCAATGGGGACTGGGGTGCTTATTTTGGTGCTCGTGTTTTTTCGTGTATCCAACGCAACAGGGCCTACGAGCGGCCAATGTAAGGAAGAGAGGAGGCTTCTCGTCAACGCATGTAGGGCAGTTATATCTGGCGGCAGTCCCTCACCTAAGCTGTTGCCAACGCGTTAGAGTCACTCACTGGGAGTGCGTGTGCCCTGTTGTTACTCCTAAGCTGGCTGTCCTACCCACCACACCATTAAGCAAATTGAAGGAGGGTTGTGGAAGGGCTGTTTCTCACTACTTTAAGTAAATTGAAGGTTGTGAAAGGACTGTTTCTTACGACTTCAAGTCTCTCTCTCTCTCCAATTTCTTTTATTAATTACTATGATTATAAAGTCGAAACGAGTAGAATTGAACTTATAACCATCTTAAAAGGTTGTTTTTATCAAACAAGCCAATGCTTTTTCAATAGAAAATTTGTCTGGTCCTTGTTAAGAAAAACTTTTTTTAACTGAGTCGAGAACAAAACCACACATTTCTTAAAATCAATTAAATAAAACATAAATTGTACAAGCGTTATTACTGAACTTCCAAACAATTACCATTGAGGCTTCTTGAATGAATTTTTGATATGGTGCCAAGTAAAAAAATTCTCACATTTGGATTAAAAAGAATGGAAAAAAGAAAGGAAATGAGACACGTGCTTTCTTTCCTTTTTTTTCATTTTCCTTCAATCGCAGACTGTTTACAAATGAATTTTGAAAATAATTGAACTTGTGTAGTTCCCTTTAATGAATGTTCGACAAAGAAAGTCATGCCATGAATTTCTGCATCATCCAACACTTCAATTATTCATTGTTGATTTTTTTTTTTGCGGGTATCACTGCTTCATGAGAAACAGATTCTACTTTAATTGAATAATATGTTTTGTTGAGCCTGTAGTCCAGCCCAGAAACCATGACAAGAGAAAAAAAAATGGCAGCCCATGGGCCATAATAAACCAAATTTGACAGCCTTTGATAAGAAAAAAAAATTTGCAGCACATTGATTTTGGTGGACCACACGTCACCAAGTTCTAATTGAAAAGCACATGGGGCGGCTGGTTTAGTTATTATACGGCACGAATTTTAGAAAAAGAAATTCTCTTGTGCAGTGGTTATATATATATATATATATATATATATATATATATATATATATATATATATATATTTGTATGCGTAACAGAAAGAGCGAGAGAGGAAAAAAAGGGACTGTGTGCGCTTGCCCACAGAGAGCGACGCTGAGTGAGCAACCGAGAGATTTTTCTTTTATCGGGAGTGAAAAAAAAAAATAAAGTTACAATAATTTGAGTGTTTTTTAGGATATTATGTAGAGTATCTGCAGATAATCAAGCTATTGGTTCTCTCATCTTGATTTTGAGAGAAACGCATAGCTGATAAAATTAGGATTGTCGCTTTCTTGGGTGCTTGATCGGTTTCGGCGGTTTGTGGCGCTGCTAATTGCGCCTGTGATGCTGTAGCCGGCGTCGTCTTGTGTTTTGTGGTGGTAGAAGAAGACTGCAATTTGTCCAGTTGATCATAGAAGGAATTAAATGTGAACCATAAATTCTTCACGTGATTTCTGTTGAGATTTCTTGATCAATGTCATTATGTTGTCCCAGGTAAGATCTTTGGATTGAGTTGAGGTAGCAGTTGATGAAAGTGATGTATTTGAAAATTAAGTGAAATTGAATTGAAAGAATTTGTGGAGGAGTAACCATGAAAGCACCAAAATATTGTGGACCGGATTTGTGTGGACGATGATTTTACGCGCTAATAGAGATGAATATAGATTTTGATGGTGAATTATAAAAAAGAGGAAAATGATTGATATTAGTTATTAGTTAAAAATTAATTTTTTTTTTAAAATAGAGAAAAAAGAATTACAAACTCAAAAGTTTCTTGATTAATTGTTTATCTTTACAAACGGGTGTACAATATTTTATATAAGTTACGAGAGAATAACACAAAAAGTAACCAATTAACTAATTAACAAACTATAAATTAATCAATTACTATTATTAAATTAACATGCGATTTAATACTTTGTTCTCTCTCTTTTTTTTCGTATTGGCTAAGGCTCTCTGTGATTCTGTTTCTGTCGTGACTCTCACCATTTCTATGGGTCTACTTCCTATAACTCTCACACCACCACACCAGCCCCTTTTATCTTATCGATGGCTAACGCTGCCGCTGGCTATTCTGTTGAACTTGTGCTTGTGGTGGATTATGGCGTTTGTTCACTTTGATTTCAAGTTAAAATATTTCAACTTAATGGAGTGCCAGATTCTGCAATGTAAACCTGTACCATTTGTTGTCTGTAAGTTTTCCAAATTATTTCTACTATCTTTGCTTTTCTTAATCTTTATATAAACATTTGTTAATCAACTGTAATTAATTGGTCTGCCTTTTATAAAGTGATTCAGACTTGACTTCACAAGCAAGAGATGAATTGCAAAGATTGATAGGAAAAGGAACAACATATATAGCAACTTTTTATTATTCAGAGACAATTAATCAATCATACATCTCTCTCTCCCTCTCTCATGCGTACGTAGATATGCATAAGGAGATCGAGTTCCAAATCATGTATTAATTAATTCGCCTTCTCAAATCAAGAAGAGACTAAAACAAAGACAGTACTTAACGTTATTATTCAATTGATGAAGTGTGATCCTTTCTCGATATTTTCTCATGGAGTAGTGATACCTGCAAAAAGCATAAACAAGTCAGCTAAGTACATAATTTAAATTTTGTAGGATATATGCAGCAATGCATGGCATGATTTTTTTCTATGAACAATATCGAGAGATCGAGGGAGAGAGCTTACTTCCACACTTGAAGTTGTGAGGGACCGTCCTTCCACAACCTTCAATTGCCTTAATGGTACGTTCGACTCCAATTAGAGCAGCCAACTTAGGGGTAACAGCAGGGCACACGCACTCCACATGAGTGGCTCTAACGATTTGGCAACAGTTTGGTGAGGGGCTGCGCCCAAATATAACAGGCCTGCATGCGTTAACAAGAACCCTCCTCTCCTCTTTACATTGGCTAGGACTCATGTCCCCTGTTGCCATCAATGATACTCTCGCAAACACAAACAACAAAATGAGCACTCCAGCCCATGAGCTTCCCCTCGTTGCTCTCATAGTTTTTTTGTAATCTATTTTTCAAGTGATTTTTCTCACTTTTTCTGTGTGCCACTAACTCTAAACACCAAGCCCTTTATATAGAATAACTAAAAATGTTACTTAAAAATCTGCTCGTTGACGACTCGGTATTTTTTTTTTTAAAGTCTTCTTTCTTTTCTGCAAGTTTGGTTAGACTAATTATTATTTCTCTTTAGTTACGTCGAAAAGCAATTTCCAAGCAATTGTTTAAGATTTGAAAATTTAAGGAACTAGCTCTTTAATGGGTTAGTTGAATAAAAAAAAATCTTTAAATTATTCTCTTTTAATATTTAGATTTTTAAATTATGAATTTGACATCATATATCTTTAAATTTTTAATTAATTAAAATTTAATTTTTTTTATACATTATGCATGAATGAAATCAAAGCCTAATTTGGGCAACGTGAGGAACTTACCAAGTCCTTTCTTATTTTTGGAATTAGTCACCTCAGTCTCCTTTCTTATTTTTTAGGAAGGAAGACTGAAAGTCTTTTCTAGAAAGCAATTAACGTGAAAGAGAGGTTCATTTGTTTAGTTCGTAGAAATTTTGTTCAATTGTGGTAAGCGTCAGAGTGAGACAGTTGAGGAATTTTGGCTGTATCGATGAAACTTGAATGATGAATTTTAAAATTTTTATTAGTAATATTTGACATACATAATTGTTATTATTAATGAAATTCTTAAAAATTACCAATCAATTTTTCACTAATGTATCCATGAGTTTTTTTTAGTAGGTGCCAGAGGTTCGGCACATTAATTAAAAGTTTGGATACATATCATCAAGCTTGATGCTTAACAAATTATGCTTTGATTAACTAATAAATTAAGGATTTTTTAGTACTTTAACAAGCAAATTCGGTGTTTATAATTTGCCGGCATCTCTTCTTAAGCTCTTAGCCAGCTGTTGCAAGCAGGCTACGTTAACAATTATTAATGTCCTTATGCTGATAACGATACGCTTCAATGGGTAAATTTTGTCATTCTTTTTGTTGTTACGCTGCTGATTATCTCGCACAAATCCATACGTTAGATTTTAGAGGATAACATAATTAATTATTAATACTGTACGTTAACATTTATATGTTTGTTTGATTAAAATGATTGATTGAGTTTATTCCAACGGTTACATTATTTTTTTTGGAAAAATAATATTTCAAGCTAGATTTGAATTAACATCTTCATAGTTAAACAAAAACAAAAACAAAAAAAATGAAGAGAGATTTATGAGCTAAATCACACAATTTAGCTATTTGGTAAAATTGATATTAAAAGTTTCAACTTGATCAAATGATCGTTATCAAAATTTGATCATTTGATCAAATAAGTTCTTAAAATTTTAATTTATCGAATAAATCTTGAGAGTTTATATTTGATCTAATTGAGTCTTTCGTTAATTCTATCTTGATCAAATTGTTTGGTCAAGCATAACGTGAAGAATAATGTATCATCCCAATGGAAAAGGCAAAAGGGGTTGGTTTCCCATTTCATACCGTGGAAAAAGGAACCCAATTGAAAAAAAATTCTACAAACAAAACAAAGAAACCTCTATGCTTAAATCTCGAGGTCCACTTATCAAGTCTTTCACTTTATTCAAAACTTGACAACAATTTTTCTTTTTATCAAATTGTCAAATCTTTGATTTCTATGCAGAGCATTTTTATTCTATGAATTGCAATTAATTAGAAATTGAAATTCTCCGGGAGGTTTAGGGGTACAAGTAAATCATAATGATTTTTGTCTCTATTTTCCGGTTATTCTTTGATGTCATCAATGGATTCATCAAAATTCTTTTTTATCAACTTAGTTTTTTTTTTATCTTTATTTTATTTGATGCTTATTTTTATGAACCAATAAAATACTTATGGTTTGATGTATAAAAAATCATACATCGTTTTTTTACGACTAGACGAATTGGTTTAATAATCCTATATGCTTAAAAGATAAAAAAAAAATGTAGAAGTTTAATGTCTTGTATTTTGTCTTCGATCCAAAAAAATTTTAACCGTTCAAAAGGGAAAAAAAGTGCGATTTGTTGGCACATTTTGTAGCATGTTATACAAAGATGTTGTTAAGGTTTTGCAAAATTTTCGGAGACGTCTTTGTTCTCTTTACCTTTTGATAATGTATTTTTTTTCTTCTCTTACCTGTTGATGTTTAACCAGTCAAACCATGTAAATCTTGTGTCTTCATTTATGTAAAAAAAAATTTGTTATAAAGACAACTTTTTTTACTTTAATTTGCCTATCTTTATCAATCCTTTTATAATATTTCATAATATAAAGAATTTGTGTTACAAACATTTTCAATATCTTCAATTATTAATTGAGAAAAAAACAATTAATATTTATTCTTTTTTACAATCAATGATTGAAAATACTCATAACACTTAAATTTCTCAATATTGAAATTCTTAAAATTTGTTGTTTTGGGGTCTATGAATTTCGAAAAGCTTTAATTATCCGGGGAGCTTGAATTTGTGACATAAAATTGGTCATGTATGCTCCCACTCACTCATGGAGCTTTAGTGTTATTGGCATTATACAAAGAGAACCAAAAGAAAGAAAAACTATTTCAGAATACTAAGCAAGGAGGGCCGGCCGGGGTGCTTATTTTGGTGCTTGTGTTTTTGTGTGTATCCAACACAAGAGGGGCTACGGGCCCTAGCCAATGTAAGGAAGAGAGGAGGCTTATCGTTAACGCATGAAGAGCAATTATATCTGGCAGCAGCCACTCACCCAGCTGTTGTCAACGCGTTAGAGTCACTCACTAGGAGTGCGTGTGCTCTGTTGTTACTTCTAAGCTGGCTGCCCTCACAAATGTTCAACGCACCATTAAGCAAATTGAAGGTTGTGGAATGAATGTTCCTCACAACTTCAAGCGTGGAGGTAAGCTCATCTCTCTCTCACTGCAATTTCTTTATCAATTACGATGACTAGTTCTATGTGTTTGTATGGAAAATTCTTGTCCGGTCTTTTGTCACGACAAATTTCTTGAACCAAACCACGAACTGCGTTATTAGTAAATTCTCAAACAATTACCAATAAAACTTCCTTCAATCCCATAATGGATTTTTAGCATGATGTCAAGTAAAAAGCTCTCGCATTTGAATAGACAGAAATGAAAAGAAAAAAACAGAAAGGGACACACGTACTTTCCTTTTTTTTTTTTTCTTTCAATCCAAACGCAGTAGTTATTCTACGATCTTACGATTTCAAATTTCAAATGAATTTTGAAAATATTTGAATTTGTGTAATTCTTTTTCAATGATTGAATAATACTCAAAAAAGAAGATCATGCCATGAATTTCTGCATCATCCAACACTTCATTTATTTATTGCTGATTTTTTTTTTGTTGCAGTATCACTACTCCTTGAGAAAAAAGATTCTACTTTAATTAAATAATATGTTTTGTATATCTTCATGATTTTTTAACATGTCTTAGAAATGTCTTGTGCATATCTATGATGTTACTTTTCCGATCAATCTTTGCAATTCATTTCTCACCTGTAAATTCAAGTCTGAATCACATTATAAGAGGCAGAGGAACTACAATTGATCAACAGAAAATTTTATAAAAAAATTAAGAAGCAATTATAGTAAAAAAAAATGTAAAATATTTACCGAGAACAATAGTACCCAGAAGATTTACATTGTAGAATTTGGCACTTCCATCAAGAAACCATAAGTTGCATGAGGAATTCAGAACAAAAAAGGGGAATCAATTGGGAATTAATAACGGATTACTACTACTTAATTATTGAACTTTCATATGCTGTGTGACTCACTCTTCTCTGTGAAGTTAATGAATTTCTTCCTTTCATAAAAAAAAAAAGTGGGATTTTGTTGGGCTTGTAGTTCAGCCCATGAAACATGACAAGAGAAAAAAAATGGCAGCCCATGGACCATAATAAACAAAATTTGGCAGAGAGTTGTCAGATTAGTTTTTTCTAAAGAGGTTTGTGGTTTTAAATTTGGACATAATCTCATGTAATTAATTAATTATTCAAAATTTTAATAAAAATTATAAGTTTAATGTCTAATTTAATCCATGTTTTATCAACAGTTTAAAACTTATCAAATCGTAAGTTAACAGTTTATCAAAACGTGATAATATTTCTTATAACTTTAAAATTATAGCCAACGTATTTTAGATTATAGGTTAAATAATTAATTTTATTGTTGTAAAAATAAAAATTTTAAAAAAAATTTCATGAATATTATGTCAGTTTTATTAAAAGAATTTTTTTTGAGATAAAATAAAATATCTTTGAGTGTCCTCATAATTTAGCTTTAAAAAAGAGATTTTTCTTAAGTGTTTGCAAAATGTAAATGGTAACTATTATCATTGCTAAAACATTTTGAAATATTGAGATCAAATATTCACTTCAAATATATCAATAAATCAAATTACTGTCCTATATAAATAAGAAAAAAATAAAAACATATCAATACGTATCTTTTTTATACAAAAACAAAATTTAATGCTATAAAAAAAATGTTGAATTGCAAAAGATGATTTTTTATTAAATATTTTGTAAATGTCTTTGACGATAAAACAAAATTAAAATTTAATTCATATTAAATTACAGAATAAATTATTACACACGCGATTCGAATCAAAACATTTTCCGTCTGCTACATCTAGTAGGATTTTAATGTTCTTATCCAATCACTTGAATGAAAAAGAAAGTTATCGGGTTACACCGACCCGCTCAGGTAACCAAAGCAGATGGCTTAGGGCATGAACCATGAATACTGAAACCCCCATACTGCCCCGGTGAATTCTTAATAAATTACAAATCCGCCTTTCACCCCCATCATTCGATCACAGTATCAAAATCACACGCCAACCTCCCAATCCCTACCCCTTAAAAATTCCCCAAACCCCAAAACCCCAAATCTCTTTATACACAGTCACAATTAGATTGAGAAACTAAAAAGAGAGAGGGAGATGGAGCTAAACGAAGAGCAAGAGCAAGAACACGAGGTGTACGGAGGCGATATCCCAGACGAGGGAGAGATGGATGCGGACGTCGACATGTCTTCTAGGGCTGAAGAATACGAAGAACACGACTATGAACATGAACATGAAGATGACCCCAACTCTAACTCAAAGGTTTCCTTTTTTCTCTATAGCTTCCTTTGTTCTCTCTGTAGCTTTTCCTCTGATTCTATGATTCTTAGGACTTGGAGGACATGAAGAAGCGTCTCAAAGAGATCGAGGAAGAAGCCGGCGCTCTTCGCGAAATGCAGGCCAAAGTTGAGAAGGAGATGGGCGCTGTTCAAGGTCCCCTCCATCCCTCTATCTTTCTATGCATAGATTTATATGTATATATTTATTTGATCTCGATTTTTTTTTGTTTTCATTAATATCAGATTGAGGTGTGTATTTTGAAATCAATGATTTATTGTACTGCTTGGTGTTTATTGTTGTTACTATCAGATTTGCTTATCAACTTTCGATTAATCAGAACAATGTTTTTGGTTATTTGCATACGGCGCGAGTTATTGGATTTCTCATCCTAACTTTTTGTTCTGGCTGTGCAAAGAGATTTAGTTTAGATTTTGTTATTTTGAAATATGTACGTGAGAAATTTGGTTGTATTTAAAATTCCATTGTAAGGTTTCACGTTTTAGGTAACGTTCTTATTTGTAGCTAATTTAATTGGTGCTTTTTGTTCCTTGAATATGTATGAAGACTCTTCAAGTGCTTCTGCAACTATAGCTGAAAAGGAAGAAGTGGATGCCCGCTCGATTTATGTTGGTAATGTGAGGTTTAACTATCCTTTCCCTTGCTTATTTTCCTCCGATTTTTTCCTTACAATATAGGAATTTTTGAGTCTAGAAATGCTAATTTGCTTCTATATATGCTTGTTCTGAAGGGTTTTATTCGTATTTGAGAGTATAGTTGAATGATGAGTAATTTGAAGTAGGAACTGTTGATCTGGACTGGCTATGATATATTTAGTTGCTTAGTTAGTGGTGGGCTGCTTTGTCTCATGAAATCAATTTTTTTTTTATGGAAATGTTAGAATATAAAGGAATAATTGGGACCATTTCCATCCGTTTAAGCTTTTGGGATAATTAGTAACTCAATATTTTTTTGATAAGTAAAAAGATATATTAAAAAGTTACAAGAATGGAAATTTACAACATCTAGAAGGTCACTATTATTTACAAAAAAATCTTCTAGCCTTAAAAATTGAGAGTATTGAACCAACTATCTCTAATAACGGCAATGAGTCTTTCTTCTCCTTTAAAGGCTCTCCGATTTCTTTTGAGTCATTTTTAACATGCTATCAAAGCTCTCGGTCCTAGTTTCGAGTCCGAAGGATTCCCCTTTTCATTTAATATTTCACCCCACTATTTACCCCTTGACATTTGGGTCCACGTACAAATCTAATTAATCATAAGAACACAACTTGTGGGGAGTTAGAATATAAAAGAATAATTTGGCCCATTCTCATCAGGTTAAACTTTTGAAGTAATTGGTAACTCAATTATTCTTAACGGCAAACTCATTGACATGTATATATGCCTTTGGTGCAATTTTTTTACATATTTATTTGATTGAAGAAGCCTGGTGAGTTTAGTTTATCACTAAGTAGATGACCACTTTGGTGCCTGTGGGGCTGATTAGCGTTCATGTCATATATTCATTTGTAGCATCTCATAGTAACATTGTACATGTGAAATTATTAATCGCAAATCAACTAATAATATGCATTTTGTAAGCTTTTTTCTGTTGAAGAGATTATTTTATGACGTATGAAAGTTCTCAAATAAATACTGCCAAAGGAGATTAAATTTTTTATTGTTCTAGTTTATGTGCTGTTATTTTGTTATCAAGCATCTTTGGTGCTTAAATTATTGTCAAACTTATGAAATGGCGCAATCAGGGGCGGAGAGAGGGGTGCAAATCCTCCCCCCCTCCCCCCCTCGACTCTTCAATTTTTTCTTACTTTGTTACTACTACTAGTTTCTACTATATAGTACTAATAGTTCGAGACCATGAATAAGTTTCACGAATAAAAATCATAGGGCACCTATAAAAGATTGTTAAAAAGAAAAAGAACCACTGCGCAACATGAATGTTTTTTCGGTCTTCAGGCTATTTGGTGCAAAAATCTCCAAATATCTGGCCAATTCTAGGGGTTTTATTTTGTAGAGTAATAATTTTTGCCTCACTGGTTTTGGTCACCTAGATATTTGATAGATTGGTTTCTTCATCCTTCATAGATGAAACTGAAAATTTAAGTATGACCGTGGTTCATTATGACATTCTTGTTTTTATATCGTTGAAATTCACTTTTTTAGCTCCATTGGGGTTGATGGCATGTTGTATGAGGACGAGGGGAGTATAGAAGGGGGAAATTTGCGGTTTCTATTAGAACCTTTATGAGGAATCGTGTGGTAGTAGACTGAATTTGGATGGGATTGACTTTTCTAAAATTGATGTTGAGGAAGCAACCTGGCTTGAACGCCCTTTTGTTGAAGAAGGCTTTTGATCATGTATGTTGGGGCTCTGTGATCTATTTGTTGAAAAGAATGAGCTTTGGGAATAAGTGGTGTAAGTGGATCTTCAAGTGCATTTCATTGGCTTCGTTTTCTATCCTCATTAACTGATCTTTAAAGCTTAAAGAGGTCTTAGACAAGGGGATCCTTTGTCTCTTTTCTTGTTCACTTTGGTGATGGAGGCCTTTAGTAAAATGTTGACAAAGGCAGTTGATGGGGGGCTCTTGAGTGATTTCAATTTGGGGAGAAATGGTGGTGGTGCGAGTGTGCCCCACCTCCTTTTTGCTAATGGCACAATTGTTTTTTTGTTGAGCAGAAGCCATTCAAATTCTAAATCTACAATGCATTCTTCTTTGTTTTGAGGCGGTGTTAGGGCTTAAGATCAATCTTAATAAGAGTGATCTAATTCCTCTTGGTGAGAACATTAATGGTCACTTTCTTGCAAACTTGTTGGGCTGTAATGTGGGGTCGCTTCCAATTACTTACATTGGTCTTCCTTTTGGGGCTAAATTCAAAGACAAAAGTGTGTGGAATCCTATTGTGGAAAGGTTTGAGAAGCGGTTAACTAGATGGAAGCAAAAGGGGAAAGATTTACTCTTATCAAAAGCACTATTTTCGGCCTTTCTATTTATTTTATGTCTCTCTTTCCTATTCTTGGCTCGGTGGCTAATCGCTTGGAGAGTATTCAAATAAGGTTTCTTTTGGGCAAAACGGGGGAGGATTATAAATATCACTTGGTAAGGTTGGGGAGTGGTTAAGCAACCTATAGAAAAAAGGGGGCTTGGTCTTAAATCGCTCGCTTTATTCAATAAAGCTCTCCTTGGAAAATGGTTATGGAGATTTCTTAAGGAGAGGGATCATCTTTGGAGGAGAGTGGTGGTAGCTAAGTTTGGGATGGATCCTAGCGGTTAAATGTCTAAGAAGCCCAAGGGTACCTACGGAGTGGGGGTGTGGAAATGGATTAGGCAAGAGTGGGAGGATTTGTTCCCTTGTGTTTCAGGGTTGGTTGGAAACGGAGGAAGAACTTGGCTTTGGCATGACACTTAGTTTTGGAATAACCAATTTCCAGATATCTTTGATATTGTGAGAGACAAAGATGCACTTATTAGTTCATGTGTTTCCTTGACTAATGGACTTGCTTGGAATGTGCCTTTTATCTGTAATGTCCATGATTGGGAGGTAGAGAAGGCTTTAAGTTTCTTGGAAACTTTATATAATGCAAGACTGGATGCGACTAGGGAAGACGTGGCTAGATGGCGGCCTAGCCCGGATAAAGAGTTTGCGATGAAAACTTTTTCTATGTTTCTCCTTGATGGGACTCCCTCGGAAGGTTCTACTAACTTTCCTTGGGAAGCCATTTGGTGCTCTCGTGCCCCCAAGAAAGCAAGCTTTTTTGCATGGGAGGCCTCCCGGAACAAAATTGTTACTATTGACAACTTACAGAAAAGGGGGAAGATGATCGTTAACAAATGTTACTTTGTAAAAGTTGTGTCCAGTCCGTGTTTAATCTTTTGGTGGAGTGCTCTTTGGCTAAAAGCTTGTGGGAGATGGCGTGCAAGATCTTGGGTGTTTCTTGGGTGGCTGTCGGTTTCGTGAAAGATGAAGTGTGGGCTTGGAGTGGTTTGAGGGCGTATAAGGGGACCAAAAAGGCCCTCATGTTAATTCCACTCTCTATTTTTTGGATAGTTTGGAATGAGAGGAATCGTAGGGCATTTGATGGCATAGAGAGGCTTATTGAGGTTATTAGAGATAGATGGTTCAACACCCTTCATTTCTGGTTCAAATGAAGTTTTTTGTAAGAGAGTTTGATCTCCTAGATTTTGTGGACTTCCTTCCTCATAATTACCTTTTGCTTTGAGATGCACCCTCTTGGTGCCTTTTAATACATTTTTTATTTATAAAAAAAATATCGTTGAAATTCAGACAAATCGTTCCAATAACTAATTTGGTGAAATTTCTGTAATGTTTGATTTTGTTTTGGTTGCTTTGGATCTGAATAGGTTCCCTCGTAATATTTTCAATGTGTTGTTAGGATCTGAACATTTTTTTTTCTTATCAGTAAGGACCTGAACAGTTTTAGACTCAAAGAGGATAGTTCTATTTACATTTGTTTGTAACTTCAGGTAGACTATGCATGCACTCCTGAGGAAGTCCAGCAGCATTTTCAATCCTGTGGAACAGTGAACAGAGTGACTATTTTGACTGACAAATTTGGTCAACCGAAAGGATTTGCTTATGTTGAGTTTGTTGAAATTGATGCTGTTCAGAATGCTCTTTTGTTGAATGAATCAGAATTGCATGGTCGTCAGTTGAAGGTTCTTAAATTTGATTTATATGCTGATAATCAATCATTGAAATTATAAAAATGATTTTGACCATTTGTTTGGTTCATGTACAGGTCTCTGCCAAGCGAACAAATCTTCCTGGAATGAAACAATATCGAGGAAGGCGGCCCAACCCATATTTTAGATCCCGAAGGCCTTTCATGCCTGGTCCTGTTTTCTATCCCACGTTTAGCTATGGGTATGTATAAGAATGTCTTTACCTTGTTTGGTTAAATAAGAACTCAACATAACATGATATGTTTACAATTAATTGAAACAGTGCTGGTTTTGTTTTCATTTACTATGTCCATCACTGAAAGATTAGGGCTGTAGTTGAGTTGAGTATCACTAATAGATCAGGGACAAAATAATGTTTGTGCAAAATACAGTGTTATGTCAATGTGTCACTTCTTGAATCTGTTGTATGATACATGATATAATGCACGTGGTTTTTGTCAATACATGTTATGTGTGTATTGTTTAATGATTAGTTTTCGAGAAGGATCTATATTATAACTGTTGCCAAAAAATCTTGTAGTTCAAATTTTTTCTTAATGGTATTTACATGAATTGGGAATCAATCAACAACATCTCTAGCTGTAATAGATTATATTCAATATCATGATTGATTGCTTGACTTTGTTATTGCATCTCTTGCTTCATTCTTCAAGAAGGAAAATTTTAGTTGTTCATGTTGTTGAATGTATTTTGCACACCTCATATGCAGGAGGGTTCCGAGGTTCAGGCGGCCCATGCGATACAGGCCTTACTGATAATGGATCTTGCATTAGTAGCAGCTACAATTATGAGAAGACAATTAATTGTAATGGCCGTTAAATGATTTGTTTCATAATTTGCTTGCCAAATGTCTGCTGGAATTTTCTTGAATTGGTAGCTTGCAGATTGATGGATATATTCGTTAATGTTGCATTCGCTCTAGTTGGACGAGATAAAATGAGGGGGATGTGCAAATGTTGTAGCAGCTATAAGATTTTTCTGCATTTATAAATTCCTGGTCTATCATTTAAGTTTCTCAGCGTGGTTGAGTTTAAATATTGGAGAATTTATATTGGCCAAGTGATCTTTCATAGAGTTGACTTCAGAATACAGATGAGCATTGCACTGCTGCGTTATACTCTGTATCTCCCAATTTCTCTGTTAAGCAAATGGTTCATGATTTTACATCCGATAGTGGATCCAGTTTGTCTTAACCAGAGTTTGAAACATTTGATCAATCAATGAGGATGTATAACAAAATGCAGCTCGAGAAGCTAACATTAACAAACCACTGTACAGAATAATTGATTGGCCAATCTGAATGTCAGGAGTACAAAAATCTCTGCGGGGAACTTTGGTGTATTTTTTTATTGCTACATGACATGATCAAACTCAACTCTCTTATATGGAGACCTGGGGATCACCACGGGGCCTAAGGCTTGGGTCAACTTTGGTGTAATTTACGCATAAAGAAACTGCCTTGAGAATTCCTGCGAATTGCTGCCAACTTAACAGAATTATCTCTAGCCATCGTACGGCTTAAGCCAGGACTGGTGTTCTTGCTTCAAAGCAGCCAGCAGGCGTCTTTGTGCCAGTGAGCCAATATAACAAGAAGATGGGTAATGGGTCGTTGGCTCGTTTCTTCCAAAATCGGCGTAAAAGCGGAAGCTGGAAATCAATAAAAAGTTTCTTATTTTTGTTGTCTATCATTTTCCCTTAGTTTCTTCGCATTCAAGCAAAATCCTCTTAAATGGAAAACTTATCATGCTTGTCAATGATGTTTTGGTGTATTTGAGTTCTTGGGATTATAAGATTTTAAGTTCGAATCTCACGTTACGTGAATTATTTATCAAATTTTATATTAGTTATTTTTTTATATTTTAAATGGTTTGTTGTAGTATTCTGAATTTCTATATAGGTAATATAACTACAGGCTTATATTATAATTAAATTAACTGTTCTATTACTTGTATTTAACATGGTTTCAATAAAAAGTAGTCGTCTCCATCTAGTGAGAGAAAAAGATAAAATAATTTTTTATTATTAGGTTTTTTTTAAACTAATGAGATTCGTCATTTATTTCTTTCATTCTAATTGAGTTATGAAAGTATTCTGAACTTTTGTATGAGTAATGTATTTATGAGCTTATCAAATCAATCTTACATTAATTGTATATAGTACCATTTCAATTTTTAAAAAAAAAAAACCACGAATCCTCTATCTAGTATGATAGAGAAAGAAACTAATTGGTTATTATTCTAATAGTATCTACTATCTTCAAATTGGATTTCAACAATTTTCAATCTAAAATTCAATGATTTCTGACTCATCAAACAGTTTGGGTAATTAAGTTTAAGCATTGAAAATCATAGCACAATAATTAATTTTATGATTTATGGAAATTTGAGAGTTTAAGCATCGATTTAAGCCTGACCTGACACGTAAAATTCGAACATCTTCCAAATATTTTGTGGAAATCAATTGCATGTACACCGAAATCAGTCATACGTTCATTTGAAAGAGTGAACAAACACATGTAACATTTTCTCTCTTTCAGTTGGGTTGAGTTGGAAGTTCGCACAATTGAAAATTCTCCCTGCAGGGTAAATAAAACATAGATCACGTTGCATCATTATACAAAGTACTCCTCTCCTCAAAATAAAAATACGAAGTACACCTATGAGGTTTCATATATGCAATAAAAAATTTGAGACTATTTCAAAATGTTTTCCCCCAACTTAATTTGGGCCGTAAAATTCTAAATTGTGATTGGGTTGAGTTTTCTAACTGAAGCAGCCCATCTAAATGTGTGGCCCAATTTACTATTGGTAACTACTAAGTACTCCGTACCAACCAGAGATGGCAAAGCTAACTCCCGGGTCGCTGATCCCACAACAAACCTCTCTCTCTCTCTCTCTTCCCCCGATTTGACTTCGTTATCATTGCAAAAGGGTAGGGTTAGTTCAATTTGTAGTCGACAAAATATTCCCTGCAATTCAATAGAGACCACTCTCTTTCCATTTTTAAGTTACTTTTTTCCCTTTAATTGAAGGTTTTAATGGCTTTCGCTGAAGGAAGTGATGATGCACCCACTACTCCTTTATCGTAAGCTTTGCTTTCGTTTCTCTTTCATATTATTCATTTTGTATTCTACAGTATGGGTTTCGTTATTGGTTTTAATATATGTTCATTACGTCTGTTTGGTTGGTGAGAAAGTGAAGGGAAACAGGAAAAGAAAAAGAACACAATTTTTAGTCGAAAGATATGTTTTTTTTCTTCCAGTTAGGTTTTTCTCCATTTTGTTATGATGTTAATTTTCAGTTTAGCTTAACTTTTTTTTTTTTTGAATAATTTTCAGGCCGAAGAATATATATAAGGATCCAGATGATGGGCGGCAAAGGTTTTTGCTTGAACTGGAATTCGTTCAATGTCTTGCTAATCCAACCTATATACACTGTAAGTTAAAAGTTTCCAGAATCTCGCTTTGATTTTGGATTCAGTACCTTTTACATTAGATCCATTTACTGGGTTGTTTGAATAGAGCGGTGGGGGGAAGAAACTTGGACTTCTTAGTTTTGACTATTTAGTTCCTTGCTACTTCCTTGGGAAGTGAATGACAAACAAAAGGGTTCTCAATTTTCCTCTTCCTTCGTAAATCGCAATGAAGCTGAGGATTAAATATAGGAGAAAAGTGGTTCTCTTGTTGATGATTTATTGTTGCTTAAAGTGGGGAGAACCGGACAAGTTCGGAAATTTGTGAATGATTATGAAGTTTTTCAGTCTTTCTTATAGAGCTTATCCAAATATTAAGATTTAAAGTAGGATGCAGTGAGTATATTGATGTAGAACCTGTGGAGATAAAGTAACAAGAAATAGATGATAAACTATCTAAATCACATGGTCCATGGAGCTCTAATTCTAATCTTCCATGTGTACTCCATCACATACATGCAATGATTTGTAATGCCCTAGTCAATGCTGGATGTCTTCACATTTGCTTTGCTGGAATATGGGTTCTGAAGCGTAAAGATTAAACATGTAGTTCGTTTACTTGAGTTTTTGAGGCATTAAGAACATCTTGTTGGATTATTAGGTGATGATGATGATGATGATGATACATTATTGTCTTTCCTATACTTGGAAGTTATGGCAGCTTCCCCAAATTCAAGAACTTATATGTATCAATGCATCTCTATGTTTGTATGCTGCACACATAGCTTCAACTATTTATTTAGTCCATGAACCCTTGACTCTTGTCTGTTGGCTATCTTCCTCCCCTCGCTTTTCTTGTCTTTCATACTTTAATGTTCTTGTGAAATTTGTTTCCTAGTGATATCCTCTGTGTTTTCTTCTCTGATGCCTTGTACTTAAATATCTAATGCAGATTTGGCTCAAAATCGCTATTTTGAAGATGAAGCTTTCATTGGCTACTTGAAATATCTTCAATACTGGCAGCGGCCAGAGTACATAAAATTTATAATGTGAGCTAATCTCTTGAAAGCGTGCGTCATGCCATCTAGTAGCATTAGGCTATTAGTAGTTAAACCAACAACAAATTTCAGATTAAATTAGCTTAGCTTCTATACTTAATTTCCTTTTGGGTTTATTTGTTTGATCCATATACTTATCTCCTAGGATGATTGCAGGTATCCACATTCCCTTTATTTTCTTGAACTTCTTCAGAATGCCAACTTCCGCAATGCAATGGCACATCCTGGAAACAAGGTTAGATTCTAATGCCTCTTGGATTCCTCTTTGAGTGTTCTTCTCAGTCAGTGTTATTTCTCCATTGAAATATTGTTGGTGCTTTTGATAAATAGCTGAGATAGTGTTGAATCTCTCATGTTTTCCAATTAAAGCTATTAGGTTTACTATTAAATATTGGCCAAAGAATGTTATTTAGGAGCATGACTAATGTTGATTCATTATTAGGTAACATATCTTTATTGTTGCCTTGATATTCATATTTGTTAGTATGCTAATTGCCTTTGCATCTAGTGGCCTCTCCTTCCCCCTTAAGACTGCAATGAAGCATGGGCATTTTAGTTTCATTTCCTTTTGGCCGCATGGGTTTATTTTCCTGGTGGAAAAATTGCATTTATTGTACCATTTCGCTCTAGCTTTTGTAGCTTATCCTTCTGTAAAGTGAATATTCTGTGTGATGCAAACATTTGGTCCATCTGTGTCGTCCTTCTCAAAAGTTTATGCTTAAGATAATAATTTGATCTTGACTAGAGGGTATTTTGAGTAAATACTTGTTTGCTTATATACACACATGGTCACATAATTGCATGTATGTATATATGTACACACGGCAACACACTAAAAAAAATCATTGTAGAGCAACTATTAGATTTTGATTGGCTGGGCACGAATAAATTATAATCTCTTTTTGATGATTCACAAAGGAAATGCTTTGTTAATATAGATAAAAAAAAATCATGTTTGTGTTTATTCTTGGATGATTCTGAGCTCCTTTGGTATGACTTGGAATCTCTTAGGAATTGGCACACAGGCAGCAATTCTTCTTTTGGAAGAACTACAGGAACAATAGACTGAAGCACATTTTACCGCGGCTTCTTCCTGAACCTGCTGCTGCAACACCAGCCCCAGCTTCTCTTCCACCTCAGCCACCGGTGCCACCTATGCCGGCTGCAAGTGTTGCCATGACAGCTGCTCCTTCTCCAGCCCTTTCTCCTATGCAATACACTATACCTCCTGGATCTACTCTCGCAAAAAACGATATGAGGAGTGCTGGTCCTGCTGGAATTGATAGGAGAAAGAGAAAGTATGTAACTACTTTCACTCTTTTATTCTAGTTGGGCAGTTATATATATATTTTCCAGTAAAAAGCATAAATTGCAGTTGTTAACAAACGACCAGGAAAGATAGCATTCTGATACATATTTAGTTTGATTGCAGGAAAGAAGGTTAATGTTTTCTTATCCTCTATAATAAAAGCAACAGGGAGAATGCTTCTGTTGAGGTAATCTATGTCTGTCAATCTTCTTTGTTCAGGAAATTGAATAGAAGAAAGTATTTGATTCCATGTTCATAATTCTTGAAGCTTTACTCAGCATTTTGATAATGAAGTAAAAGCCTAACCAGCATCAATTAGCTCAGTTGTTATGGCGCCAAGTCTAAGATACTAGGGTGCCTTGAGGCCCTTTGGTCGAACCCTCCTGGCTAGCAACTCCCTTATAAATAAGGAGGATAGCTGTCACGTGTGGGTGGGAAGGGGAAAGGGGTAGGTTAGAAGCATTGCTGTGTAACAAAAAGAATAAAGTTAATGCCTAAGTTTGTTTAAGATTCTTGTTCTGATTATCTACATAGATTTTTGATGATTTATACTATTAATACCCTCGTGATCTTGTTATGGTTTCTCCTTTTTCAAAAATATTAATACTAGTATTAATATATACATGTAAGACGTTACAGCTTAGTAGATATAATGCAACTACAATGTCCTTTTATCTCTCTATGGAAAAAAATTGTTTGATAATTTAAAATGGAAAACAATACATTCTTGAAAACTTGTGGATGGCAACATGAGGTGCATAACTGCAGGATGACAGAGGAGATGGTTTATGGTTAAACTTCTCTAGCAAACTAGGTTGCTATTCGGTGTTACATGTATATTTCACTTTGTTCGCTTCCAGTAAAGAAAGGAATTGAATTATTTGATGCCACCAGTTAGATAATCTGTTCCTGGATTGTAAGGAATTCTTTGCTTGCATTCAAATTCCCCCTACACATGGGAGTTGAGTGATGTTAACATCACAGTAGGTATCATTCATATACCAAGAAATCACAGAGGTGTTGGGTGATATTACAAAAGTTTTGGTTGGTGTTTGGTTTATTCCATTAGTCATATCCCTTGTATCATTACAAACAATTGTTCAGAGGAGGGAGCACAATTATAATCTGATTCAAAATCTTGTTTCCTTCCCTCTGTATCATTCATGGATGATTTAAGCAGAATCCTTCTTGGAGTAGGCCTTTGTGTTAGATGTTCTTTGTGTACAAATAATGAAGTAATATTTGACAGAAGAAAGGAATTGTGATTCAATTGCATTTTTGTGCATTTATCATGATAGTAAGGTTGTTTCTCTGCATTTTAGTTTCCATAAAGACTTTGGTAGCGGTGTCTGTTTTCTGGATAGCTTGTATTTTTCCTTTAGGGGCAATAGCTAATAAAATGTGGAATCCCTTATGTTTCCATTAGGAGCCCTAATGTTATTGGTATAGTCGAGTTCAACTGTTACTGCATCAAACACATTAACAATGGATATTGTTTTGCAGGTCCTTTTTCATTGGTCAATAATTGCTATGTATGTTGAGGCTGTACCCCAATCTTTAACCTAGGGAAATACTCTTTCACCAAAAACCATGTTGTGAAAATGGTAAAAGAGAGAACTTGGCAAGTTTGACTCAAATTCTGATAAAATGGGTGTAATTTGAATCAGTGAGAAATATTGTTCTTACATGTTTGTCATGTGCTATTGTGACTCTATCCTCTTGTAAGATTTCTCTCTCTTGGAGCTGAATTGATATTATTATCTTCTCAAATTCAAACTTGAACACTAATGAAGAAAAATGGACAGTCAATCGACATGTTTTCCTTACCTCACTACATTATTTGTAATTTGGTTTAAAATTTAGTTTTGGAGATAAAAACGTTCGAATGATGTAGCGATGTGTTGCAATACTAATAAGTTTTTTTGGTTATCAAATTATCAAAAGTCATAATTACTTATATCATTATAGTTACTTATATGAGATAATAATGACTTTGCAATTATTCGAAAAAAAAATAAAAGATAAATAGACTATTTTTCATGCTGACGGTAAATAACAAAATAAGTGACTGATTATAATTGAGTTGATTTAAACTTATCTCCAAATGAGACCCAAGTAATATTTAAAAAAAAGAAAAAAATATCTACCAAATAAACATGATTTCCAACCTGTCCCGCTGTCCACATTATTTGTATGGAAAACGATTTGAGGTGCGATGTGGCGACGCGCTGCCGTGCTATCTCGGCACATTGACTCTGCTCAATTAATCAAACATCCTAGAGTAATAATTTTTTTTTTATAAAAGGTATAAAAATGGGGTAAATAAGGTTCTTGAGGGGCGAAGCTATGTTAAAGTTTCAGGTTTATGGTCACCTTAAATTTTTAAAATTTATATATGATCTAGGTCCAAACATAAATTTTATAAGATTGGTCATCTAAAAAACTTTCTTAACTTAGATATTTAACGAATTATTAATTTAATTTTTTTGATTCATTTATGTTAGAGAAAATATGATTTTATCTCAATTCTAATTTCAAACTTTAATTTCGTACAATCAAACATAATGTGTTTTGGTTTCTAAGATTAAATTTTATGTTTGATATTTATTGTATGTAGCTTTTTTTTTTATAGAAATTAATACATATATCTTAATTGTATTAATTATTGTCTATATATATTTTTACAATAGTTAATTTGATTTTTGTATTAACATATCTTTATAGTATGATTAGTTTAGTTTTGATTTGTGCGTGAAATGAGTTCATTGGCTAGTAATTTGGGATGGTATATTTATATGAAAAATATATGTAAGTCAATTTTATTTATTTTCCATTTCCTAGCTTGGTTTGTAAATTGAGATTGACTTAGAGGTTAATTGATAATATTTGATAAAAATCTGAACAACATATGACAGTTTTAGTATGATAAATTAATAGAATTAATTGTTTTGGTGTCTGAAAAACATAATAATTATGTAAGTTCATTAAGTATTTTTACTTTAATTTAAAAAAAAATGCTTTTACTTCATATTTTTTTGAAACATATTTGAAATATGAACAAATTTAAAAATGTTTAATACATTATTAAAGTAAAATTTTTATATACTTTCTTTTTATTAATTTATTTTCAAAAAAAAGTAAAAGTTATTTTTTAAAAAAAATTATTATTAATATATTCAATTCGTTATAAAAATAATGAATTTAATTTAATAACTATATTTTTTCTTTTGTAAATATAATATCTTAAATTCGAGTTAAAATTACAGTATTATTTGACCATTTCAACTTAAAATTTTTTACTCTGGCGTTCAGGCGAGGCACGTAACAGTCCACGTCATCAGGCTAGACGCGGAGAAAGGTCTGTGACTATTTCAGTGATGTTGCTGACGAGGCGCCGCGTCATTGCCAGACAATTTATTTTGTTGGTAAGCTTAAGAAAAAGGCAAGTTTATTTTCGCTTGCCAAAAGTATTCGAAAGCAACCTGCTTGCTGGCTGGCTGGCTGGCTGGCTACTGCAACAGGGAATCAAAGAATCTAGGGATCATGCTAAGCCTTTTAACGGTCCAAATTTTACTTGTACTGAGAATTAAATTGACGGTCATGATTGTCCCACTAACGTGGACGCCATATTATGCAGTCATTAGGACTCTTCACATGTAAATCTGTCTCCTGATTTAAGGCCTTTTTCCAACAAAAATGGATGGACTTACTTGGAGTTGGACTCCTATTTGGGTAATGCCGTGAAATGAGGTTTTAAAGATAAAAAAACATATTTATTTATATAAAAAATAAAAATGAGATAAATTAGGACATGTAATTATTTTAAAAAGTAAGAGATAAATATGTTTTTTCATTTCACTTACTTTTTTAGCTTGAATGAATAAATTAATTATTTTAAACTATTTAAATCTATCAAACAAGACCGATAACACGGAGAGACTTCCTAATCGAAAGAGAATAAACCACGTCACGTGGTCCCTGTGGATATTTACCTTTTATGAAGACTTTCCTTATTTGCCCCCCACAATTATATAATATAGATTAGTCAAAATGGGAAATCACAACTGGATAACTACTACCCTCCTCCAAAGTTAAAACCTGTCCCAGTACATCCTTTCCAGCATGCCCGACTCCAAACGAAACAGAGCGGACTAAAGAAGGACGTATATGACAAGGGCACTCTCGTAATTTGAGACTGAAAAAGTGTGGTTTTAGCTTGCTCCAACAAGGAACCTTTCTCAAATCAACGCCTATTGTATACCCTATATATAGACGCCCATCTCCCACAAACAAAGCACAACGCGGCCCCTCTTCGTATTACTATCAATTTACTTTCTCGCTAACTCAGTTGTTACCTTGTTGTGATTGGGGTTTTCATTATTTTCTGTTCACATTCTTTTCTGGGCGTTCTTTGTTTCAAAGTTTAATAGGCAGCCATGAACGCCCTTAGTGCAACTAACCGCAATTTTCGCCATGCGGCTCGTATTCTTGGGTTGGACTCTAAGCTTGAAAGGAGTCTTTTGATCCCTTTTAGAGAGATCAAGGTATAATGTCACATACAGAACTTCAGTTGTATATCAATTTAAACACAATTTAATACAAAATTGTTTATTTATTTATTATCTTGTAATGTTTGTTGATCCATGATTTGTTTTGATCACGACGAATAGGTGGAGTGCACGATTCCTAAGGATGATGGCACTCTGGTGTCATACGTTGGATTTAGAGTGCAACATGACAATTCTCGCGGGCCCATGAAGGGAGGAATCAGATATCATCCTGAGGTGATGATACGATCGATTTTTATTTACTGTTGAACTTGTGTCCTTTTCCCTTCCTGGCTTCCTGTTGATGATTTCTGTTCATTGGGTTGTTGTGGGTTTTGGGGGTTTTTTAGTTTTAGATCCTTGATATTTTACATTTATTCGGTTTAGTTAAGGGCGTGTTTGAATGTCGGATAGAGGTATAAAACTTTTTATTTTGCTTAAAAAGTATTGTGGCATTGTGGAACTGAAACTATGCTTATGCTTTGAGTAATAGAATAGATCAAGATGGCTTGGATTTTAAATTTGAGTAGTTTTAACTGCCAATCATTCTTGATTTCTTTCATAATTTGCTAGATGGTCGCCCCGGAACATTGTAATTTTTACCTGATTGATGGCTTAAAAGTTTGGCTTTTGTAGTTTTTCAATGATCAAAGTTTAACTTGTTTTAGATAAACTATTTATGTGAAGCTTTGTCTATTCATGATCAGAGGCCAGGAAGATAGAACATAAATGCCTCAGATTTTAAGTTTTAGTTGTTGGCTAAATTCATCAGAATCCTGGAGAAAGAAGTCCCAAAAAAGAGGGGGAACGAGGGTGTGGGGGAGTGCTAGTTGTGGAGGAATTTCCTCAGGACCGCATTGTTCTTGTAAATGTTAAATAACTTATGCTTCCTGTAGTTTCCCCATATCAAAATGAAGTTTAAGGGGAAGGATTTAAGGGTCTCAATATTTTGGTGGAAGCATTTTGACATGAATAAAATGAGTCCTAATGCTTCCTATCTTTTTTTCAGACTCGTTCATCTTAAATTTCCTATAATCATTCATCTTAAATTTCCTAAAATAGTTTCACTAAATCATCTTTCCTCTACTTCTTGAACCAGAGTGGGAAAAAGTTAAAACCATATACGATCTTGCTTTGATATTGAAATGTTTTTTTAAATTGTTTTGAAAGGTTGATCCTGATGAAGTGAATGCCCTGGCTCAACTAATGACCTGGAAGACTGCTGTAGCAGACATTCCATATGGTGGAGCAAAGGGTGGTATTGGATGCACCCCAAGGGAGTTAAGTACGAGTGAGTTGGAACGTCTCACCCGTGTCTTTACTCAGAAGATCCATGATTTAATTGGAATTCATACAGACGTTCCTGCGCCAGACATGGGCACTAATGCCCAAACTATGGCATGGATTTTGGATGAGTACTCCAAATTTCATGGTCACTCACCAGCTGTTGTGACAGGAAAGCCCATAGTAAGTACTAAAGACTGACTTAGTCAATTTAGTGAGAATGTGAGATCAATCTTCAAAAGGTTAAGTGCACTTTGAACCTCTCTCTTATGTATGTATGTTCATACATACGCTTATAGGATCTTGGTGGTTCACTCGGTAGGGAGGCTGCAACTGGGCGTGGTGTAGTTTTTGCAACAGAAGCACTTCTTGCTGAACATGGGAAGTCAATTAAGGGTTTGACTTTTGTTATTCAGGTAAACTAGACATTAAATGTTGTTTCTCAGTCATCCAGAGTTGAAAACTTGAAACTTTTTTGTTGTATGGATGTAGGTATATTTCGTTTATAAGAAAAAAGATAAATTCTCATTAATGAACTTTCCAGGGTTTTGGGAATGTGGGGTCTTGGGCGGCAAGGCTCATACATGAGAGAGGTGGTAAGGTTATCGCAGTGAGCGACGTCACTGGTGCAGTTAATAACCCAAATGGAATTGACCTACCAGAATTACTAAAGCATAAAGAGACCACTGGCAGTTTAAAAGAGTTCAGTGGAGGGGATTCTATGAATCCCGATGAACTGCTTGTACATGAATGCGATGTTCTCATCCCTTGTGCTCTAGGCGGAGTTCTGAACAGGTTTGACCCTTCCTAGCAACTTGCTCCTTACTCACTATTTTCTTAATTTGTTGCATGATTGTTAGTGAAAGTTACTGTCTTACTCTTGCAAGCTAGTCTCTTTCAGAACTTCATCGGCATCTTTCATTTCTTCCCTTCCCTTCCCTTCCTTTTTATTTTTATTTATTTTTTGTTGGTGTGTGTGTGTTGAATGAGAATTTTGCATAATTCAATCAAGGGGAAACTTTAAGTAAAATGCATGCCACCTTTCCACTAAACAATAATTGGCATAATTCAATCAATGGGTGACTTCAACTTTTAATTTGAGTTTATAACATTAACATCAGTTTACTTCATTTGTCTCTCATTTATGGTTCAGCTGAGTAGATAGTGCTGCTCTTTGCAATCTGTTTTATTAGCTTGTCCTGGTTTTAGATCTCTATGCTTCTGCTTAAATGACCATATTTGTTCTTTGAAGGGAAAATGCTGCAGATGTGAAGGCCAAGTTCATAATAGAGGCAGCAAACCATCCCACTGATCCAGAAGCAGATGAGGTGACACTTGCACTATTGATTTTTTGTTTGTTCACACAAGTTTCAGTTTTTATTCATGGGGTTTTCTAATATTTGCAGATTTTGTCAAAGAAAGGAGTCGTGATACTTCCTGACATTTATGCAAATGCTGGAGGTGTGACAGTTAGCTATTTTGAGTGGGTTCAGGTAATTGAACTTTGATAGGATGGGAAAAATTGAACCTTCTTTCTCTTGATTTGTCCAGTAAGTTAGCACAATGCATGCGAAGGCCATTTCCTGTGGTATAAATTCATTTGTAATTTCTGAAATCTGATATCTGGTCAGCAAGCTTGTAATTTCAGACAATTTGTGGCTGC
Organism: Bretschneidera sinensis; assembly: GCA_023935145.1. Lineage (NCBI taxonomy): Eukaryota > Viridiplantae > Streptophyta > Magnoliopsida > Brassicales > Akaniaceae > Bretschneidera > Bretschneidera sinensis. Next base: position 161,224,253 of record CM043697.1, read on the forward strand.
TCTGCTTATGTCACTTTTCATATTACGAATTACTATGTCTCTGTTAAGATGATATATACGATCAATTTAAAGCTGAAAAAAAATTGACGGGCAAATTTCATATGATGCTGAATAAGAATATTAGATTCGTTAAATTTATGGAGTTACACTATTGTAACAAAGCTACTGTTTTATCTATTTTTGCAGAATATTCAAGGTTTTATGTGGGATGAGGAGAAGGTGAACAATGAGCTTCAGAGGTACATGACTCGAGCTTTTCGCAACATCAAGAACATGTGTCAGTCACATGATTGCAATCTCCGGATGGGTGCCTTTACGCTTGGGGTAAACCGAGTTGCCCGTGCTACCCTTTTGAGAGGATGGGAAGCATAAAAAGACTCTTCCAATGTTATGCATTTCTTTCTTCATTGTTTTCTCCTTTATCTTTGATACATCGGTAGCGACAGCTTGAAAAGGCAGCTTCAAAGCTTTTTACCTAGTACCAAAGTTTTGTTTCTTTTTTTCTGCAGTCATGTAGCTTCACAGAGGCTTTAAATGTATTCATAGGGAGGACTCATTTTATTGCAAACCTGAAATTCACACCATCTCTGTTTCAACAGAAATAAATTTGTTGTTACTGTTTTGGGTTTTGATATGAAAGACCTCATTTAATACTATAAGGCTATATTTTCTAGTAGTAGCCATAACTAATGGCCATTGATTTCCACAAGAATGATTTTCTGGATGGTTATTCATATAATAATGTGATATTTATTTCTCTATCTAACTAGCTGCAAGCAATTCAATCGATCAGGATCATATATACGTTCAATGAAAACCAATCATCTAGTTGAACATGAGGTTTATGCTGTGCAGTTTTAGGCTTTGATTGGTTGAGAAAAAAATTAGAGAAAAAAAAGTGAGAGGATAGAAAAAATTGATGTTTTTTATTGAACATTTGATCAAGAGAATGGAAAAATGAGAGGGAAAGGGAAAATGATAAAATGATTATTTTATTTTAGATTTTATTTTTTAATTATTTTAATTTGTAAGGATCGTGATGTGTATATGGTGAAAATAAAATATCAATTATCCGTACCAAATATTATGTAACTATTTTTCACTCTTGTTTTTCCTTTTTCTTTTCTTTCCTCCCATTTTTTTATTCGACCACTGGTAGTTGGGTAAATTTTAGAGATCAGAACCGTCATATTTCATAAGCCTACAGAATCATCTTCTCCAACACTGTTCTTTATAAATGGTAATGTCCAACGAAAATGGTCATTTAGAAACTGGTAACTTGCTTAATTTAGGTAGTTTTGTCTAATTTTCCCTTTCCATAATGCTAATAAAAGCATTCAAGAAAGAGAAAAGAAAAAGGTAAATAACTTGCCTAAAACCTTACTGACAACAATACAGGGGAGGAAGATAATCTTTTTTTTATCATGAAGCATGGGGAAATTGGGCTTTTTCCCTTGTCCCCTGTCCCTTCTTAGCAACTACGGAGTAATAAAAACAAAGGAGACTGAAGAACAAATAACTAAAGAAAGAATTATTTCTAGAAGCGACCATGGTTTCAATTTCCATTTCCGCCTCACTGCAAACAGCTTGCAGCTCACATCATCTCACTGAGAAACAATATCCTCAAGCTAGAACTAGCCGTTCGTTGGGAACAAAGCAGGTGACCCTGTTGTCACTCTGGATGTGGAAGGCCAAAAAAGCTTCAATATAGCTCAACAAACAGGTAGTAGGTCTGATTTACAAATTGATAAATCCAAGGATGATGATGATGTTAGATATTTAGCTATTGTTCTTTGTTTTGTTTTAGTAATAATCCCTATTGGTCAGGGACTTGGTTAGCCTTTGATCTATTCATTTGGAGAATCCCATAAGTCTAGGGCTGTTAGACGTGGGATAGCGTTTTCCTTGATTTTCTGTTCAGTTTGTTTCTGTAAGCTTATTTAAACTAGGCCTCTGTTCCAAATCAATAACAAGCACTTTTCACACTATAGTTGTTGATGCCAAAAATGTGCATTGCTGAGTTGGGGGTCGAACTGCGGATGTACCTGCACAGGGAAAGAGAGGAGGGCTATGGGGTCGCCGGAGGGGGTGCCTCCAAGGATGCTCCGACGCTTAAGTTAGAGCAAAATCAAGTGTATATAGGGGAAGCTGAAAAAAAATCCTCCTCTCTTTGAATGCTTACCTGGCCCTTTTTATAGGGTTTTAGAGGCGGTATTGGGCCTAGGGCGGCAACGATACGATGCCCCAATTGGGTTGGGTAATGATGCATAGGAGGCCCAACTAGGTGGCTGGGGGCCGTTCGCTAGGGCTTTTGCCTTGCTGGCTTGATCAGGAGCCCTCCAGATATAAGGGCGGTTGATCACTTGACATCCCAACTTGGTTTCGAAATTATGCCTAAGAGGCCCAGTTGGGTAGCTAGGGGTCGTCCGTTAGGGCTTGGCCTCGATGGCTTGATCACGAGCCGTTTATGTGTCTGGAGTAGTCTGCCGACCTGACACCCAACTTGGTTGGGAAATGATGGCTTGGAAGGTGGTGGTGACGTGGAGGCCCTGCGAGGGGCGGCGAAGCCCTGAAGGGCGGTTATGACCTAGAGGCTGAGCTGCCCGGTCCTGGATACGTGTCTTCTTGTGACCTGTTGTCAAGAGGATCCACGCGTCGTCTTCCTATTGGAGGGGTATTTTTTGGCAGTATCAATAGTATTCAAAGATTTAATATTCAACATCTGGTATCAGAGCCACGTCAAGGGGCCTGATTATCAAAGAAGCAACAGTCTTCTCACTTGCAGCAGCAAGATCAAATGGCGTTAAAGAACAGTAGTTTTGTGCAACCAACAATCCCTCGCTTTGATGGTCATTATGACTATTGGAGCATGCTGATGGAAAACTTTCTGTGATCTAAAGAGTACTGGGGTCTTATAGAGAATTGTATTGCTAAACCAGCAGAAGGTGCAGTTCTGACTGATGCACAGATGAAGGTTCTAGAAGAACAAAAGCTGAAGGATTTGAAGGCAAAGAATTAATTGTTCCAGGCAATAGATCGTACCATCCTGGAAACTATTCTTAAGAAGGACACTGCAAAAGAAATCTGGGACTCCAAGAAAAAGAAGTATCAAGACACGACAAGGGTCAAATGTGCACAACTTCAAGCTCTTTGCAAAGAGTTTAAGACTCTTCGCATGAAGGGAGGGGAGTCGGTCAATGATTATTTTTCAAGAACACTAGCAATTGCAAACAAAATGCGTATTCATGGTGAGAAAATGGGAGATGTTGTAGTCATTGAGAAAATCCTTCGCTCAATGACTCCCAAATTTGATTATGTTGTGTGTTCCATTGAAGAATCGAATGACATTGATAGTCTTTCGATTGATGAGTTACAAAGCTCATTGCTGGTACATAAGCAGAGGATGACTAGTCATGCTGTGGAGAAGCATTGAAAGTTACCATTCATAGAGAAACATCCCCTTGGAAAGGCAGAGGACGTGGTGGATTTCAAGGAAAAGGAAGAGGTAGAGGACGACAGCTTTCATACAATCAAGGAGCACCATTTGACAAGGCAAGTGTGGAATGCTATCACTGTCACAAGCTTGGCCATTTCCAATGTGAATGCCCTGACAAAGAGAAGGAAGCAAAGATGAATCTTGCTGAAACTGAAAAAGAGTTGCTTTTGATGGCTCACATCGATAAGAAGGAGAATAAATCAGGTGATACATGGTACTTGGACTCTGGTTGCAGCAATCGCATGAGTGGTAACAAACTTTTTTTCTCTGATTTAGATGAGACTTTTAGAGAGGATGTGAAGCTTGGAAACAATACTAGTATATGTGTCATGGGGAGTAACTTGATTAGCCTTGGTCAGTTGCAAGAGAAGGGCTTTGCCATCAACATTCAGAAGGATTGCTGTCAAATTCATCATCCACGGAAGGGCTTTATTGTAGAGGTCAAGATGACAGGAAATCGGATGTTTCCTTTGCAAACTCAGACCGAACACGCTGATCAGATATGTCACAAATCAACAGTACAAGATCCTGCATGGCTGTGGCACTATCTATATGGGCACTTGAACTTTAATGGGCGGTCTAAAAACCTTGTAACAAAACAAAATGGTGAAAGGACTTCCACACATTCAGTCTCCTTCAAAGGTTTGTGAGGATTGATCATTGGAAAGCAGCATCGTGACTCATTTCCTAAAGAGAGCACATGGAGAGCCACACAACCATTGCAGCTAGTCCATTCATACATCTGCGGGCCAATTAATCCGACATCAAACAGCAACAAAAGGTACTTCATTACCTTTACTGATGACTACAGTCGAAAAACATGGGTGTATTTTTGGAGGAAAAGTCCGAGGCTATTGCTATATTTAAAATATTTAAAGCTCAAATGGAAAATGAAACTGGTAAGTCCATAAAAGTTTTTCGTACTGATCGTGGAGGTGAATTTACCTCACTTGAATTCACTAACTTGTGTGAGATGAAAGGCATTCATAGACAGCTTACTGCGGCATACACACTGCAGCAGAACAATGTGTCAGAGAGGAAAAATCGCACGATCCTGAATATGGTGCGAAGCATGATTACAAGGAATAACGTTCCTAAGACTTTTTGGCCTGAAGCTGTAAACTGGAGTGTTCATGTGTTGAATAGAAGTCCCACACTTGCTGTAAAGAACATGACACTAGAGGAAGCGTGGATTGGACACAAACCAGCAATTGATCATTTCAAGATATTTGGATGCTTAGCCTAGGCACATGTACTTGACGTGAAGAGAAGCAAACTTGATGACAAAAGGGTGAAATGCGTGTTACTGGGTGTCAGTGAAGAATCCAAAGCATATAGACTATCCACTCACTCAGAAAATAGTCATCAGCCGTGACGTTGTGTTTGATGAGGACAGCAGCTAGGATTGGAATAGCACAAGAAGCAAATCTATTTCAGTTGACTTAGATGCAAATGATGAAAGCGGGACTGAAGAGGAAGTGCAATCCCCTGAAGACACTATATCAGATGTTCCATCAAATGAGCCAGCTGAAACAGAACCTTCAAGTGAAGATGCTCAACGTCTAAGAAAGAGACCTTATTAGATGACAGACTATGTAAGTGGGAATGAATTATCTGATGATGAAACTATTGCTCACCTTTCTCTATTTATAGACAGTGATCCGGTAGTATTTAATGATGCTGTCAAGAATTTAACATGGAGGAAAGCCATGGATGCAGAGATAGAAGCAATTGAAAAGAATGATACCTGGGAATTAACTGATCTTCCTGAAGGAGGAAAAACCATTGGTGTTAAATGGATTTACAAAACAAAGCTAAATGAGAAATGAGAGGTTGACAAATTTAATGCTCGGCTGGTGGCTAAGGGATATACACAAGAATATGGCGTTGATTATATTGAAGTCTTTGCACCTGTTGCAAGGCATGACACCATTCATTTGGTGGTTTCACTGACAGCACAAAATTCTTAGTCCATTTATCAGCTTGATGTAAAATCCGTTTTTCTTAATGGTGAGTTGAATGAGCAAGTCTTCATTGATCAACCTCCAAGTTATGTGCAGAAAATGAGTGAACATAAAGTTTATAGACTGAAAAAGGCTCTGTATGGACTAAAACAAGCACCCCGAGCATGGTACAGTCAAAGGCAGGCTTCAAAAATGTGTCTATGAGCATATATTGTACGTCAAATCTGGAGAGGGAGGTAACCTTCTGATTGTACGTCAAATCTGGAAAGATGCATTACTTTCTTGGTATTGAGGTGGTGCAATCACTAACTGGAATTTTCATTGGCCAAAGAAAGTATGCTCAGGAAGTTTTAGAAAGGTTTCGGATGACTGGTTGCAATTCTGTTCAGAATCCAATTGTTCCAGGTTGTAAGCTCACAAGAGATGCAGAAGGAGTAAGAGTTGATAGCACTCATTACAAACAAATTGTTGGCAGCTTAATATATTTATCAGCCACTCGACCAGATATGATGTTTGTGGTTAGTCTCATCAGCAGATTCATGGAAGCCCCAACTGAACTTCATCTTACAGCTGCAAAAAGAGTGCTTTGATACTTAAAAGGTACTGCTGATTATGGTGTGTTTTACAAAAAGGGAAAAGGCAATCAATTAATTGGTTTTAGTGATAGTGATTATGCTGGGGATTTGGAAGATAGAAAGAGTACATCTGGCAAGGTCTTTATGCTGAGTTCAGGAGCTGTTTCATGGTCCTCGAAGAAGCAGCAGGTTGTCACTTTATCCACAACTGAAGCTGGTGTATTGTCAGAGTCAAGACCAGATCGCAGATTTATTGACCAAACCATTGAAGCTGCGAGGTCTGCTTGGAGTCTGTTCAATTTCTTCTGTAAATTGATTGCTTGAGTAGCGTTTAGTTTAAGAGAGGGTGTTAGATATTTAGGTACTGTTCTTTGTTTTGTTTTAGTAATAATCCCTATTTGTCAGGGACTTGGTTAGCGTTTGATCTATTCCTTTGGAGAATCCCATAAGTCTAGGGCTGTTAGATATGGGATAGTGTTTTCCTTGATTTTCTGCTCAGTTTGTTTCTATAAGCCTATTTAAACTAGGCCTCTGTTCCCAATCAATAACAAGCACTTTTCGCACTACAGTATTCAAAGCTTTGATATTCAACAGACGATGTCTCCAAGCATGGGCTCGAAACAGAATCTTTTGTTCCGAAATTCAGCAATGAACGCTGGAAAAAGGGTACATGGGATCTAGATATGTTTGTTAATGATGGAAAGATGGACTGGGATGCTGTGATTGTTGCAGGTAAGTCTGTCGTCCTCCATGTGAATTAGATAATCTACTTGTGCTTTACTTTTCCCTCCTGGGAGACTCAAAAGAAGATCGGTGAAGAAGAAAAGTTCTCATATTGAGATGATTAAAAAGTAAAAGCTAATCTATTTTTCCTGATTTTTTTTCCTTCCAAATTAACGACGGAAACATCAATCTTTTAATTTTGCATCATTCCATCTTCCTTCTCCCCTCCCTTATTATTTTTCTTCCAATCAGAAGTAAGTCAAAACCATTCTGTTTCTTTTACATCTGTTGGGTAGAAGCAAGGAGGAGAAAGTTTCTTGAACTGTACCCAGAAGAATCTACAAACCAAGAACCTGTTCTCCTCAGGAGCTCCATAATTCCCTGGTGAGAAAACTTGCTGATGAGGCTATTTTCTATGACATGCAGTGGCAAGCATCCTGGCAAGATCAAAATGTAACAGCCACTGCTGCTTCTGAGAAAATTGGAGAGGAAATTTAGCTATACCTTGTTTGTATACGTATTTGTAACTTAATTAGGCAACATAGATATTGTACAATTGTTTTGGACAGTCGATTAAAGGTTGAATCTGGTTTGAGAATTGAAGGAGCCAGGCTTTGCTGTGCTACCAATCTAACATAGATAAATGAAATTACTACCTTTTGGCTTTGAGCAATTCACATGTGACAAGTAATCAAAAGAAAAAAAAAATGAGTTCTTTTCAAAGAGGAGGCCTTTTTTGTCTTTCTGCACGGAGAAAAAGATCATTGAGACGAAAGACTCTTATTTGGACTTAATGCATGAAATTTTTTTGGATCGAGATATTTTATACGGTTTGATAAAAACAAAAGGAAAATTTATAATGCATCTCTTTTCATCTTTGGTTCATAAAAATTCAATAACCCATATTTAAATTTTGGAAATTATGTTCTCATGCAAAATATTTTTTTTTCAGTCTTTTTTGTATTAGTAATAGAGTTATTTCATGTTATCAATAAAATTTTAAAAAATTACAAATAAAGTTTTTAAATAATATGTACAGTATTTTTGTGTTGTTTCATGTCAATGCTCATCTAATCTAATATATCTAATAAACAATATCATGTCGTTTTTTAAAATTCCGATAAAGCGTAGATTTTGATGCATAATAAACAAAAGACTAAATTGAAAAACTGCTATTTAACAATAGAACTCAAGTACTAATGCCGGTGACGGTCGCTCCTATTACGAAGACAACCTTGTCTTTCCGGCTAAAGAATGGATCCATGGTGAGTGCCCCTTGGAAATTCACTAGGGCCGGGCTGTACTTGCTTTGGGGCGGGCAGGTAAAATTTCATCTTTATTGAATCTGCAAGAATGAAATTGTATTTATTTAAACTATATATTGTGATAACAAGAAGAAGAAAAAGTAAACTCTTTGGAGAAATTAAATGTAAAAAAATCAAAATTAACCCAAGTACGCAAGCAAGATTAATCAGCTAGCTAGCTATATAATTATAACAATAATTATATTTAAATTATTTATCCAAAAACAAGCATGTAACACACAACATACAAAAAAAATTTGGATCCAAAGTCTCTTAATTATGCACGCACACTTTTTAAAGTCAGTAATCATAATTATATAGAACTGTCCAAATGAAATCAGATTTAATTTTTTACCATTTACATTAATTTGAGCATTTTTATCATTATATAGAACTGTCATTGTGATGCTAAGACTTTATAGACTTATTTTTTTCACAAATAATTAGGCTCTTCAGTCTGTATAAAAAATTGATATAAAATTAATATATCAAAATTAGCGTTTTCACATGAAAACGCATAATAAAAAATTTAAAATAAACTATATTTTATTTTAGACATTTGCTTCTCAAATGATTTTTAACAAAAACAAAAATGAAAACAAGTAGAAAGCATGGATAACCGTTGGAATTTTAGTCTATACTTATTTTTAATTCGTTATCAACATATTAAAATATAGATATAAGTATGAAAAATAAAACTCATTAGGAAACAAATATTTTTAAATCATATTCATTGACCTATTATTCATAAGACTCGACCCGTATCCGGTCCAAATAACTTTTTTTTACCTAAATAATGAATAATCATTTTTGATCTATTACCCGTATGTTAAAACATAAATATAAATATAAAAAATAAAACACAATAAAAATTGAATATTTTTAACTCTTACATTTGTTAATGAACTATCCATATGACCCAATCCGATCGGGCTGTCTTCCACCTCTAAACATGGATATCCACTAGCCCTCTAATAAGCCAATAACAAATCTTCACTACGTCACATCACCGTCCACCTCAGCATACACTTAATCCGGCTACGGCTAATTCCCACAATGAAAATCCAAACCAAAAACTTCAAATACAAATATAGTAATACAAAGTATACGAAAACAGCCGAGAATACTAATAAAAATACTTCCATTTATATTTATTACGTAAGTAAATCTCTCTCTCCTCCCTCACTCCCCACCCCATCTCTTCATCTCTACTCTTTCCCTCGCAGATGCCAACCACTCTGTTCTCTTCATCATCTCAAAAGCAAAAGAGAAATGCCATCATCTCTCTACAGAGAAGACACCAATTCCTCCTCGCCGCCGCCGCCGCCGCTGCTCCAGGACAGCTCGGAGGCGGAGCGTCGGTTTCGCGAGGCGGAGGAGAGGCTGCGTGAGGCCATAGAGGAGCTCCATCGCCGCCAGCGCACGGCGGCGCGTGGTTCCAATTCGAGTCTCTGCGACCATGCCGACGAGTCTTGCGTAGCCAACGCCATCGGCAACCTCTGCCAAAGCTTCCTCCTTTCGTATGGTGTTAGGGTCGGAATCGGGATTCTTCTTCGCGCTTTCAAACTTGCCAGGAGACGGTCTTATTCCTCGCTCCTCGATCTCAAGGTGAGAAACAAATACAGAGGTTTTGGTGGCACTTTCGTATTTAATTGCTTTTTTATGGTTTGATTTGTTGTGATTTGGCTGAAATTGCTAATAGTGTCTGCATTCCTTTAAATTGGTTGATGTTATTATGGCACTTTTAGTTACTAGTATGATTATTGTAGCCGCTTTGGTGGTTGTTGTCTGGTGGAGGATGTGATTTCTGGTATGCCTGAGCTAGGGTTAGGGAAACTGTATTACGGTGACTCAATCTGTTTCCGTTTTGTTGATTTCGCAGTGGCAAGTTTGAAACGAAATGAATTGATTAGGTGTCCTTAGTGATTAATCCAGAACGTGATTAGACAGGATAATGGTATTTTCACAACTAAATTGTGATATTAGTGGTTCTATCTCAGTCGTTTTGTTCAATGACTTCAATCAGAACATGGATATCTGATAATACAATTCCTTACAACTAATTTGTCTTGATCTGTTATCTTGGTTGATACAGCAGTTGTGATTATGTTGAGAACGACCTCTCATTATTTCTTGCTAAAGAAGAACTGTCATCCATTTACCTTTACTTTGTCATCCACTCACACTATACAATTTAAACGGTTGAAACTTGAAAATATTTGGGAGATTTGGCAGAATTTTGTGTTCCCCATTGTTTGGCATCTGTGCACATCCATTGTTGTGAACTTCTGAATGTTTCCATATGCTTTATGAACACCTGAGCTTTGTTTGCAGCAACTTGTCTCAGAGAAGGATTTGATAGTAAGAGAAGAAGCATGTCGTATTGGTTTATTTTTTGGTGGATTTACTGGATCCTATCACGCCCTTAGATGTTTGCTGAGAAAGTGGAGAAAGAAAGAGACAACAGTGAATGTGTACGTTTGCCACCAGATGATATCTTATCTTTTTTATTAGCATTTTATTCTTTTGATTTACCATTGTTTTCTTTCTTTTTTCTGTTTCATGAGTTATAATGCTTGAAATGGTTTGAAGCTTAATCATGATAGAGCCTATTCCTTATTTATGACCTTGTTTAAGGGGATGATGGAGCAGAATTTTAGCAGGTTCAGTTGCGGGTTTATCTGTTTTAGCATTAGATGGTTCCAATCGGAGGCGTACCCTTGCTCTATACCTTTTGGCTAGGCTAGCTCAGGTGCATTCAAAATTTGCTAGTTTATCCTAACTATCTAAAATTATGAATATTTTTTTACACTAATATTTCATTTTATCATCAGTGTGCTTATAATTCCGCAAAGTCTAAGAACAAGTTTCACTTTTGGGGAAGCCACTGGAGACATGGGGATTCTTTGCTCTTTGCTTTTGCATGTGCCCAGGTAACATTAAGCTCACTTTGATTTGTCAAGCTCTAACGTTATGCTTGGGGGGGATTTTTGGACTCTAGCATCTGTTAAAACTAGAATGGGGAATTTTTTTGAATTGGTTTAAAGAGATGCCAAAGAGTTACTTGGGCTCTTTTTACCTTTTGCTTCTCTTCTAACGGTGTTGCGAAGCGGAAGAACCTTTCTTTTCTCACTTGGCTAGTTGCCACTTTACCAGTTACTTATGGTTTTAGGTGGTCTAGAATAAAAAGTTTCAATTTAATGATAATTATTGTTGTCAACTCTGTTACTTGTGTAATGAGGTTGTTTATGTCGTTGACAGATGATTGGAAAACAATCCTTACATAGTCACTTTGACATCTTGTCCGTTATCACTTATCGCCCTCTGTTAAAAAAATAACTTTTTCATCATCATTCCATTGTTCCTTTTGGTTTTTTGCCAAATCTTTTCATTGGTTGACAAACTCATTTCAGGTCATGTATGCCTTTGTAATGCGTCCTGAGAGCTTGCCGAAATCATATCAAGATTTTATACAGAAGACTGGCCCAGTTGCGCAGCCCGTATACAAGGCTGTAAGAGAAAGCTGTAGAGGTGGTCCAGTGGATGTTGCCTCTATATCAGCTTACTTATCTGGTAGAAAGAAACCCAATGGTGTGAAGTTGGAAGAGTTCCCCTCTATTATCCCATGCTCAGTTATTCATCCAGACACAAATTCATGTATAGGTCACAATGCTAACGCAGCGTCTGCTACGTTCAGGAAAACATTTCCGCTATACTTCTCCTTGACCTTTGTCCCATATGTTGTTTTGCACCTACAGAAGGTACATCTTTCAATGGAGTTAGTTTACTTTTCATTTCTATGATTCTGCTTCAAGACAATCATTATCTTTGCTTAAGACCATGCACAATAGATGCATTTAATGCACAGTCCAAGCAAAACATATATGGAATTTTGTATGTGATACCATTAATCACGATCAGATAAGCATTGTTGTTGTGATATAGATAGAACCTTCCAGCTTTTCTTGTACAGAGCTCATTAAAATAATGTTTGTTACGTATGTGTTCTAAGTGGTTATGATTTTGATAAATACTTTTATATGATTGGTAAGACAAGACTCCCCTTTGAGTTGCCGTTTCCTGGAGCTTTTCTCCATTGCTAGGGATGAAGATGTGTTGGTGGGTTCTAGTTTGGGTCCTGGCGATGGAGTGGTGTAGGAGGTTGATTTCATCCTAAATGTTCAAGATTGAGAATTGGAGAGCCTTGATGTTTTCTTTGATATGGTTTATGGGGCGAGGGTAGATTTTTGCAGGGAGGATAAGAAGCCCATGTGTATCTTAATGCCAGAAGGGTATTTGATATTAAATCATTTTATAAGGTGCTTTCAGCTGACCCCCCCGATGGATGGTAGGGCAAAATTTCCTTGGAAGATGATTAGAAAGACTTGTGCCCACGCTAAGGTTGCTTTTCTGTCATTATTATTTTTTCTTGCTTTGGACGGTACTTTGGGGAGGATCTCAACGACAGATAAAATCCAAATGAGGGGGGAACTCCTTGTCAATAGATGCTTTCTTTGCAAGGAGAATGTGAAGATGGTGGTTCATCTCTTGTTGGAATGCTCTTGGACTAGGAGGGTTTAGGACTTGGCACTTTCAGTGAGTGGTGTTAAACAGGGCTTGTACCAGTTCAGTAAGGGATGAATTATGGGGTCGGTGGAGCATCCAAACTTGCAAAGAAAAAATGAAGATGGGTGCAATGCTCCCCCTAACCATTTTTTGGTTGGTTTGGGACGAGAGAAATAGAAGAACTTTTGATGGAGTGGAGGGGTTTATTAAAAATCTCAAAGTGTAGAGGGATTAACACTTTGATTTTTGGTTTAATGGTCATTTTCTTTTTTAAACATAGACTTCTTGAGTTTATAGACTTTTTGTCCTCAAGATGATAGTTGTCTAGGGGTTGGGGTCCTCTTGGTGCCCTTTAATGATATTCCTTTTACTGAGAAAAAAAACAACTGGTGGGTCACCTCAGCATTAAAACTATTATATAATAAAATTATTGGAAGTTTCTTTTCGATTAAATGAGCTCCATTCGGGGTGCCTTTATGTCTATTTTATGCTGCAATTATATTTTGGTTTTGCCTAACTTAGATTGAAGAATTATGTTTCATATATGAGGCTGATTCTTCAATCTTTCAATTTTCTAATATTGTGTTGCATATTAGTTCATGGATTCCCCTACTCGTACCTGCTGGCTTGCTGTCAAAGGTTCTGTTCGCTCTACATCATTCTTGTCTGCATTTGTAGGAATTTTTCAGGTGGCTGTTTTCTCATTTCTTATTCACATTCTCTGTTTTTCAAATCTGCATGAATATGTTCTTAATACTATTTTGGTGGTGCAAGGGGGTCATATGTATGCACAGAAAAGTTGCATCAACAGACCACAAGCTTGTATATTGGATCGCAGGTGGACTATCTGCCCTTTCTGTTCTACTGGAGAAAAAGGCTAGGCGTGCTGAGCTTGCTTTATATGTTCTTCCACGGGCAGGAGAGTCATTGTGGTATATCTTAGTGAATCGCCACCTGCTTCCTGATATTAAGAATGCTGAGGTATTTCTTATTTACAGTTTGTTTTGAAAATATTCATAATTGGCTTGAGAAACACCCATTCCCAGTCCCACATTTAATTACTAAAAACTGGATAATTAGTACATGCAGGGACGGATGTAGATGGAGACGACACTCGAATCCCAATACCCTGTGAGATTTTGTTAATACTAATGAGGTGCCTCCACAAGAATTTTAAGATGCCCCCACTAAGTCTAGAAAATGAAAAGTTGCCTCAATCTCTCAAGAAGAGTTCCCAATTGGTAGTGAAAAATGGCTTGGGCATTAGCCCAATCAATAATCAGTCCACACTTTAAAGGTAGGTCCTAGCTCCCAAGTTTGAATCCACCCACATCCAATTATCAAGAAAAGAAAAAACTCTCACGACTAATACATTAAATCTTAAATTTGTAAAAAAAAGACAAATCTTTAAAAAATATATAATTGATGAACAAATATATAAATTTTGTTATCTTTCAAGTTCTAAAGGCAATTGGAAATAAAATTTTATGTCTAAATTTTTAATTTATGAAAAAACTCTTATCAATGATATTACAAGAAATGTTTTTAAGTATATGTTTTGTGAATTTGTCTTTATATTTTCTCTCAAATTATAAATAATTATTTTTTAGTAATTTTGGCCCCACTGATTGTTTCTAGTATTGATGGGTTCTGATTTTCGATGCTCCTTACTTGGTATGGGATCCACAAATATCTTTAATTAAGATACAAATATAGTGTTGTTACTTATAAGTTTCTAACTGGTGAGCTTGTTGTTTAGCCGGGAGATTTGAATGAGAGACTCGTCTGGGCTTTGGTGTGCATACACGCATTGGTGTCTCTGTGTGCATGTTTTTGAGAGGAATGGCATGATTATGTTGGGCATTTTGGGATGGTGGGGGAGACGATTTGCCTATGGAGCCACAACTCCTGAGATAATTTCTAAACTGAATTGGTTGACTTTGTTAAATAAGTGTATTGACACCTCTTAACTTTTACAGGTGGCCTTATTTTGTGCATGCATGGGAGGAATCATGTACTACCTAGAATATGAGCCGGACACCATGGCTCCATTCCTCAGGGGTCTTATTCGTCGCTTCCTTGCCAGCAGAATAAGCAATCCGGGTCCTTCATCGAATCAGAGTGCTTCGTACACATATTTGCAAACTCTGGATGCCATGAAGAAACCAAAATCGCAGGAGAGCCAAGAGGCTGAATCTTCATCTTCTGAGAAATACAATCTTGAATCCATACCAGGGCTTTAAGCACCCGTTGGTGGCTTTTTAATTGCCACTGAAGCGACTGCCCATCCATTCTTTAGAATGATTTATTTATGTTATGTGGTAGCCAAGTTCTGCTACATATTTAGGATCTTACACAAGGGGATTAGTAATGGATAAAGAGGGATTTGCTTGTAAGATACATGTTTTTGTTTCTTGAAATCATCGTGTTCCCTGCGAGAACAGATTTTAGCAGGAGAGAAATCTACAGGATAAAAAATGAAAGGTTGGGGAGTGTGTTTTACCTCCTGTAATAAATAAGTAAAGCCCTTATTTTATTTTCCTTCCACTCGGTATGTAGTCCGCATCATCCTATATTAGTTTTGTTTTTGATAGAAGTTCAAATTTGATGTTCTTAATCCCAAAGTTTCAATTCGATTAAATAAGTTTTCAGAGTTTGGTTTTTTCAATCAAATTTGTCTTCAAAATTTTAATTTAATCAAATAAGTTTTTAAAATTACAATTTGGTCCACTTAAGTCTTTTATTAACTTCTCCTTTTAACTCTCTCGCTTAGGATGATAATTTGGGTTGAATTACTTAGTTAGCTGGTTAAATTGTTTAAACTTCATGTGAAAAACAATTTGAGCAGATGAATAATTGTTTAGCCATAGTTAATTAAGAAAGAATTTGGACAAAGAAGAACAATTCTAGTGTTTAGAAACAATTTGAACAAAGAATATCATGGTTTAATGTAGTTGCTTTTTTGTGTTTTTTTTCTAATTGGTTATAAAATGTTCTGCGTATAACATTTAGGCATGGTAAAATAAAGAGAATTGAAATTTTAAAGATCCATTTAATAAAATATCAAATTGTGGGGAATTATTTGATCAAATTGAAGCTCTTGTGTTCAATTTGATCAAAATGTTAAAACTTAAAAGATTTAGAGACATAGTTCATTTAATTAAAACTTTGAAGATCAATTTAACTAAAAAATCTAACTAGAAATAGACTCGAATCGATTCGAACTGAACTTAAATACTAAAGTGTTTAAACTCGTTAGTATTCAAGCTCGATTAACTCAAAATGAAAAAACTCAAACTCGAACCTGAATAACTCAATTAAAACTCGATTCAAATCCTCCTTTAAATCAAATTATGAGAACCCATTTTGGGGAGGATTATTATTTCAATACTGTAACCCTATAATAATCAAGTGAATCGTTGTTTTTTTTGGCTTATCGGTAGCTACATGAACGATCAATCTCACCTCTTTTTGGGGTTGCTTTATGGCCAAACTAGAAGAAGAAAAACCACGTGAGTTTTTTCTCCTCGACTGTTTGGTGCTAGCGAGAGAGAAGGGATCTCAAATCTTATGGGCAATAGAAAACCATTCATTAAACGTGCGTTTAAGGTTTGTAATCAATATAAACAGTACAGATTTCTCAAAAAACAAAAAAAAAAAAAAAAAAAAAAAGACAGCATAGAGATTCAAAGAAAATTCTGCAATAACTTAATTACGTTTGGGTTGCAAACTGATGTTAAACTTCAATTTGGGCATCCTTAATTTGTTCATTCTTTGCTTTCACTTTCTAATTTAGAAGCGAAACAAAATAATAATAATAACAATTTAAAAGTGAAATATCTTGAATTTCTGGTAGAATCACGTTAACTCGATGATAAAAACTTACTGACATTTTAAAAATGAAAATTACAAGTAAAAGTTTGAGATGAAATTTAAATTGAGTTTGATATGTTTTATTGGTGTGTTTCATACTAAATTATGGATTGAAATAGATTTAAACAGATTTAAATAAATTAAAATATATAACAAAAAAAAAGTATATTATATTGTTTTATTTATAAAATTAAAATATTTTAAATCTTTTAGACCCACACGAAATGAAACCGTCAAACTTTGACAATTTAGCTAATGTCCCACGCAAAAGATAGCGAAACAACTGGCTTGTGACACTAGGGTCATTAACTAATCAGGCTGCATTTTTTAGCAATACAACTTATTGACTAATTATGGGTATCAACTAAGTTAATAAATTTTTTGATTTAACAATACATTTAACCAACAAGTGTCCATATAGCTTTCTTCTGCAGATGAAAACACCTACTACTAAGAGATAAGTTTTAAAACTAAAATCATTAATTTCTATCTGAAAAAAAAATCATTATTAGTACTTATCTATAGATTCCTTCACGCGAGATTTCCAGCTGCTGTTTATTATGTACAAACCGTATATATTCCTACCAAAACATCTCAAGAGAAGACACATCTCAGCTGTATATCCTATTAAAATGGATATAAGGTTGTTTGAGGCAGCTCAAGCTGGAAACATCAACAACTTGCACCAATTACTTAGAGAAAACCCTCTCATTCTCAACACCAATACACTATTTTCAACACAAAATCCATTGCACATCGCTTCAATTTCCGGACACGTTGACTTTGTTAAGGAGATTTTAAGGTTAAGACCTGAATTCGCCAAAGAAGTTAATCAAGATGGTTTTAGCCCCATGGACATGGCTGCAGCAAATGGGCACGTAGAGATTGTGCGGGAGCTAATGAAAGTTGACAAGGAACTTTGCAGGCTAGAGGGAAGGGAGAAGAAGACTCCTCTTCATTATGCAGCCATGAAAGGGAAGGTTGATGTGATAAGTGAACTGATTTTTGGTTTTGTCGAGTGTGTAGAAGATGTGACTGTTCAAAGAGAGACTGCTCTTCACCTTGCAGTTAAGAACAATCAGTTTCAAGCCATCAGGGTGTTAGTGGATTTGGTTAGAGAGATGGAGAAAGAGGATATCTTGAACATGAAAGATGAGCAAGGAAATACAGTTTTGCACCTTGCAACTTGGAAAAAACAACGCCAGGCAAGTCAACTTAATTCATAATTCGGATTCGAATATGGATTAGTTTTTAACCAAGTGTATATTTATTTCTTGAAGATTACATATAGAGAATTTTGACTCAGTCTGGGTTTGGTTGGGTCAAAGATTAATGGTGACCAGAATTTGCCTACTAATGCTTTTACTAATTCTATAATAATATGGATGATGTTAGACAACATAAATCAAGGTAGAAACCCAACTCATAAAAGAAATCTCAACTGGCTTAAAGTATTTTACTTATTACAGCTGCAAACCATGACCAGGTTATGCTGACATTCATAAAACATATGTTTTCTGACTGGCCTGTCTAGAAACTGACCTTTTTTTTGTGGGTCAATGTCATTTTTTCTTTGTTGACCAAATTGTTGCAGATAAGAACGTGGGTTCTTCAGGCTGACCTCTAGGGCTCAATTAACAAGAAAACATGCCAAAATTCTCTACCTTTTCTGATCTTTCGTTTCTTTATCACTCTACATGAACAGAATCTTGTGCTGCCCTTCCATTAGGAAAGATTATTAAAATGATTTTCTCTTTTGGTGTGTTAAAAGAGAGAATGAAATATGAATAATCCTTTAAAACCAAAAAACCCGTTTGGTTTTAGATCAATTACTTTTAATTAAAACCCGTTTGGCGCAAGAGCGAATGAAATAGATCTGTTATTCTAATTAAAATCCATTTGGTTTGCACAAAAACGAATGAGATAAAATTAATACTCTAAAAAAAATGTTAGATGAATGATATATTCATTATTTTGTTGATAAAATACATATGTTACATCGTAATTAATAAAAACATGTGGCAACACATTTTACCATGAAAAATTACCAACATCTCATCTCTCAAGTCTTCTTAACCTTCATTTTTAAAGGATTAATCCTATTCCTTTTTTTTAGTAAGTATGATTTTATAGTTATAGCCAAATTTAAAGTTCATTTTCTTAATAATGGCTATAACTAGGAAACTCATTCTAGTAAAAAAAGAGTTAAAAAGTTGTTCCTTATGCGGACGAGGTGAGAAACAGAAATGATGAACTGATGTTTAACAAAAACCTGAAGGGAAATAATGATTCTTGCAGGTTATTGTATTGTTGCTTGGAAATAGAACTAATTCAAGATTGTTGGAAGTTAATGCCATTAACCATAGTGGTCTCACTGCCCTGGATTTGCTACTGATTTTCCCAAGCGAAGCAGGCGATAGAGAAATCGAGGAGATCCTTAGTGTTGCCGGAGCTAGGAGAGCAAAAGATATTACCTTCTCTATCATTCCTTCCTTTGAATCTCATAATCCAAACGTAAGCAGCCCTACAACACCAGAAAGGTGTCAATCAACAGGACCAAATGATTTGGTTGAGTACTTCAAGTTTAAAAAGGGAAGAGACTCACCTAGCGAAGCTCGTAGTGCACTGTTGGTTGTAGCTGTTCTGGTGGCAACTGCAACTTTTCAAGTAGGACTCAACCCTCCAGGTGGTGTTTGGCAAGATGATAATAACCCAGGCCAAAACAATAGCACCAGTATTGGAAAACCACACTCAGCAGGGACTTCTATTATGGGATCTTCCAGTGGAGTTTCATTTATCCTCTTTGTGCTCTTCAACTCATTAGGGTTTTCATTGTCACTTTACATGATCAATATCCTCACAAGCAAATTCCCATTGCAGTTTGAGCTTCAAATGTGTATTCTTGCTATGTATATCTCGTACAACATGGCGATGACAAGCATTGCACCAGCAGATGTTCATCTCTACATCATTCTAATCACATCGATTTTGTCTTCGGTCACACCACTTTTAACCAAGTTGCTTAAACAGCTTCTGAAGATGATTGCAGAACTTGTAATGGATATGATCCATAAAGTCATCTGAATCGTGTATGGAAGGAAGATATGACGCTGGATGGAACTTGCAAAGAAAAAAAGTGCTTTCCAATCCCTTCAACACAAAAAATGATGAGGTAGAAATCCACATCTAATGCAAAATGTCAATCGGCTTTTCACTATGGTTCCTCTTTATTATTAAAATAAATTATATAAATGCATACTACAGTGATGTCCAAGTCTAGAAATTCTGAGGTTTTATGATTCATCTGAAAATTTACATATTTTATAAGTTCTGTTCCCTATTCTACACTCAATTCCACAGAATTTACTAATAAAAATACAATTCTGTAGAAAACCTCCAACATTCAATGTCTTTATTTCTTCTTCGACCACCCTCTTTAGGGAATTGGTGATGTCCCCCATTGCCCAGGCCAAGGAAATATGAGGGCGTGGATCCTGTAATCAACATTCAAAATAGTACATGATTATTTCTTCTGTATATTAAAGGAAGTTATTACTAGACTTGCCAAATTACTAATTATAAAAAGCTAACCTTGTAAAATTCAGGAAGATTGTGACGCTTGTAAACTTCATTAACAGCTTGAATTTGCTTGGTTATCTGAAATTAATTGAGTAAATACCATATATATGGCAACACGATAAGAAAGGAATTTGTGGGGGTAAAAAGACATCATAAGCTTTACAAGTATATGAAACAATCATGCTACCCAAGGGAACACAGTATCATAGTACAAATACAAGAACAGCATAAGCCATAAAGACCCCCAAAAGATATGACCTTTAATACAACTGAACTAGATTTTCCCATAAGATTGATACCAAGATCTATACAAATTCAATCATACTTAGACCTTTTCTTGTTCCATTTCTATATGCTATTATTAAAAAAAATGTGCTAAACAAGTCATTACTACACAATTTAGGAGAATTTTAGCAATTTAGCTCTACAGTGCATGCTCCAAGGTGCTGTTATTCAAATGCTGGAGATCAGATTCATAAACTAACAGTAAAATTTGAAAAGGGAAACATACAGAAATTAACACTGAGCACTAATTTATAAAATCAAGAACATAATCAACTCAATTCAAATCACATTCAAAATATTACAGCATAAAAGAGAAGCTATTATTCTGCATACCTCAGCTAGTCCGCCTGTAATGACTTCTATAGACAGAAAGGAGCGTGTGTGATCATCATTGATGAAAACCTCCCACTTATTAAAATCAATCCAATACCTGCTTGCGATAAAACATTGCATAAAAAATGCATAATGAATAGGTGGGGAATATTCATGAGTATTTAAAAACTGAACCTGATCATACATATTACAAGAATATAATCTGACCGCTTTTGACACTGAAGCTTTTGGCGAAGCATAGCCACCATCGAGTCAATCTGATGCACCCGAAGTGGGACAGTTCTTCCCAAGCTTATGTGAAATTCCTTTCCTAATGCAACTTGTTGAAGGTTATGGTCATCTTTGCACAGAATGTTAAGTGGAACATCAACGTCGACAACATGAAGGCTGGGGACAAGTGACACAACCTTCTTCAGAAACTGGGCCATCTCCTTCTTTGGTGCAGATGGTATATAAACTGAAACCAAATAATCAAGTACTGCTCTTAAGTCCAAGAAAACTGACTGTGAAATACAACCCCAAACTCAAAAACTGCATAGAAGTCATTTCTCAAAACCTTTTTTTACCAGGTAAGAAATTTGAACCAAGAGCCCACCCCAAGCCCCACCCTGCCTCTTCACTGCTTGAGCTAATCCCAATGGCTACATTACCAGTTAACCGTGTGGTTGTGGGCTTAGCCCAACAGTTACATCTCCTTCGGCAATATCCCAAGTTCGATTTAGGTTATCATCATCACAATATAAAAAATAAAATAAATATGAAAGAGTTAATCACATTGTTCACTGGTATATTACAGGTGCTTTAAGTCACTCACAATTCAGGGCAACAACATGCTTTCCACTATCAAGTTGATAATAAATGGTTTCTACTCCAGTGTTTGAGCACTTGACATTATCGTCAAATTTTTCACAGGCAGTATCCCCTATCGGACTAGTCCTAACATAAAAATGGGTTCTTCTAAATCTTCTCTGTTCACACAACCTCCAAAAACCCATGATCATTTCGACTTTCGAGTATATAAATTAAATAACTCATCATTATTCGAAACAAAATTGCACTTTTTTTTACCAGTCCATAATCTACTCTTAAGTCAGTCAAGTTCACCATAATTTCACAGAAACGAGGAGCTTCAAAATCGAAACCATTAAATTTACCACTAAATAAATAGACAAGAAGTTGTAAACAAATAGGGGAGGGGGGGGGGGAGATGGGGAAGAAAAGGAGTCTGAAAGAAATAAATAAAGTACCAGGAATGTAGACGTGCAAAGCATAGTTGCCTTCAACATGGGGAAAGCTCCTAACTCGACGCGCCTGCCCACTTTCCAAGTAATCAACAATCCCTTCACCATCAGAATTAGCAACGATCATTTGGTGGGGCAAAAACATACACATAAATTACAGTAGTAATTAACAAGCTAATCCCTTTTTTATTCGAATAAATTAGTAATAAGCTAAGCTTGATTAAGTACCGAGAGAATTGGGAGGGTTCAGGAGAGAGAGAGGAGGTGGTGGCAAAGCGAAAGAAACTGTCTGCTCCGCTTTGGAATCTGAACTCTGGTCATTCTCGGTGGTGGCTGTAACTGAGTTCTCGGATTCTGAATCCGATGACGTGTCTCCGTACGAGGCTCTCAGTGCCTCCATTTTTACTCTCTTCTCTCTCAAATCGTCTCGTGCAGTAGTCGGGCTTCTTTGACTACTTGTGGTCTTTCTTCCATTCTTCTGTTCTCTCCAAAGAGACCTACTTTTCGGGTCTTTTTCCAAACGGGTCGGGCAAGACTAGGAAAAGGCCCACAAAGATATTAATGGTTGGGCCGAGCTTTAAATTAGACCTTGAGTCGATAATTCTCATTCTTGACTGGACTTAAAAATGGGCTTTTCATTTCCCACCCAAAAAAAAGAGGCGCACGATTTGAATACCTCAGCCCTCTCATAAATAGGAGGGAAAATATACCAAACTCAAACAGTACAGAACCTCACCATTAACACCAGTCAACTTCTAGGGTTTCCTCATGAGCTTCCCTCTGCTGTAATCTCCACTACAATTTCCCCTCTCCTTTCTCGAGAAAAATAAAAATAGAATGTTAATTTCTGACGCTGTAGATTATTGCCAAGCAACAGAAGCTTCAATCAACTACCCAAAAATCAAGGCAAAGTGGAAACAGAAACAAAACCGCTTGAAACATAATACTTCATATTGTATTCTCTCTTTTCTTCCGTGGCCGAATCATCCAAACAGAGCCTATTTGATGCTTGGTCCTTTTCTTCTTCTTTTTCTACCTTCTTTTGGGAACCTACCTGACCTTTTATTCAATATGTGATATGTCCTTCATACGTTTTCGTGGCCATCAAACAAACCGTTATCGGCCTTAATAGATCAGTTAAGATGCATGATGAATACGATTGTCTTGTGAAGTCATTGCTACCGTTCATATCTTCTTTTTTGTTAACAAAACACCGTTATTATTTGTTATATCTGTGCTTAATTTGATTCTTTCTGATTCCAGGACAAGGGATGCTATGGTTATGGAGATAACCATGAACACGCCATCCACGTGTTCTGTGACTGGGTTCAAGTCACCCAATGGATGTAGCAGCATTCAATGTAATGCGGGCTTATCTTTGCATAGATCTGAATTGGGAGATGAGATTTCAAATGCAAGGGCAATTGCTATTTCTGTGGAGAATGAACATATTTCAGATTCATTTATAACTCCAGTAAAAGGCTAGATTGCTCTAATTTAAGTGATTGTTTCTCAACACCTAGCCTTCTAGATGATGATTTTTGTTATTCCATTTTGAAAGTAATCGATTCTATATGCCAGCAGCAAAAGCAGAACGTCAGAGTCCAAATATCAGTTTCTATGATGAAAATCAATGCAATGATAATAGGAGCAGCAATTCCAATGCCAGTTCAGAGTCTGTTGCTGCTGATGAGAATGTAAAAATAAATGAATTGGATTCTGTGGATGATTTGGAATCTAAAGAACATGATATGAATACATCTCATACAATACAGAATGGAAGCATGCCTGTTGAGTATTCAAAATATTTGCTTTCCTTGAATGATAGGCAACGCGAAGCAGCTTGTAGTGATATTTCAGTTCCTTTAATGATTGTTGCTGGTTCAGGAAGTGGAAAGGTCCCTTAAAAGAGCTTTTCTTGAACTTTTGTTTTTAACTTCCATTGATTTTTTCCTCTCATGGTTACTATTGAAATTTTTATATGATTTTTTGGACTTCCACTATGGTTGGACTTGTCCTTATGCTACTTAATGAGATATTACCAACTTTTTTTTGTTTTAAATGATCTATTCATACTTTATCTATTTGTTGTGCACTGTATTGCAATTTGCATTTTTTTCTAATGAATTGAAGTTGAAGGAGGAGAACTGCTCTTCCTTCCTTTTATATTCTCCCCTGTAAATTGCATACATAACTCATTGTAAAATTTCTCTTGTTGAATCGCAGATTGCTTATCTGCAGAGTTTGGGCTGCACTGTTTCTCCCACATCACGTCTTCATGCCTCTCACTTGATTGAGCAGTACAAATCATTGTGATTAGAGATGATTATTGTAATGCCCACATAACCACATTATGGAGAAGAAAAATAAGAACGAACACCCATTCACATTGTATATATTTGGAAACATATATTATATATAATTGCCGGTGCCAATGGAAAACGAAATGTTAAATCTGCAAACCATGTTCGTTTTTTGGGTTTGTATTATTACCACAATGCAGAAACAGGTGAGGGGCTTAGGCATTGGTAGACAATGCAGAGAATTCTTTCTCATCAACAATAGTATTAGATTCCATTTAGCCTGACAGTAGAAACAGATTATAATTTAGAATTCTAGCTTTGATTGATTCAGAGCAAAACAGTAACTATCATACCACAATTGTCAAAAGCAGGAAAACATTTACATAAGAAATTTCATAATCAAACTGCTAAAGAACTTGAAACATCAAACTCACCAACCCCTAGGTGGGGAGTGAATGGTTGCTTAGTCAAATGACTCACAGTAAGGAGAGCATACTAAAATTGGGGATTCTCCCTTATGATAGAAATACAATTTGTTAACATTAGATGTCCGTGATATTCTGACCTCTTGACTAAATACAAAAAGACTTGTCCTTCCCATAAGACATTTATGCTACACATATACACATTAAATATCATGTGCTAGAGATGATGATGATGATGCACCTCTAATCAAAGGGGTCAATCCGTGGATCATGTTCACTTGCCATTGCCATTCCAGTGCAAAGGCATGTTGGGCACATAACCTGCCAAATGTAGAAAGATCATCAAAGCTTAACACTTGATTAGAGCAGAATACAACTTTAAAATGATTGGACTAGTGGCCCAAAATTATTTTGATTCCTCTAGATACATTTCCTCATTTGATGTGGGCAAGAAACATTTTTTGATAAATAATATGGGGAAGAAACATTAACAGGACGCTTTTGATGGCCAACCTTTCCAGATCCTGAACAGTTCGAACATCTTTCTGTTTTGGGTGCTGACAGAGGCTGATCTCTACCATTGACTGATGAAACTGGTTCAATAAGAACAAGTGCTCCTGTGCTTGAGCAGCGAGCACAAGCAAGATACCCTGCATTTATAAGGTCAAGCGTTGACATGAATACAGTAATAGCATTACCCAACAACCCATATTGAATAATACACAAAGCAATTATTCAGAGCATAAACAAAATTAAATCTTGGCGTAGATGATCAAGGATTTCAAAAGTTCATTTGAATGGGTAAAAGCTAAGTGGAGAAAAATAATGATTAAAAACAAGGAACAGATTCCAGAATATACCAGTTCCAAGACAGTATTTGCATCTTTTGTGCTCCTGCTGTTTTACATTGTTTATTTCTACCACCATCAAGGCTGAGATCACCCCAACTGCTCCTCCAGAGAATGACGCCACTATAGGATCAACCTGACTGAGGTTTGCAACATCCGAACTGGTCAGTCAGTGAAACTAAAAACAATAGCCTAGCAACATCATTTGAAAAATCCATAAAGTATGATAAGCTTCCGGGACCCAAGTGTGGGGAAAAAGAAGGGCAAAAAAATGTAGCAATGTTGCTCTTTTGGCAAAGAGGTTGGGGTGCAGCGACTTTTGTCTGGGTCATCATATTTTTTATATCAGAAATTTCGCCACAGAATGAGTACTCTTTTGGGAGTAACAGTGTAAGTCTTAGGTACCTATGCCTCTCCCTCCCCTCTTGGTGTGTATGTGTGTACGTGTTTAATCAAGCGCTCAAAAGGGGAAAGGGGAAAGAAGAAAAAGAAAAAGAACAAGCACAGTACATTTATAAGTGTAAGTTGTAAATAGTAAATACGATTAACTCCATGTACTAAAAACGCAGAACAGTACTTGAGAACCAATTCAACATGCTTGTCTAGTTTTACCCTTTCCAAAAAAACAATTTTGGGAAGAAAATGTAAATTGTTTACATATCACCCTAACAATCCTTCAGCAGGAATTTTCAGTCCCATTGCAACATTGTAGATAAACATATAGGAGACACATTGCGAGAAAACTCAAAGGAGGTGGAAGTTCCTAGTTACTGGAAAGGAAGGTGCTACCAATTTTCAGTAATTGTAGAGATAACAATGCCTTGTCTGGAGGAAAAACAGAATGGAAAAGAAGACAGCTATCAGTTAAAAAGCACGTATTTTGAATTTTCTGTGCAATTATTTGGTCATAAGTATGTTCATGGGAAGATTTTAAATTATGTTAATAAGCAGCCCTGCAACAGACTTGATTCTTGAGTGTAGTTACTGGAAGCAAATCAAACTCAAAATATGAGAACTAGAGAAACTATAAAGGGTGATAAATATCAAACGCGTTACAGAAACAGCAGGGAGTGATAAAGATCAAGTACAGGCCAAAATAGAATTCTTACCTCAATTGCATTGGCAGATGAACACTACGGATAAAATCTTCATATGATGTACCCCCTAATCCTAGCTTAAGCTCCAACTGAAATATAAAAGGAAAAAATCAAAGAGGGTCAATTGCAATGGAAGATGAACACTACGGATAAAATCTTCATTTGACGTTGTTAGAGATATTATTTACTAATTAAATATGTATTAGGTTTTATAGTATTTCTTAGTTCATTCTAGTCTTTATTAGTTTATGTTTCCTATTCCTATTAGGATTTATAGTCTTAGGTCTATGTATAGGGTTGTTAGTTTGTTCACACAACAACAATAATAAAGAGTTCTACAATATTTCTATTTAATCTAATCTTCTTCTCTCTATCTAAACCCTAACCTAAATTTCAACATGGTATCAGAGCACATGGTTTGGGATCCCAGTGGGCTTGAGTAAACTTATTTAAAAAAAGAAAAAGAAAAATATATATAGGTTTAGAATCTGTTAGGCTTAGAGTCTATTTAATTTCTGGTGTTTGTTCTCTTTTCTCCAGTGTGATATGATCTTTTCCCCGGGCAGCTGCGAGCTTTGGTTGTCTTCTCCAGTGATGAGATTTTAGGGTTTTGGTCAGACGAGTCTTCCGACCAGGGATATGTGGTCGGTGTGGCCGTGCGACGTCAGGAAGTGGCCGATCGGAGAGTCAAAGTCTCGAATGATCTCCTCTGGTGTCATCGGATTCCAGCAGTATTCCGGTGATCGGAGCCCACAATCAAGTTCACCTTGCTCCGGCGACCAAAACCCAACCACCGGCGACTTGTTCCGATGACTGCAGATCTAGTTTGACCCATTTCCCCTTGTCGCGACCTGGTATGTGTTATATGTTTCTGGTCTTGTGTTTATGAAGAAGAAGAAGAAGAGAAGCAGAAAAGTTCCTGAAGAAGAGTTTCTCACCCATGTGCTGATGTTGTTGACCCAATGTTAATGTTGTTAACCCGATCCAACATGTGTTGATGTTGCTATCCTCTTGACTCATTGATTGCAGTCCATTCAAATCAAATGTAGTAAAAAACAAGACAAAAAGTCAAAGTCTTGTTGATCCAGCGTTTTCAGATCTTGTCTCGTTAGGTGGTACCGACGTGGTGACCTAACTGTTTGTCGTGGATGTAGAGTCCCGACTTATTTTCATGAATTATTATAATTTATGGTTTTGGACTTATTTGCATAAAATTGGATCATGTTTGTGTATGTTTATTTATTGTCTTTCTTAGTTTATGTTTCCTATTCCTATTAGGATTTATAGTTTTAAGTCTATATATAGGATTGCTGGTTTGTTCACACAATAACAATGATAAAGAATTCTACAATATTTTTATGTCACCCCTAAATCCTAATCCTAGCTTAAGCTGCAGCTGAGATATAAAAAGAGGAAAAACATCAAAGCATAAGGCAAAGAAAATTCATTTCCTGAAAAATCAGAGACTATTTTGATAGGACATCCCCAATATCTCAAAGAGAGATTAAAATATGTTCCAGTTGATAAGTATTTTAATAAACAATGGTTCACCAGGTCATAATGATTAAGTGCAAAAATGACTTACAGTGGGTGCTAGAAGGCCCCCAAAGATGATGATCCCAGCAATAAGAGAAAAACAGCTAGCATAATATGCTTTGAGATTCGCTGAAGTCTGCAAAAAATATATTAGTTTACCATGTGATCAACATCTTCGATGAGAGCAAAAAGAATTCACTTCAACTATCGTAAGAATCAATAACAACTGGAAATGAAAGAATGCTCACCAAAGGAGGCAAGAACGGAATGAAGGAAGGAAAATTAGGAAGTTCATTTTCTTGCTCTTCTGTTAAAATACCAAGTTCAGCGCTTTTAATCCTTTGCTGTATCCTCAGCCTGCGAACCTAGATATATTCGAGGACATAAAGCATTGAAAAACAAAATAAGCGGAGAGAGAGAGAGAGTGGTTGTCGTAAAACAATGAAGTAAGAAATTGGTATTTTATACTCATTTGCACAAAAAAATTAAATTAATAAGATAGCCACCTTAGCCCTCAAATGGAAAGCATGGAGCTCGCAACAACTACACTTTTTGTCTTTTGAAAAATAAAAACAAATTACAGCTTAACTCATTTTGTCTTTTCAAAAGTAAATTATAAAATAAATCTTATAATAAAAGCTGCCAATAGTTACATCCCTGCACTTATTATCTGACTACCTCTCAGGGAAGAGACTAACTAAACACAACATACATGAGAGCCCAGAGAGAATGATGAGTTAAAGAGCAAAAAGACAAAAATTAGGTGATGAAACTAAATGTAGTAACTCAAATTAAATTCAAAGTATTGGATATTTTGAAGTGGTTTAAATTACTAATGATTTTTTTCTTGGTGGTTAGGCTAATTGATAACCATGTGCAGAAGCTTCCCTTGTGATATAATCTTTGTGTACTGCTCATAAAAGTACCATGAGGGCCAGCATAATAAAGTTTGATCGCATCCAAACAATGAAGCCTATGCTTGTAAAGAAAGTAGTATACTAGTATCCCTTCAAGCTCACCTCCTCCATATGCAGGAAAATTTTGTTACGTCGACTTCGAACATTATCTTGTATTTCTTGTAATTCCATTTTGGCAAAGTCCTGGACTGTTTCAGGGCCTTCTATGATACAAAATCTGCATTGACAAGCACAAAACTTCTATATATTACTATGCAACTAAGGGATGTCTTTGATTGTCACATTATACTCATACCATTTATCTAAGGAACTCACCTTCGAACATGACACGTGGCCAGAATCTAGCCCAATCACTACAATATTATATCATTCACTAATTCCAAAAATCAAGTTACTACTTGGGGGTTCACAATTTCAACTAGACAGTAGTTTCCCTTTACAGCTTTAGCTTCTTATATCAGAGTTATGGTGCGTTTGGGAGTGTTGTGTTGTAGCTGTGCTGGTGCTAAAAGTGCTATGAGAGTGCTGCTACCAAAAGAGCTGTGAGAAGTGCTATTGCTAAAAGCTCAGTGTAGCATTTGGTAAACAGTCTTGTAAAAATATTGTGAATGATCAATAAAGCTGTAAAATTATTAAAATAGATATGATTCAAAGATATACAGTTTTAACGAATTATTATTTTTAACTAAAGAGGTATTCTTTATTAACAACAAAAAAGAAATTATTCATTATCTAATAATAGTAAGCATCTTTATATTAATAAAATCATTTATTACTTAATAATAAAATTAAAAATATCTACCATCTTTGTTTTCTTTGACAGCTTTTTTCAAGCGTCATTTCCATGGCCGAACTGGTAAGTGCAGTCTTGGTTTACTTTAGGACCCACCTGTCAAGTACAATTTTAAAAGCTTCCCAACCTTGCTTCTAAAAAATTTAGATTTTTTTGCTTTCTCTGGTTATTTTTTAAAAAGCTTTAGCAGTGAAATTTTAACAAACAAAAATTTTAGGAAAATCAATCAAATCTAATGGGCAATTTGACGCACCCTTAATGTCCGGCTTAATAAACAGCTAATTTACTAAATGACCAATCTCAAGCAATCATAGAGATTCTTAAAGCATTATCGTTTGCTTGATGCAACTATTGAATTCTATCAAACGACAATTCATTGATTCCCCCCAATGTGTATTTCACTGCTTCTCATTGAACGTACAAATTTACTTAATATTAGTACTAATTACAGGCTTCCAAAACAGTGTACCAAGAACTTCTAACGCAATCTTACGCTTCAAAGAAGAACGTGATCGTATATACATGATCCATACATATATACATATACATATAGAGAGAGAGATTGAGTACCCGGCGGCGGTTTTATCGGTAGAATCAGAGTCGATTGAGGGCGCGAAAGAAGAAGAATCGGGATCGGTGGCCATGGATCGCCATTTCAGGTTCAATTCAGGCTTTGCGTGTATAAATCTGGAGGTCGGGTAATAAGAATTGCACAGATACAACGGCTTTAACGGATATGAAACCGCCAAAACCCGACCCAGAGAAAGCATCCTCCTGATTTTGCCCTCTCTCTCTCTAAAAAGCTACTTCTCTCTCTAAAAACAGAGGAAACTTGGTGGATCTAATACACATATTTTTTTTGGTTGACGGAATGAGTGAGAGGGAGAGTGGAGACAAGATGGTGAACTGAATTTAGGATGCTAACGTGAAGGGCAGGGATATTTCTTTTTCTCGTTCTTTCTAATTTCTAGCGGAGTATTTGTACTTAGATAAGGAGGGAGTTAGCTACGTGGAATGAATGTATTGGTGAGACCTTTCTTTTTTAATGTGAAGACGGGATTTTGAGTGGAGGTAGTGCTATTCCAACGGAAAATCCAATGCGTTTGATGTTTTATTTGTGTTTGACGCTACTATTAGAATATTTAGTGCCACTAGTTTTTCAGTCTTAACTCAAAGACAAATGCATTCGGATAGAATATTTAGTTACTTTTGTCCTATGGAATTTATTTATTTTAGCTTTGTCTTGTAAACATTAAATCGGATGGGATCAGTCTTTTTCCCCTATTTTAGTTTCATATCGTAAAACACAACTTAATTAAAAATAAAATAAAATAAAATTATATTATTATTAAATATATTTATATTTTATTTATTTCAAGGTTTTTTATTTTTTAAATTCGATTAATTTGTACATAACATGATAGAAGAGTATTCAATATACCATTCTGATCAATATTTCGATCAAATTATATTGATGCATATGTACAATTTACACGTATACTTTATTTTAATGCGAAAAATACAACTATATCCTCTTTTATTTTTCTCCGACAAATGTTTTCTTTCTCTTGTTTTCTTTAAGCTCAAATTTTATAATTTTTCAATCTGCATATCGCAAGGAAAACTCTAAGAAAATACTGTCGTAATTATTTTTCCGCATTCAAATGAGGTACATGTATGAATTTTATATGCACACCAATTCTAATTTGAACGAATTCTTTATAAAAATGGTCTATTGGATACTCTACTATAATATATAAAGTGTAAATTGATTGAATTTAAAATATAAATATAACATTAAAATATATGATAAAATGTAAAGATGTTTCATGATTTAAAAAAAAATTGCATCTTCCACCAATCCACCTCAAAATTACTAATGTAAATATTTTGATTTGTTTTAAAAAGAGTGTTGATATTAAGACCACCAAAATACACATTTAAAACGTACAATCTTGTTAATCCATAGGTAACTTGTGGGCAATCCATTGGTCAGTTACTAGTAGCTAGGGTGTATATTTTAGTATACCTTTTGGTGGGTTCCAATGTTATTATTAATTTTGTAAACATAGCTTAAAAACAATATGCATTCATTTAAATCTTACAAATATCCAAAACTACTAATTTTGAGATCCATAAACTTTTTTGAGGTTTCAGACACTAATTTTGTAGCTGAAGACCTAGATGTTAAGCGCTTTATTGTTTAAGGATGATTTATACAATATTCTTTCTATATACACAGGGTTATTAATAATTTTTTTTATTATAGTGAAATAAAATGTATAATTAGTTAAATCACAACAAAAAAAATCACTATTCCACCTTTTAAGAGAAATAATATAACATTTTTATGTCAATTTGTAATTTCATTAGCTACCAAATAATCATTTTCCACTGTGTTTTTATAAAATAAGATTAAAACAATGACTATCATCTTGTGTATTTTATATAAAAAAAAAGTATGTCTTGTAATTACACATAAGTCAACAAAAAAACATTCGTATAAACAATTATTGTAACCTCAAACAATTATTAATTATGATGACAAAATTATAATTATATGTTGTTTTTTTCGTAACTATTTTGAGTTTATATCAACTATAATCTAAAAGAAAAAATAATAAAATTTTGATGTTTCACACGTGTTTGTTTTTGTAAATGAAGAGTAAGAATTTTTGACAACACCCATGAATTAGAGAACAATTCAAACAAATCATCGAAAAAAAATGACATTTCAATATAATCAAGTATTTTTTTTTATAGGATAACCGAGTATCGATTTTTGAAAAATAGAAATCATTAATCCATTATCGTATTTTATAATTTATTAATTTTTCTAGTTAAATTATACATACTTCCATTGAGATAACGTATAATTGTAACTATTTCACTTGTATTTTTTAAACCTTCATTTACACTCCTTGATAGGAAAGTTTAATCACATGGAATCAAATTTAATTTTTTTTTATCAGAGAGTATAAACACTTACACCCCATAATAGAAAAAATTAATCACACAAAATCAAATTTAATTTTTTTCCTGAAGGATGTAAGTGAATGCTTAAAAAATATGAAGATAATGTTTGCAAGGGAAGTCTGTGTGTAATTTACATTTCTTTATGACAGGATTGCCAAAACAGAGCAGGTATTTTCGGACACGAGACCCGGATAAGAAAGTAAACCTAACCAAACACCAGGTGTCCAAGTCATCAAAAAAACCCTAGCTCAATTACTATAAATATAGAGCAACCCTATTCCCAATCCATAAGTCTGCGCCTCCTCTATCTTCTGTTTTAGGGTTTATCTCTTGTGATTTCTGTGTGTAGTACACGAGTTCTTATTTCTTTTGCTATTTTTCATATCCAAATTATTCCTTACATAGAAAGATCGCTGTGATGACTCCATAAAATTCAAGCTCAACAGACCGGAATGCAGGCTTCTCTTATTTGAGAACTTTGCGTGTCGATAACCCCGCTGAACTGAGCGATCTCTCTCTAGATTATGAGAATTCTGAAATTAGGCGAGAAATTTTTTTATCTCGTGTTTGATTTTCATTTTGTATCTTTTTGAGTTTACTAAAGAAACTGAATTGTTAAATCATCCCACAGTATTATTTTGTTCTTGTGTTTTCTTCGCAACCAAACAAATCAGTTTATCTGCCTTTTATTGTTTTTAAATTTATTTTTTTTAGATTGTTATTGTGGGAATCTGAAGGTTACGATGAGGATTCCAAGCTCCCTCTTCTGAGTTATGTAGTTGAGGAAATCTGCTGGCAGAATCGAACCTAAACTTTTATCGCCACCACTGAGTAACCTCTATTCTCACTTTGAATCGATACTCATTTTTTTTAATCTTTGTTGAAACTCTTTTTTTTTTCAAAAAAAATATGCAAACATCTTTTGGTTTTGATTGCAATTGTTGTAGATGAGGATGAAGCGAAAATTATTATAATCCAACACTTGATCTGAGATATTCATATGTCTAGTGATGCTCAAATAATTTATTCTGAATCTGCTAATGTTTTCATTCTATTCTATTAATTTTTGTCAACATTGTTTTGATAATATTATCAGACTGTTTTAGATTTTTAATTGAACCACTGAAATATGTTTTTTCAATTTAATCCAATCACGTTTATGAGTAGTGTATTTAACAGTTTGTTAATCAACGCATTGTTATGCATTTGTTATGCACGAGTCCCTTGAGTAACTTGCTAGTTATAGCTGTTTAATGGTTTCTATTAAGTTGATATATTTCATTTAATATTGTTATGTTTAATTGTATATTTTTAGTATACAACTTGTACTTCGCTGATGTTTCGTATTGTGCTAGACAAATTTTTTAAATTTTTTTCTAGACAATCTTATAGATTTCAGTTCACAAATACATGCCTGTTAGATTTAGTGGCAAAGGGTGATGGCTGACTTATGTGCTACAGGCATTTCTGTGCTGGTTTGTCAATCAGGCTGAGCCACTTGGTTTACGTTGTCGGTGTACACATTTGTGGTCTTTGAGCCGGTACTAAAGAATACTGTCCTGAGAATGTGATACTATTAATTCAATGTCAAAATCCTAAAATGAACGTCAGAATCATCGCGTGGAATCTTAGCATTCTGATGATGATTATTTGAATTTCAAACTCAGATATATGGATTTTACACTAAAGAGTCCAAGAAAATGATAAACAGCATAATATTAATCAAAATCTCCCCTTGAAAAAGGTAGATTGGAGGACACCCCTTGTCGAGAGGTTGAAGTGAAAAGAACAATATATTTAAAATTGTTTTCAGGTTTTAAAAACTCATTTATGTTTTTTGAAAGTAATTGTTCAAAATAATTTTCAAAGTACTCTTTTCAAGAACAGAAAACTCTTCTCAAAAAACAGGTTTTAGAGAACCCAAATTTAAGTTTTCACCCTAAAAGCTCTTCTCCAATTTTAGACCTAATTCTCTTTTCCCTATTTCGTTCACTTCTCTCTCTCTCTCTCTCTCTCTCTCTCTCTCTCTCATGATTGTCATCCTTGTTCTCTTCGCTCGAATGTATTGGTAGACTCTCGTTTACCCTTTTCCGTCTCTCTCATGGCCTTCATTGTTGTCCTCCTTTCCAGCCTTCATTTCCCTTCTTATTGTTAGTCTCTTCTATTTTCCTGCGTTTTCTCAGAAACCAAGCACGTCCATTTTTGTTTGTTCATATTTTATTTTGTTTGCACTCTATGTTTTACAGTTCCCTTTCTTTTCTCTATTTGTGTTTTATTTTTGGTAATTAAAGTGTGTAGTTACTAATTCCCTTTACCCCAACTCTTTTCATGTTGTCTTAGCTGCCAAACAGGTTTCAATTATCACAGTTTGTAGCTCCCAAATCCCGATTTGTTTTCATTTATGCTTTTTATAGGTAATCAATAAGGGCACTATGGTATTGTATTACTTTTAAATATATATATTTAAATGAATATATGAACAGTTCGTAGCTGATGGATTGTTTTTTCGGGAGGTGAATGAGGTACTGACCAGAGAGCTTGCAGAAAATGGGTACTCCGGTGTTTGAAGTTAGGGTGCCTATGCGGTCCGAGATCATCATCAGGGCCATTCGCACTCAAAATGTTCTCGGTGAAATCTTGTTGCTCTGTTTGGATGTTGAGAAAATAGAAGAAAAAGAAAAGAAATCATAGTTATTTTAGTAGAAATTGAAGAGAATTTGATTTAAGTCATTAAGTCCAAGAAAATTGCAACTGCCATCTTCTTATGTTGAACTGAAAGTAATTATATTTTGCTTATTGGGCTTCACGCAACTTTGAAACCTTGTTTTCTTGTGTGGTTGGTAGGAATCAGTAAAGTGATATTTCTCTGAAAAATCTTTATACATATGTAAAGAAAGAAAAGTGAAAAGAGAATCTTATCATTTTGTTCGTGAGAAACTTTAGTTTGATTTGTAGTTGAAGTTGAATCAGAAAAAGCAGAAGAAGAATAATCATTTCTTTCATGGATCAAGAAATGGAAGAGCTTAATTCAAACATGTGTGTGGCAAATCTTTCACTAGGTTGAGCTGAGTGCATTGTTTCTAAGAAACAAAAGAATGTTTTCTGCAGATTTGTGCATATGGTATTCCTATTTGTATCTGGTTGAAGAACTTTTTGAGGGTGCGAAAGAATAGGAACTTGGGGTGTCATTTTCACATTATGCTTTTAATTGATGGGTTTATGTGGTAAGGGAAAGAGAATTAGGGAACTGACATCTGTTGTCCAGAAACGTTTCAAGTTCCAGGAGAACAGTGTTGAGCTTTATGCTGAGAAAGTTATAGAGGACTCTGTGCCCTCGCTCTGTTACAAGCTTATTGGAGGGCTCGCTGTTCGGAGGTATCTGTTGGTTTCACTGAGTTCATTTCTCCCTTCTGTCCCACCTGGTATCTAAAAGGTGGACAAAGTGTTGAATTTTTTTATCGAGATGGATAAATCTTATATACTAGTTTTAAAATTTAAACTGGTTCATGGAGATCTTCATTTGCTTTCTTTCTTGTTTGTTTGTTATCCTACTTATACTATTGGAACCATGATATACTTTGTCTTTTCATGGTCGTTTATAAAGGAGTTAACTTCCATAATAAATCAATTGTTTATCCCTCCCATCTATCCTTGACATAGCTGCATCTTTTTTCCAAATTCACTGAGAGTGGCAGGAGTGCTTAAGAACTGAACAATGAGGAGTGACCACGGATGCT
Source organism: Bretschneidera sinensis (assembly GCA_023935145.1). Classification (NCBI taxonomy): domain Eukaryota; kingdom Viridiplantae; phylum Streptophyta; class Magnoliopsida; order Brassicales; family Akaniaceae; genus Bretschneidera; species Bretschneidera sinensis. The sequence goes on from CM043697.1 coordinate 161,260,824, forward strand.
TATTTATCATGTTATCTAAAACATTTCTTTTGATGGCCTCTATGCTTACATTTACTTTGTTGTTAGTTCCTGACTTTCTTGATGTGAATTACTTATTGGTACCACTTTCATCAAACCATTGTTGCTGTATTAAAACTGGGGCCTGTTGAAACTTCTATTAATGTTTTTTGTATTATGATTGTTTTCCATTGCAGAATTTCCCATTAAGCTTAGATTGATGGTTTCTTTGCCATACTTGGTATGCCACTTCACTTCTGTTGTGAGCTGTGAACCAATATCTATTTCTTTCTCAACTCACCATAAGCCTGCTTTGTTCTTGTTACAGAATAAAGGATTTGTTACACATCATTGAGCATAATCTATATGCTCTTGTTAGCATTGATTTTATTTATCCCTTTCCCAACAATGATGGGCTAAGAGAATCCCTGAACAATGCTTATATGGAATATGTGGAGCTTGTTAGTCTCTTTGAACTATCTATTCAAGTCTTGGAGTTGCATAATCTATATGTTGTTGTTAGCATTGATTTTACTTATCCTTTTCCCCACAATGATGGGCTAAAAGGATCCCTGAACAATGCTTATATCGAATATGTGGAGCTTGTTAGTCTCTTTGAACTATCTATTCAAGTCTTGGAGTTCGGGAGCTCCTATATTGTTATCTTTCTCTCTCTTTGTTTATGTCTCTCTTTGTCTCTCTCTCTCACACACACACACAGAATGAGTGCACAAAAAGGTGCATTTGCATGTTATAGGTACATACAAAGTATTGAGTTATGTGGAATAACTCCAAAGTTTTAGGACCTTGTAATTATGTGTCCGTACGGAATAACTCCAAAGTATTCATGTTCTCACAAGTTACAAGATACTTTAGATGTAGTTATTCTGATGTTCTTAACAAGTTTCAAGCTGCCTTCAGGATTCTCATACTTAAGATGTTACTTCTTTGTAGAATTATAAAATGCTTCAGCCTCGTCTCTGACTTTCAAATGGTTTCGTGTCATTTTCTCAATAATCTGTCTTGTTTCTTGTTTTTAGGGCTTGTTATGGTGTCCGTAGATTTATCATGGAGAGTGGGGCGAAGTTGTGAGGTATTTAGTTTTCTGCAGCTGGCATCCCTGGCCTATGGTGATGAGCTGAAGCATATTTTGTTTTGGCCTTCTAATTGGTATTTTAATTTAACTGATGCAGGTTATTGTTAGCTGAAAGCTGGCTCAGCGAGCCGAATCTATGAAGTTCAAGGATGGATAAATGATACCATCTGGTCAGCCTGTTAATGAATACAAAGACTCTGCGGTGAGGCATGTACTTCTCAGATAGGTTAGCTCATTCACTTTCTGGCGCCGGTTTAAAGCTAGGGAATGCCATGAGCCTGCCAATTAATTTGGGTGTCCTGTAGGGCTTTCCTGTAATTGAGAATATTTCACAGCCCCTTCCCTATATTATAATACGTTTCTGTTCATTTGTTGTTTAATTAATGTCTTTTAGTTTAAAATCTTTGCAGGTGTTCTTGGTATCAAAGTCAAGATCATGCTTGATTGGGATCCAAAGGGTAAGCATGCCTCTACAAAACCGCTACCTGATTTGGTCATTATCCATGCACCCAAGGAAGACCAACCAAATTGAGTGGTTGAGGTAAATCTTTTTGCAAGAAGAATTTTTGGTCGTTTATTTTCATTTTATTAAGTTGTATTTGATCAAAGATTATTGTATCTTAAAGTTATCATCAACTATCTTATTTTAAACAAAAAAACTGTCATGTTTTAGATATTTAATTATTTTCTAAGAAGAATGATGGATTGGTTATTCATATTTGATCAAATTGAGAAAGTTGTGTTGTATTTTTTTTTTAATTTTTTAAAATTAATTTAACAAACACTCATGATATGGTGAGGGAGAGAAGTTTGATCATACTTGATCCATGGTATATAAAAAAAATTAAAAATAAAATATTATTAATTATTTTCAAATATTTAGTGTTAAAAATTGTATTAAGTAAATATGAGTAATAAAATTAATGTACATTTTAAATTTAAAATTAAAATTGAAAATTGTGAACAATTACAAGTAGGTGTATTTTGTTTAGGAAATAGTTTTCGAGTTACAGTTATTCAAACATGTTTTTTTTTTAAAATATCAAAAATTTGTTTTTAATTTTTATTTTCGAAAACCAAACATGTCCTGAGTGTTTGTGGGATTGGTGGGAGGTTTTTTTATGAGATAAACATAATTGAGTCTTCAAGGAATGGAGGTTATAAGGAGATTTTAACAAATTCATTGTTTCAATTTGGTATTTTATGTTTAATCTTTTCTTCCATGGCTCTGGTATTTCCTGAAGAGTGAAGTTATGGTCCTCTGCATTGAGTTTTATTTAGTTCTTATTAAAAGAAGGAAAATTGTTGAATTTATTGACTTAGGTCCCAACACACGTGGATGAGATCAGGCAATTTGGTCTTCATAGTCCACGGGCCGGAACATAGATGATTCCCTATGTATCTCTTTTTTATCTCCTTGGTGAATCCATCATTCTTAGGGTCTTGTCTTTCTATGTATCCAAATATGAGTACAGAAAGGGACCTGCGGTGTTGCCATGGATTTTATGCCAGGTGAAGTTTATTGAGCTCTCTCGTATCTCTTTCCCTCTCTCAATCTGCCAATATATATATATATATATATATATTGGCAGATTGGTAATGGTAAAGCAGTGAGCTTTACTTATTGATGTGGGGACTTGGGGTTCATTAGATCTATTTGTATTCATTAGACGGACAACAGAAAGAAGCGCGGGGGTTGAAAAGGTTAAAAAAATGTAGGTTTTCCAGTCAGCCCAAGCAAATTCTTTGTCTCATGATTAATTTACAGATCATTTGCACTGAGCAAAAGGCATAGGTGGTATTCTAAGTGCTTGTTTTGCTTAGCTTCTACATGTTATACATCTTCTGAGAATTCTAACCTTATAATCAAGGAAATTTTCTTGCTAAATATATCACATTTTAAATGGTTGGAAAATATTTCCTTCGTTTATTAATGTAATTTTTTTTATTATCTTAATCTTTGATGTTGGAGGAATTCAATGCGCGCATGATTATCCTTTGAAATTAAGCAGTTGGGCCCTAATTGATAGGGGCCTAGAGTTAAAGGGCTAACATGCAACTCGGGTTTGCTAATGGGTCAAACATAATGTTCCACATGATTATCATTTTATGTGTATGAAATAGATATTAATTGAAAGATATATATATTTTTATTTGTGTTGAATTTCTAAACAGTGATGGAAATGAGTTTAAAATGGCAAAGATGAAGGGAGAAAAACAAAGCTTTTGAGTTTTGTGCTTTGTAATCCACAGTTGTAGTGGTATTAGATTTGTCAAGCTATGGTCCAAACACTTGTAAGATCGATCTCTCAGATATTTCTCAAATACAAACATGCTTTGCAGCACATACAGTTAAGATCATGAGAAAGATAAATGCTTGTCAAGATCAGGTCGTTTTCGTGTAAGATATTACAGATTAGAATCCCATAAATCCAAAAAAAAAAAAAATTTGAAGTCAAAAGTGATCCACCACTTCATAGCACAATTGCACAAAGCAAAGGGAAAGGCCTTTTTCTAGTGCAACTACCAAGTACCAACTAGTAGCCATTATAATGCGATAGAAAGGGCGGCAAGAGGTGCTATCTTGTGTGCTTGCTTACGTCGCCACGTGTCCTAAGTGGCATGGCCGGTTAATGCTACTACCACTAAAAGAGCGACTTTCATACCTATCAGCCGTTTGTATCTCGCAAAAACAGTTTACCGACATATACATATTTTAAAAGTAGTTTATAAAATAATTTTCGTTTCATATAAAAATGAGAAATAAAATAATATATATAACACTTAAAGAAATTACTCAATTATTAAAAATAACAGGTTAGATTTTAAAATATATTAAAAATTAATGTATTACGAAAAATTTTTGGTTGTATTTTTTTTTCAATCAAAATTATTTTGTAAATTATAAACCAAAAATACTATTAAGTCAAATAATACGGTCTATTGAACCGAGTCTATGTTGCTCTTCATTTTTTTTTTGTTAGTGGAAAATAATTTAATGCTCTTGTGAATAGAAAAAATAAAAGAAAATGATTTAATTTGGATTTTGTGGTTGGGATAATAAGTCCACATTAAATATGACTCACAAGCATATGAACTAATGATAGTCATAGTTAGTATTATTTTAGTTATAAGGCGGTGGTGCGAATCTGGCTAAGGGTGGGTAGTGCGTTCTTGTGGGTAAAATTCTCACAAACCCGACATGTGCACCAAATAAAAGTTATTAGTTTCACAGGTGGCCCATATCATCATTATCAACCCACTATATATATATTTGCCCACTTTCATTGTACTGCATCTTCTTTAGTGCAAATCATCACAAGTCACAGCCCAACTTTTGGCTTAAAAAAAAAACTCACAATAACTTCAATTTTATCCACAAAAAATGCAATCCAAGTTGTTGCCCTTCACTCTTTTCCTTCTCTTCTTGATATCTGGAACTTGTTTTGGTTTCAACGTAGTTGGCAACAGTTGGGGAAGAAAGTTAACAACATCTCCTGATATGTCTAACGGACCGAGTGGTAGCTCTTCCGGTGCTAGTGGTTCGGGCCATGGACCCAATGGGGACTACAGTTGGGCTTGGGGTTCAAGTCCAGGTATTGGATGGGGTTATGGCTCAGGTACGGGCCGGTCACCAACTGGGTTCGGGAAAGGTTCCGGGTTCGGGTTTGGTTCCGGTTCTGGAACGGGTAGCGGGTACGGGTACGGTTCTGGGAGTGGCGGCGCTCATGGGAGTGGCTATGGTTATGGAAGTGGGAATGGTAACGCTGGTGGTGGTGGCTCCGGTGGAGGAGGAAGTGGTGGTTCAGGCAGCCACGGCAACCGCTCGCCATTGTATGATAGGGACAGAAACCACCATGGTTGAAGCTTGAATTTGGTTTAAAAGATTGTTTTTTCATATTTCTTAGGAGATTATATGTGGTGAGGTAGTGGTAAAAGATGCATGGTGTGTAAGATCGACTAATATAGTCTTGAGTTTGCTATATATTATAAACTATTAGTATTATAATATGCATGGTTTGTAAAGATTGTGTTTCCATTAAACGCAAATTTGCTTTTTTCTAGAAGTGGAAGAAGACAAAGCCGTAGTATTAATTGGCGACCTTTGGAACCATTTTAAACATGTTTCAAACAGACGTAGTATTAATTAGTGATCTTCCTCTATAATTCTTCAAAGCTTCTTTACACCTTGCCGGTCCAAGTAAAGCTATCACCTTTCATACGGTAGAAAATTTCTGATAACTCTATGGAAAGCTAAGCCATAGAAGCTCTTCACACCATGAAGTGTCTTTGGTTTGGACCAACTAATGATTGTGCCATCTTTGCTTGGATCCATATCTAATTTTCGACTAGAAACCAATATATGAGAAACGCTATTTAATGGATCAAGAACACATGCTTCTTGAGATTAGCCAAAAAAATTTGCTCTTTTAGTGCCTGAAATAGTTAGAACAGACGGTTCATACACTCCTCTCACCTCTTACAATATACCAAAATATCGTCAAAATACATTACAACGAATTGGTTGATAAAGGGACTGAACACTTGATTCATGTGGCGCATGGCGCATCAGAGAGACCAAACGGCATTACACTCTACTCGTACAATCCATCTAGAGTCTTGAAAGTGGTTTCCATTCATCACCAAGGCACATTTGAATCTAATGATATATGTTACGCAAATCAATCTTGGAGAAAAATTTACAACCATGAAATTGGTCCTACAAGTCGTCAAGGCGCGGAATAGGAAAACAACATTTGATATCGTAATTCTAATTAATAGGCGACTATCGATACACAAACTAAGATTCGTTTTTATTTGGAACAAGCAATGCTTGTACAACGCAAAGACTAACACACTCTTTCGCTAGTCCTTTTTAAAGTTCAACATATTCTTGTGGGTTCTTGCAATAAAAGGGTCTATTGGGAATAATAGCAACATGCACGATGGTTGTGGTTGGATTAATGACGACAGATCATGAACTGTTCTCCGATATCAAATGGAGAAATTTTTGTTTGCACTAGATGTAAAACTCATTTTTACATCTAAGTAGAAACTTGATTGATAATTTTAAGGAACCTCACTGATAACATATGGACATACTCAATTAACATTATCAGTGAAATTTTAAAATATTATCAGTTAAGTTTATTGTAAATATGAGTTTTACGTCTAGTACAAGTAAGAACCTCTCTATCAAGTACAGAATTTGCCTGGGAATTAGTCCAACGGAGGAGTTTTGTGATGTTATCAACTATATGGCGTTGTGCAGAGATGTAGAAGATGGTGTTCATTGCATGTGCGCATTACTGTGTGTTTTGCTGCATAAATAGCAATGCGTGATTGTGCAGTTGGGACGTCTCTTAAGTACAGCAGCAATGATTGTTTGAGGATGGAGTAGTTCAGGCTTATTTGCAGAATTTGTAACAGGGCAGTTTTAAGTCACATGGTCATAGCGCAAATGTAATGGGTTGTGCAGTACACTTGAGGTCTACATTTGATCTGCAGTTCTGCTTGTGAGCAGCACAGTTGGAAGTTTAGCAAAGAAATTGCAGAGTTGAATTGTTTTCTGATGGAATGAAGAGAAGGGATCCATGGTGGTTGTAATTGTGCTTGGCCGGTGGACAGATCATCTGATTTAGTTGTCTAGTTGATTCATGGCTTCTGGTGTTTTGGGTTGCTTTTACTGGTTTTTTCTGCTATCCATCTGGTGTTCTTGGTTCGGACTGGTCTATCCTGTTAGCAAGACTGTTTGCATAATGCTGTTGATGTAACGACCCATCTCAGGTTGGCCACCCCTGGACGGTATCATCACATTTTGAAAATCCAAGCACGACACATATATGCAACAATAAATATAATACTACCAGATTTTTTTTTTTTTTTTTTATCTTTTAACAGGAGAGGTAAACAAATCTGATATTCACTTAAACATAAAATACATAAATGCATGAATATTTACAATAAAATTTTTACAAGTCTTTAACTCGATTGTCTGAGGATATTAACACGTACTTGGCTTACAGAAAAAGATCTCGACTGATTCTCAACCCACCAGACAATTTATCTTGACTACTACCTGAAATTATTGAACAGTGAGGAGTGAGCTTCACAAGCTTAGCGAATTAAATTTACTGAAAGTATTCCAAATTCTATCAATAATCCTTTAATATTAAAATTTATTTTTCGTATAACCTAATGACAACTTTCTACTATCAATCTCTTCTTCTCACTTATTGGTTCACCTTAAGACTATCAATTATTTCCTAATTACCTCGTAATAAGGTTTATATCAAAAAGTCCATCATTTAGATAAGTCTTATCACTGTCTTTTTATATGAAACTCAACCTTCTATAATTAAATTCACAAAAAGTATCACATCTCAACATCTCGAAAATCTCATCATTATAGCTGTCTCTTTTTATGAGACCCAGCCATCTATAATTTAATTCACAATTAATAGACCACAACTCAGCATCTCACACATCTCATCATTATAATTGTCTCTTTTTATGAGACTCAGCCATCTATAATATAATTCACAATTAATATACCACAACTCAGCATCTCACACATCTCATCATTATAACTGTCTCTTTTTATGAGACCCAGTCATCTATAATTTAATTCACAATTAATATACCACATCTCAGCATTTCAAATAATGCAATGATAATTAAAACAGATGCAGATGCATGAATGATTATGATGGGAACGTCTTCCCACCTGTCGACAGGTTATTATTATCTTAGACCGGCTGCCCTCCCGGTTCTTTTATTCTCATCAGACCGGCTGCCTTCTCGGTTAATTCCAGCATATACCGGCTGTCACGGTTTTCACTTTTCATCCCAGCATATACCGGCTGTCATGGTTTTTATTTTTCATCCCAGCATATACCGGCTGTAACGGTTTTTATTTTTCATCCCAGCATATACCGGCTGTCATGGTTATTTCATTAGACCGGCTGTCTTCCCGGTTCTTTCGTATATTATTTAATGCATATGTGCATGAACAATGATATGAAACAGTAATATAAACAGAAATATAAAAACAATATAAAGATTCCAACCACTTAATTTGACTATCCTAATTATCCACAAATTTTATCTAACAAAGTTTCTTTAAAATTTCTTACATCCAATCATCCAGATTTTTTATCAAATTATAAAAATTCCACAAGATTCTTCTCTTCCCAAATCACATCAAATAATTCATTAAAGTCTGTCCAGATCCACAAAATTTCATCTCAACTTGTCCATCAGAATTTGTCAAGATCCACTAAAATTCATCTTAAATCATCCATAAAAATTTAATAAGATCCACTAAAATTTATCTCGTCATAATTCGTGCTAAAACATCAGTATGTCTCATCAATAATTTATTTATTGCTTTTATTCTCAAATAAACTTATAAATTTCCAAAAAAAAATATTACTACTCACCGAGAAATATTTCTACATGTCCAAATTTTCTATCCTACCCATAAATCAATTTTTCATCAATCACCCAAGCATACTTAAATAATTAAAATTAATAATATCACTAAATAATTGATTTTTCATTTAGACTACTTAAAGTAAATCCAACTCACCACGTAGCATTTAAAGCTACTCGTGGGCCACCTCTTTGCCTTTCCCGATCTTCTTCGAATTTTCTCCCAATTGCTGACTACCAACACCTGACATAATATTGGAATTTAAATTTCTTATTATTTCTTCTTTTCTCCATAAACCACACAGTTTGAAAATTTTCTATTTTAACCTCTGAAACTTTCATAAATGATAAAATAACATTACCTTATTACCTTCTGCTATTTTGATAGCTTCCCGAAATATTTTTGAAAATACTCTCAAAATTTTGTTCCTTCCACCTTTCTTTAAACTCCCAAGTGTTTTAAGAACACAGATGAAATATTTGGAACTAATCAAAAATTCTTTCGCATTCTCTTCATAAACCTCTCGTACACATTATATAGGAGAGCTTGGCTGCAAATTTCAGCAGCTCTCTCATTCAATAGTCTCCATGATTTGGAGATAATGGCATGATAATTACAAAAACATCATGATGGCTAAAGAAAACATCATGATTATATTCTCTCCACTAGGCAACAAAAAGACATGATACCAAAGCAAAAATTATCTCGGTGGCAGCAGGTATGCTGCCACGATTTCACTGTTCAAAGTTAATCTTTTTTTTTTTTTTTTTGCTTTTCAACCTTGGTCTCCAAAAATCTTCATTCAGCCATTCAGGGATTTAACTCTTTGTCATATTGATAAAAAAAAAATATACGCTTACCCAACTTTTAAAATACGGATATTACAAATCTACCCACCTTACAAAATTTCGTCCCCGAAATTTCCTTGCTGAAATCAAGTAAAGAGTTGGAGATAATTCTTCCTCATTATTTCTTCATGCTCCCACGTGACTTTTTCAACATCTTTATTGCGCCATAATACTTGAATCAAAGGAATAACTTTATTGCGTAAGACTTGCTCTTTTCTGTCTAGGATTTTGACTAGTGTTAGCATAATAGTCAAATCCTTCTGAATTTCTATCGCCTGATTCGTGATATCATGGGACTCATCGTGCAAGTACTTCCTCAGTAGTGACACATGAAAAACATTATGTAATTGTCTTAATTCCAGAGGCAAATTCAAACGATATGCTACGGGTCCAATTCTTTCGATCACCTCATAGGGCCCCATAAATCTTGGGCTCAACTTTCTCTTCTTCTTAAATCTCAACACTCCCTTCCACGGAGATATCTTCAAGAATACCCAATCACCAACTTGGAATTCAAGAGGTCGTCTTCTTTTGTCAGCATATCCTTTCTGTCTGCTCTGAGATTCTCCCTAACCAGTTTGATTCTTTCAGTAGTCAAGTCTATCATTTCTGGGCCATATATCTTTCTCTCTCCAACTTCTTCCCAGCATACTAGAGTTTTACACCTCCTTCCATACAAAGCTTCGAAGGGTGCCATCCCAACACTAGTTTGATACTGATTATTGTATGCAAACTCTATCAAAGGCAAGTAAGCATCCCAGCTTACTGAGAAGCTCAATACACTTGCCCTCAGCATATCTTTTAGTATTCTGATGATTCTCTCTGTCTGTCTATCTGTTTGTGGGTGAAAAGCTGTACTAAACTGTAATTGCGTACCCATAGCTTCTTGAAAACCCCTCTAAAATCTAGAAGTAAATCTAGAATCTCTATCAGACATAATAGTCAAGGGCACTCCATGTAATTTCACTATCTCTGCCACATACAACTCAGCCAACTTTTCTGGACTCCAGGTAGTTTTAATAGGAAGAAAATGTGAAGATTTAGAAAGTCTATCCACTATAACCCACACAGCATCATGCCCTCTCTGGGTACGGGGAAAACCAGAGACAAAATCCATACTTACATTTTCCCATGGCCACTCAAGTATCGGAAGAGGTTGTAATAAACCTGCTGGATGCCTATTCTCATATTTTACCTGTTGACAAGTCAAACATCTAGCAATGTATTTTTCTACATCCCTCTTCATCCCTGACCACCAATAATTCTGTTTTAGCCCCCTGTACATCTTATTATTTCCCGGGTGCATGGAATATATCGAATCATGAGCCTCCTTTAGTATTTCTTTTCTCATCTCCTCATCATTGGGAACACAAATTCTTTGTCCCGATACTACTATACCATCTTCTCTGATTCTAAACTCGGTTGGCTTCCCGCTCAACATTTCCTCCCTGATTTTCTCTATTCCCTCATCTTTACTCTGTAGGTGTAATAAACGATCAATAATAGGAGATTGAACTACCATATTTGCCATTAATGCTCCTTTATCACTGACACTCAATTGCATCCTCATTCCTCTTAATTCTATCATCAGGCTAGTATAATGACTCCCAAAAGCAGCTAATTTCCCTATAGCTTTTCTGCTCAATGCATCTGCTACTACATTAGCCTTTCCTGGATGATAATGAATTGTACAATCATAATCACAAATTAATTCCATCCATCTCCTCTGCCTTAAATTCAACTCCTTCTGGGTTGATAAATGCGTCAAACTTTTATGATCAGTAAAAATTTCACACTTGGCTCCATATAAATGGTGTCTCCAAATCTTCAAAGCGAAGACTATGACAGCCAATTCTAAATCATGAGTCGGGTAATTTCTCTCATGATTCTTCAGTTTCCTAGATGCATAAGCTATAACTTTCCCATGTTGCATCAACACACATCCCAACCCCTGATACGACGCATCACTATAGACCACAAATCCTTTATCACCAGATGGAAGCACTAATACTGGGGCAGTAGTCAGTTTTTCTTTCAACAGTTGAAAACTTCTCTCACACTCCTCTGACCACTTAAACTTTTCATCTTTCCTGGTCAATTTAGTCAAAGGTCTAGCAATCATTGAAAATTTTTGAATAAATCTTCTATAATAACCAGCTAATCCCAAAAAGCTTCTAATTTCAGTTACATTCGTGGGTCTCTCCCAAGTCAACACTGCTTCTACTTTTTGTGGGTCAACTGCTATTCCCTCTCCCGACACAACATGCCCCAATAAGGATATTTCTTTCAACCAAAACTCACATTTAGATAATTTCGCATATAATTTCTCCTTCCTCAGAATCTCCAACACTATCTCCAAATGTCGCATATGCTCCTCTTCATTCTTAGAATATACTAAAATATTATCAATAAACACAATTACAAATCTGTCCAAGAATGGTTTAAACACCCGGTTCATAAGATCCATAAATGCCGCAGGAGCATTGGTCAACCCAAAAGGCATCACCAAGAACTCATAATGACCATAGTGTGTCCTAAAAGCAGTTTTAGGCACGTCCCCTTCTTTTATCCTCAATTGATGATATCCCGACCTTAGGTCTATCTTAGAGAACACTCTAGCTCCCTGTAATTGTTCGAATAGGTCATCTATCCTGGGTAAAGGATATCTATTTTTGATTGTGATCTTATTTAATTGTCTATAATCAATACACAACCTCAATGTCCCATCCTTCTTCTTGACAAATAACACAGGGGCTCCCCAGGGTGATGTACTAGGTTGGATAAACTGTTTATCTAGCAACTTCTGAAGCTGAACTTTCAACTCTCTCAATTCAGCTGGTGCCATTCTATAGGGTGCTATGGATATGGGTACTGATCTTGGAATCACTTCAATAGAAAATTCGATCTCCCTATTGGAAGACAATCCAGACAATTCCTCAGGGAATACATCAGAAAAATCTTTTACCACAGAGATTTCTTCTAACTGTCTACCCTCTTTGCTAGAATCCACCACATATGCTAAATACCCCTCACAACCCTTCCTCAACCATTTACTAGCAGTTAAGGCAGAAATCAGACAATTAACAAGTATTTTACGTTCTCCCTGAAAATTAAACTCCTCCTGCCCAGGTATCTTGAACATCACATTTTTCCTAAAACAATCTACCCATGCATGACATGCAGATAGCCAATTCATCCCTAAAATCACATCAAAATCTGTCATATCTAAAGGCAATAAATCAACCTCAAAGTCTCAGTCCGCAATATTAATCACACAACTTTGATAAATTGTTCTGATAATAACCCTATCTCCAGTAGGAACCTCAACAATAATGGCATGCATCAAAGGACTAGCACTGACATCAATAGATTTCATATAACTACTAGATGCAAAAGAATGGGTTGTACCAGGATCAATCAATAATCTAGCAGCCCTACCAAGGATAGATATCATACCCATAACAACATCAGGAGTGGCTTGTGCATCCTGCTGGGTCAATGCATAGACTCTGCCATCTCTGGAATAAATCTGACTGCCACGTCCTCGCTCTGCTACAGATCCTCGACCTCTGCCCCTAACACTTCATGATCCGCTGCCTCTCTCCATCGGTCTTCTCCCGACACTTCCAATGCTTGCTTCAACTGACTTCCCCACTGGACAATCTGCAGCAACATGTCCTCCCTTACCACATACAAAGCATATCTGTGTAGGGCAGTTCCGAGATAAATGCCCCATCTGATTACATTTAAAGCAAACCCTTGACTCTTGATCATAAATCAGATTTCCACTTCCCCTTGGTGGCATATTCATTCCTCTACCATAGCTCCCAATCCCCATACTACTGAAGTAACAGATCTTGCTTGCCTCTGAGTCTGCCCTACCGTTCCTTGTGACAAAGAACGCCCTCTCTGGGGTGGTCTCCCACCCTGTACAGCCATACTGCTACCACCTCTAGATCCCTCAAATCTAGTTCTCTTCAACTAATCCCTCCTACCTTTAAACTCTATTAAATCTCTCTCAATCTGCAATGCTTTATCTACCAGTACAGCATAATTTCCTATGCTCATGTAAGAGAGTTTAAAATGAATTTCATAGTGTAATCCGTCTAAAAATCTCTTGCATTTTCTTTCCTCCGTATTCACGAACTCGGGTACAAATCTTGACAGGGCTACAAATTTACTATCATATTCAACCACTGATAAATTTCCATGTTTTAGGTGGATAAATTATCTTTCTTGTTGTGCCCGAAAAGAATCTAGGAAATACTTTGCAAAGAATTCATCCTTAAATTTATTCCAAGTCAAAGGTTGATCTATTCGTGTACTCATTCTGGGCAAAATATCCTTCCACCATTGAGAAGCCTCACCCTCCAGCATAAACGAAGCAAAGGCAACCTTCTGTTTATCAGACACCGGTAAGACCTCAAAATATTTCTCCAAATGCTCAATCCACTGTTCAGCTTCCACCGAATTTACATATCCTTTAAATGACCGAGGTTTAAACTTAAGAAACCTCACAAAACAATCCCCTAGCATTTTATTTACAAATACCCTTCCATCAGGAACCTCTTGCCTCACTACCTCTAGTTCTCTTCCATTCCTTTCCTCTAATCTTCATTGCAAATTAGCAGCCCGTTCTTCGGCTGCATTAATTCTCTCTAAAGCACGGTTAAGAGCATCTTGCAATTCATCATTTCTACTTTTAGATACTTCCCCAGCTCTACTCGTACCAGCTGCACTATCACTATGTTCCCTAGTGGGAACCACCGACTCGACTTCTTCCTCTACTTCAGTCCTCCTAAAAATTGGGGGTCTACCACGTCCCCTCTGATTTTGAACTCTACCTCTAGTTCTCGCACGACCACGTGTCATCCTCAGACTCTGCATTTAAGAATATTATTTATTTAGATCTTCCACTTTTTAGGTTCTCATGCAGTCTACAGAATCTTAAAACCTAATGCTCTGATACCAAAATTGTAATGACCAATCCCAGGTTGGCCACCCCTGGACGGCGTCATCACATTTTGAAAATCCAAGCACGACATATATATGCAACAATAAATATAATACTACCAGATTTTTTTTTTTATCCTTTAACAAGAGAGGTAAACAAATCTGATATTCACTTAAACATAAAATACATAAATGCATGAATATTTACAATAAAATTTTTACAAGTCTTTAACTCAATTGTCTGAGGATATTAACACGTACTTGGCTTACAGAAAAAGATCTCGACTGATTCTCAACCCACCAGACAATTTATCTTGACTACTACCTGAAATTATTGAACAGTGAGGAGTAAGCTTCACAAGCTCAGCGAATTAAATTTACTGAAAGTATTCCAAATTCTATCAATAATCCTTTAATATTAAATTTTATTTTTCGCATAACCTAATGACAACTTTCTACTATCAATCTCTTCTTCTCACTCATTGGTTCACCTTAAGACTATCAATTATTTCCTAATTACCTCGTAATGAAGTTTATATCAAAAAGTCCATCATTTAGATAAGTCTTATCACTGTCTTTTTATATGAAACTCAACCTTCTATAATTAAATTCACAAAAAATATCACATATCAGCATCTCGAAAATCTCATCATTATAGCTGTCTCTTTTTATGAGACCCAACCATCTATAATTTAATTCACAATTAATATACCACAACTCAACATCTCACACATCTCATCATTATAACTGTCTCTTTTTATGAGACTCAGCCATCTATAATTTAATTCACAATTAATATACCACAACTCAGCATATCACACATCTCATCGTTATAATTGTCTCTTTTTATGAGACCCAGCCATCTATAATTTAATTCATAATTAATACACCACATCTCAGCAGTTCAAATAATGAAATGATAATTAAAACAGATGCAGATGCATGAATGATTATGATGGGAACGTCTTCCCACCTGTAGATAGGTTATTATTATCTTAGACCGGATGCCCTTCCGGTTCTTTTATTCTCATCAGACCGGCTGCCTTTCCGGTTAATTCCAGCATATACCAGCTGTCACGGTTTTTACTTTTCATCCCAGCATCTACCGACTGTCACGGTTTTCACTTTTCATCCCAGCATATACCGGCTGTCATGGTTTTTATTTTTCATCCCAGCATATACCGGCTGTCACGGTTTTTATTTTTCATCCCAACATATACCGGCTGTCATGGTTATTTCATTAGACCGGCTGTCTTCCCGGTTCTTTCGGTTATATTATTTAATGCATATGTGCATGAACAATGATATGAAACAGTAATATAAACAGAAATATAAAAACAATATAAAGATTCCAACCACTTAATTTGACTATCCTAATTATCCACAAATTTTATCTAACAAAGTTTCTTTAAAATTTCTTACATCTAATCATCCAGATTTTTTATCAAATTATAAAAATTCCACAAGATTCTTCTCTTCCCAAATCACATCAAATAATTCATTAAAGTCTGTCCAGATCCACTAAATTTTATCTCAACTTGTCCATCAGAATTTGTCAAGATCCACTAAAATTCATCTTAAATCATCCATAAAAATTTAATAAGATCCACTAAAATTCATCTCGTCATAATTCGTGCTAAAACATCAGTATGTCTCATCAATAATTTATTTATTGCTTTTATTCTCAAATAAACTTATAAATTTCCAAAAAAAAATATTACTACTCACCGAGAAATATTTCTACATGTCCAAATTTTCTATCCTACCCATAAATCAATTTTTCATCAATCACCCAAGCATACTTAAATAATTAAAATTAATAATATCACTAAATAATTGATTTTTCATTTAGACTACTTAAAGTAAATCCAACTCACCACAAAGCATTTAAAGCTACTCGTGGGCCACCTCTTTGCCTTTCCCGATCTTCCTCAAATTTTCTCCCAATTGCTGACAACCAACACCTGACATAATATTGGAATTTAAATTTCTTATTATTTCTTCTTTTCTCCATAAACCACACAGTTTGAAAATTTTCTATTTTAACCTCCGAAACTTTCATAAATGATAAAATAACATTACCTTATTACCTTCTGCTATTTTGATAGCTTCCCGAAATATTTTTGAAAATACTCTCAAAATTTTGTTCCTTCCACCTTTCTTTAAACTCCCAAGTGTTTTAAGAACACAGATGAAATATTTGGAACTAATCAAAAATTCTTTCGCATTCTCTTCATAAACCTCTCGTACACATTATATAGGAGAGCTTGGCTGCAAATTTCAGAGCAATCCCAACCTGGACAGGCGAATCAAAAAAATGGAAGAAAAAATCGACAGAGCTCTCAAGCATAGAAGCCACAGTATCTTAGATGAACTTAGTGTCTAGGACCCTCTATTCATGGAAGACGTCCTCGAGACCTCGCTCCCTCACAACTTCAGAATGCCGCAAATCAAAATGTACGATGGTTCGGTAAACCCACTGGACCATCTACAACACTACAAGACGACCATGATGCTGCATCGACATTTTGACCCGATCATATGTCGCACCTTTCCCCTAATGCTTGAGAAAGCTGCGAGTACGTGGTATTCGCGATTGAAGCTAGGAAGTATTGGCAACTTTAGAGAGCTCAATTACACCTTTGCCTCTCACTTTCTCAGCAGTAAGGGGCCAAAGAAGACCTTGGAGAGCCTGTTCAATATTGTCCAACACTAGGGAGAGAGGCTTCGAGCCCATATCTCCAGGTTCAATACAGCTGCGTAGGAGATCCCAGACCTCAACCCGAACGTCCAGATGCTTGCATTCAACAATGGGCTGAGATCTGGGATCTTTAATTCCAAGCTCACCAAGCACCCGCCTAAAGATATGAACGAGGTCCTAGCCTGGGCCGAGAAGTATATGTTGGCAGAAGACGATCAAGCCTTTAGGAGAGAAAGAGAAGGAGAAACAGAGAAGAAGAGGAAAGATCTCAACCCTCAAAGAGGAGTGGTCAAGAAGACCCAGCAAGATAGCAGGTATAAATCCCATCCTCGGCTCGACAGCTTCACCCCCCTCAATGCATCCAGAACCAACGACTTGATGCAGCTTCAAGACAGATCAGTCTTCCAATGGTCGCCCAAGACACCACGACTCGGCGGGGACCATAGAAAGTGGTGCTGATTCCAAAGAAACTACAGGCACGACACCAAAGAGTTTCATAGTCTGAAGATGCAAATTGAAGCCCTCATCATCCAAGGGCACTTGAAGGAGTTCACAGGGTCTCAGGGAAGGGAAGCACCTGCCCAGCTAAGGGTGGACTCTGGATGCCTTCGTCCCTCGCAGCAAGAACGACAGGACCCTTGAAGAGGCCCCGGGCCCGAGCAGCAAGGGTCCAGTCAGAGGAGCCAAGAGGTGGCGACTACCACCAGGATCATCAACACAATCTGCGGAGGCCCGACAGTCGGAGGCGGTTTGGGACAGAGCAGTAAAGTGTATGCCAGAATGATGGTCTCTGTCAGCGGTCCCCACAAGCGAAAAAAGTCTAGCCTAGTGATCTCCTACACGGACGACGACCTGGAAGGAATTCAGACTCCCTAACCACGAAGTAAGACGTATTCTGGTCGACAACGGAAGTTCGGCGGACATCCTGTTCTATGACGCTTTTTAGCGCATGGAACTAAAGGATGAGCACTTAGAGCCAGCCCAGCCCCTCTCTACGGTTTCAGTGAAGCCCCTGTGTTCGTAGAAGGGAGTATAGTCCTACCCGTTACCACAGGAACAGTGTTGTAAACGACCACCGTTCAAGCCACCTTCTTGGTAGTCAAGCAACCATCCTCTTACAACATGATCCTCGGCTGGCCCACCCTGAACAAGTTGAAAGCAATTGTCTCCACTTATCATTTGAAAGTCAAGTTCCCCACCAATGAAGGAGTAGGGGTGGTC
The DNA here is from genome assembly GCA_023935145.1 of Bretschneidera sinensis. Taxonomy (NCBI): domain Eukaryota; kingdom Viridiplantae; phylum Streptophyta; class Magnoliopsida; order Brassicales; family Akaniaceae; genus Bretschneidera; species Bretschneidera sinensis. Next base: position 161,279,075 of record CM043697.1, read on the forward strand.
AGAAGAGACCAGCGAGCCTCTCGATCCTGCTACCTGAACGCCATCAAAGAAGGAAAGAAGACCAAAGTCTTGCCTCTCAAGGTGGAAGGCCTTAGAGACGAGGTAAAAACTCCAAGGGGATGACCCGTGGAAGAACTAACTCTAGTCTCTCTCGGAGATGACCCTTTCCGGACTATTCAGATAGGTTCCCATCTCTCAGAAAGCCACCGGGAGGCGCTCATCTCCCTCCTCAAGAAGAATCAGGACCTGTTCGCCTGGTCCGCGTCGGATATGCCCAGAATCAACCCTGGAAATATCGAACACCATCTGAACGTAGATCCGAAGTATAAGCCACCCATTCAGAAGAAGACAACTTTTGCCCCAGAATAGTAAGTCGCCATCAAGGCCGAAGTGGACAAGTTGCTTGAGGTTAGCTTCATCCGAGAAGCAAAGTACCCCAACTGGGTGTCCAACGTGGTGATGGTCAGAAAGGGTAGCGGCAAGTGGCGTATCTGCATCGACTTCACCAATCTGAACAAAGCCTACCCAAAGGATAGTTTTCCCCTACCTCGGATCAACCAGCTAGTAAACACTACCTCGGGGCATGAACTTCTCTCCTTTATGAATGCGTATTCTGACTACAATCAGATCCTTCTCGATGACCCCGACCAGGACAAGATCGCTTTCGTCACCGATCCGGGGCTGTATTACTACAAAGTCATGCCCTACGGGCTCAAAAAGGCCAATGCAACCTATCAAAGATTGGTGAACAAGATCTTCAGGGAACAAATTGGCGAAACATAGAAGTTTACGCAGATGACATATTAGTCAAAAGTACCGAGGTGCAAAACCACGGCTCCGACTTAGAAGAGGCATTTGGGTTGTTGTGCAAGCATAAGATAAGGTTAAACCCAGCGAAGTGTGCATTCGGCGTAACAGGAGGAAAGTTCTTGGGTTTCATGGTTACTCAGAGAGGAATAGAAGCTACTCCGAAAAGATAAAAGCCATCCTTGATATGGCCCATCCTAGGATCGTGAAAGAAGTACAACGGCTCACCGGACGAATAGTAGCCCTGAACCGTTTCATGTCCAAGTTTGCGGAGAGGTGCCTCCCTTTCTTCAAAGCCATCAGAAAGGCCAGAGATTTTTCCTAGACAGAGGACTGTTAGGTAGTATTTGAGGAGTTCAAGAAGTACCTAAGTTCCCCCCCGCTCTTGACTAAGCCGCTCCCAAGTGAGGAACTGTTCTTGTACCTGTCGGCAGGACAAAACACCGTGGCTTTTGTCTTGATCCGAGAAGAGGAGGGCATTCAAAAGCCCATCTATTACGTTAGCAAGACCCACCACAAAGCAGAAGTGAGGTATCCTCCAATAGAGAAGGTAGGTTTCACCCTCATAGTAGCTGCAAGGAAATTTTGGCCGTATTTCCAAGCGCACACTATCATCCTCCTGACTAACCAGCCCTTGAGACAAGTCCTGCACAACCCGAATGTTTTCGGAAGAATGATCAAATCGTTAGTAGAGCTCGGGGAGTTCGATATCTAGTACCACCGCCATAAGGAGATCTAGGGTTAAGTCCTGGCTGACTTTATTGTCGAAACAACTCTCCCCATAGATCTAAGCGAAGGAACAGGGTCAGTATCAGACGAGCCGCCTCCAAGGTGGACCCTCCATGTAGACGGATCCTTAAACATCGTGGAAAGTAGAGCAGGGCTCATCCTCTGTAGCTCGGACGGCTTTATAGTCGAGTACACCTTCAGATTTGAATTCAAAACCTCCAACAACGAGGCAGAGTATGAAGCCCTACTCGCAGGTTTGAAATTAGCAAAAGTATTGGTCGCCGAGGTTTTGGACGTGTTCAGTGACTTAGAGCTGGTGGTAAGTCAAGTGACAGGGGAATTCGAGGCCAGAGGAGAAAAAATCTCCTGGTACCTTAAGAAAGCAAGAGAGCTCACCACTAGGTTTAAGACGTTCCAAATAACTCGCGTTCCACCAGCGAAGAACTCAAAAGCAGACGCGTTGGCCCTACTGGCCTGGTCCCGACACCTCCAGCCAACTCAAGCCATATGCTTAAAGACCCTCTCAGTCCTAAGCATAGACAAAACACTGGTTCTATCCGTAATGGAGGAAGAGACATGGATAGACCCGATCTGCCGGTACTTGAAAAGTGGGGAAGTCCCCGAGCAGAAGAACGAAGCAAGAAAGTTAATCTCCCGTGCATCTCGATACACAGTCATAGCTGGATAGCTATATAAAAGGGCTCTGACCATGCCCTGCTTAAGGTACCTCAACTCGGTCGAAGCTGACTACGCTCTCCGAGAAGTCTACGAGTGGATATGTGGAAATCACTTGGGGGCTCAACCTCTAGCCTTCAAAGTTCTCCGGCAGGGGTATTACTGGCCCACAATGAAGGAAGACGTGACTGATTTGGTTAGGAGATGCAAGAACTGCCAAGGGTACTCTCCTGTACCCCATCAACCGGCCAACCCCCTCACTTCGATTACCACTCCTTTCCCCTTCGCCATATGGGGGAAAGACATACTTGGCCCGTTCACCACAACCTCCGGGCAAAGAAAGCATCTCATCATAGCCATCGATTACTTCACCAAATGGGTCAAAGCAGAGCCATTGGCAAGCATAACGGATCATCAGACCCGAAACTTTGTTTGGAAATCCATCATGTGTAGGTTCGGCATACTACGAGTACTAATCACGGACAACGGCAAGCAATTTGATAGTTCTCGATTCAAAACATTCTGTGAAGATCTTCACGTCAAACATCAATTCTTGTCCATTGGATACCCACAGGCTAATGGCCAAGCCGAAGTGACCAACAGAACGCTTCTCCAAGGTATCAAGAAAATATTTGACGAAGCGGACAAGCGATGGGCTGACCAGCTCTTCAATGTCCTTTGGGCATATCGAACGATCGTTCGTACTCCAACAAGGGAAACCCCATTCTTCATGACATACGACTCGGAAGCTGTCATCTCCCTTGAAGTCAAAATTCCATTGATGCACGTGCAGCACTTCGAACAAAGTAAAACGAAGAGGGCTTGCGAATGAGTGCCGACTTGATCGACGAAGCCTGGGACAAAACCCTAAATTCGCTTAGCTGCGTATCAACATATGACCACCCGATACTACCGTTCACGAGTTCGAAACAGAAACTTCAAGTTGCATAACCTTGTCCACCACAAAAGTGAAGTATCTCATCGTCGGGAAACAGGGAAGCTTGTCCTAAACTGGGAAGAACAGTACAGGATCCGAAAAGTACGCCGACTTGGCACTTTTGAACCGAAAAATTAGATGGCAGGCCTGTCTAGCGCACTTGGAACACGAAAAATCTCCTTAAGTTCTATTAGTAGCATGAAATGTAAAAACGAGAAATAAAGAAATGAAAACTCGAGTTTGCAAAAGATCAGGTGAGTGAATACAGAGTCATTGACCTTCAGCACTCATCGAGGCGAGAAGGGAATAGCAACCCCGGACGCCTCCCTGGACGAAGAAGGGCCCTGAAGAGGAGTAGGTGCAGGTGAAGCAGCTCGTGACTCTGGTACAGAAGGCCTCGGAGGGCTCTCTATGGCAATGGGCACCGGGCTAGATGCTCGAGCCTTCTTCTTCTACTGTTCAGGGGCCGTGCCTTTCCCCTTCAAGGCTCGCCTCCTCTCCTTGGCCATCCTATTGGCCTTCTCCCTTGCTTGCACGGCCATTTCCATATCTGCACAAAGAAAGAGCATTAGGAACTTGAAGATAGAAACAACAACGAACAACAGCAACTAAAACTAAGTAAGTATTTAAAGTTATCATGCTCTAAGTCCATTGGAAGGCAGAGAAGGCAGAGGCCGCGCCTATAAAGCTCCTCGTTGTCACAAAGAACCTCAGCATCCAAAGGCGCAGCCAGCATTGCCTTCAACGTCTCTTACTCTCGGTGCAAAAAGTACAGCTTCTTACATTTGCCGGTTTGATCTAAGCTTCAACCGAAGGGGACTTTGAAGCTTTCGGCACCCCGAATGAAAAAGAAAGACCTCTTTTACTCCTTTATGGAGGAAAACTTTTTCTTCAACACACTCTTCCTGGCCCTCGAGCTGACCACTACCCACCCGGCCCTGATATGTTGCTCATAAACACACAGCTCATAAGGTGCACGGCTCGGAAGAGAATCGTAAGCCCTTTCCCCACCCTCTGGTGCCCGAAAGGTATAATCCATAGGGATCCTGTATGCCATCTTCAGCCTCTAGAGCTCCGCCTCTCTAATCATGCTCTGCACTGAATTGGCCTCGAATGTCCACTCCTCCCGCTCCGCCGCCAAGGCATCATCCCTGATATTGATCAACGTACGATCAACCTTATCCCCCTCCTCAGAAATGGCTTTATCCTCCTCCTCACTTCGATCTTCATCCCCTGGGACGAAGGGTACCAGAGCAAGGGCACCCTTCCGAGTGACGATTTTCAAGGATGAAACATCCTCACTGGAAGAGACACTCATGGCCTCTTCCAGCTCCCGTGACAAATCCCTACTGCCCTCACTACCGCTACTAACTTTATGATCAGACATGGTAAAGGGAACAGGGGACTTACCAAGGGAATAAATGTGGATAGTGCGTACGGCCTTGGTCCCTTCACAATAAATCACCATTTCGAGCGCTTGTACTCCGAACCCTCGATCCACAAAGACTTTTGAGTTGTTGATCAAAGAACTCCTCACTCTTGACCTAACTCCAAATGCTCTCAAAGTTTCTTTCTCTCTAACTCCGAGTGCTCTCAAGGTTTCTTTCTTTCTCAAAAAGCTTTAAAAATATGCAAGTGAGAAGAAGAGGGGAAGAAATCATCCTTGTATAAGGGTTGCAGCAGCAGGAACGATGGACATTAATCACCCTCCAACTGAAAAGACGTGACTCTTGATGTCACCCAGGCACTGTTCACTCTCCCCAAGGTGCCAGCTATCATAAAGGTGCGACCCTTCCCAGACCTCAGGTGCCGCCATATAAAAAGCAGTCGCCACCCTAGTTAATGCACATTTATACCTAAAGAAAACCCATGGGCCTAAGAAAAAAAAGCCCATGGGCCCAAGGAAAGAGCTCATAAACCTAAGAAAATGAAGCCCACGAGAAAAAAAAGTTCAATGGAGCCCAGAAGACAATTTTCAAGTTCGAGCGTATAGACTGTTTATCAAACGCTCTGTCTGAAATCTCCAATGATCGAGCATGTGAGCTGCTTGTCACATGCTCGGCTTAAAAATCTCCAAGTCCAAGCGTATGGACTGCTTGTCACATGCTCGACCTAAAAATCTCCAAGTCCGAGCGTATGGACTGCTTGTCAAACGTTCAACCTGAAATCTCCAAAGACCGAGCATGTGAGCTGCTTGTCACATACTTGGCCTAAACATCTCCAAGTCCAAGCGTATGGACTGCTTGTCAAACGCTCGGCCTGAAATCTCCAAAGACAGAGCATGCGAGCTGCTTGTCACAACCTAAAAATCTCCAAGTCTGAGCGTATAGACTGCTTGTCAAACACTCGGCCTGAAATCTCCAAAGATCGAGCATACGAGTTGCTTGTCACACGCTCGGCCTAAAAATCTCCAAGTCCGAGCGTATGGACTGTTTGTCACATGCTCGACCTAAAAATCTCTAAGTCCGAGCGTATGAACTGCTTGTCAAACGTTAAACCTGAAATCTCCAAAGACTGAACATGTGAGCTGCTTGTCATATGTTCGGCCTAAAAATCTCCAAGGCCGAGCGTATGGACTGCTTGTCAAATGCTCGGCCTGAAATCTCCAAAGTTCGAGCATGTGATCTGTTCCTTACACACTCTGCCCAAAGTCTCCAAGTCCGAGCATGTGAGCTGCTCCTCACATGTTCGGCCCAGAAACTCCAAGACCGAGCATGTGAGTTGTTCCTCACACGCTCGGCCCAAAATCTCCAAGACCAAGAACGAAAACCAGACTCACTCCACAGTCCGAGAACGAGAGTCATTCGTTTCCCAATATCTCCAAGTACAATCGCTGGGCCACAGCACGAACATCACATCTTACTTCCTCGAGGCACACAAGTACCTGAGGAAGTGGGGGGCCTATAATGGAGCCCACAATACCCTCGTCCAATAAGGCGTCTACACGTGGAGTCTGGCATCACCAATAAGACACTGACGCATGTCAAACCTCTACAGCATGACAAGGTACACATGGAGCGGGCAAATCACATAATTGCCACGTCAAAGCGCGATTAGCGGGCCTAACCTTCTGAAACACGCGACCCCCTGAGCACGCAACTGAGACCTGACTCTAGAAGCCCGGGATCACAGGGGTAAGGCCATCCCGCCCCCATGTGGGCGACCTCCTTTCAGAATACTATAAATAGCCTAAGGTATGTAAGTTCAACACACGACTCTTTCACTTCACAAACACACAAGAAACAATCTGCACTGATCTACTTTAAAATTAATCTCGGTCTCTCTTGAACCCTCGTTCTAACTAGAGCGTCGGAGCGCCCTCGGAAGTCTCCCCTCCTTTCTTTCTGAGGGTCCCTTAGTTCACCCCTGTTCATTTGTACAGATCCCGAAAAGTCAACCCCGGATCCCTGGAAGTCAAGGCCAGGTCAGCAACATTCTTTCGACATCAACAACAATAAAGTAAAAGAAAACAGATTGTGTCAAGATTTAACTGTTACAATTGTAACCCTAAGGATGTTTTTGTAACAACTAGAACAATCATTGTCGACAAATATTTTCTGACCAATCAAAATTAACCCTTATTTAGGGAATTACAGGACCGAATAAACTAAGCTCTTGTGTCTTCTCTTTATCATTAGAAATATACATTCAAATTGTAGCCATCCTTCCTACGTAAAGAATACCCTTATTTACTATATTTTCCTCGAGAAAGTTCAAGATTCTCACGAGTTCTCTTCAATAAGAATTTGAAAACAAGCCTACCAAATTCCCCTCTTTCTTGCCAATACTTATCCACAACATATAGGCCATCATAGACATACATAGAATCCATATTTTTCCAGAAGCTTATACCCCTCATAATACAAGCCTCATAAACTTTCTTCCCATGAAATCCATGAATAACACGAACAGGAGATTTTTCTTCCATACTGTGCTTTAATGCGAGATTTCCTCGTTCAAGATGTTGGTCTTCTAGCTTCTTGATATTAACATTTGGATTACTACCATGGCCTGAATAAATCAAGAAATTATTTCCACTATAATTTGATCCTGAGTAATTATCATATCGCCCCGAATCAACAATGCTTGTCGCCAATGTCTTCCCATCCTTCATCATGTAGTCTATGCCAGAAAAAAACTGACAGTGAAGGCCAATAACATTCAATTGCGCCCTCCATTGAAACTTGTCGCCAACATTAACTCCTGGAACCGATCCTATTTGTTTACTACTGTTAATCCATTTTCCTTGCCTTCGGAGAATCATTGCCGCTGCTATATGAACACTAGCTGAGGCTTTGCTTTCTCTCTTTTCATTAAGCTTGAGCTTTGATAATATATCATCGTAAAGATCGAGAACACGATTAACTGTATCACGAGTAATTCTACATTCCTGACTAATAGTCAAAGCATTTTTCTTGCTTTCTTTGTCCCTCCCTATCAACGAGAGGCGAAACTCTTTAGAACCTCCGGAGCGATCAAGATCAGTTGAATCACCACATTCAAATCGCTTGCACTTTGTGGGTGACTTCCCACTAGAAGAAATACCCTTTAGGTTTCCACAACCAGCAAGAAACTCTTTCTTGACGGGAAAGTCCCGCTTGACGGGAAATTTTCGCTTGACTAGAAATTCTCGCTGGACTGGAAACTCTCGCTTGATGGGAAACTCTTGCTTGACTGGAAAGTCCCGCTTGACGGGAAATTTCCGCTTGACTAAAAACTCTCGTTCAACAGGAAACTTTCGTTCGATTGAAAACTCTCGCTCGACGGGAATTGGTCGCTTAGAATTTGAAAAGAACACATCATCTTGGTGATTCGAAGGCATATTAGAAAATAACATGGTCAAATCTGGTTGTATTAATTAAAAATAAACTAATATTAGCGTGGTATGTATTGCACTGAGGTCACTAATTTTATTTGGTCTTTAAAATAATAAAAGTAAGAGAATGAAGGACAGCAGTTCTATTCTTTTTTTTTCATTGCAGAAAAAAGAACAAGAACAAGAACAAGAACAAGAACAAGATAAAAAGGAATAGTACTCAAGTAAAAAAGGAATCAATTCCTTATAACATAAGGCACTGATCAAATAAAATTAGCAACAAAAAATAAATTAAAAAAAGAAAAGAAGAAGGAGAAGAAAGAACTTTACAGTTCAAAGGCCTTCCGTACGTGCTCACCCAAACTCCACTGGCACTACAAACAAACAAAGGTACAATAGAGGGAGAGATATAGGCAGTGGTTTATGTATTCAGAGTCAAATGGTAAAGTCTTTTTTGACTTTTCAATTTCCTAAACCGATTCGAATTCGGGAAACTGTAGCTGGACCAGAGAGTAATTCTTTCTTTGAACTCCTTTGCTTAATGGGCTGAACCAATTGATCATTTGGTTGGTTGATCAACGGGTTCGTTTCAAGACTGAACCATAACCAAATCAAAGTCTTTGATGAATCTGTTAAAGCCCAACTCAGCGCAAAAATTTCAGGCCAAAAAATCTTCTTTTTAGTTTGCTTAACAATGAATGGGGCAGGAAAATGAATAAAAAGTGGGATGCTATAACAAGAAATGGGGATAAATTCGTGTTGTTTGGGGTTAGAATTTAAGTCAGCTTAAATCAGATTGTTTAAATATGATTAAGGAAAATTTTGTTTTGAAAAAGATGTAAACAAGCTTATTTAACTTACCCATCGCCATTAGGTACAGTTTTTTAACCATTCCAAATAAGATAAGATCCTCTATTCTACATTGGGACCAGGATTGGACAAGTTTGAATCCAGCATATATAGCGACCAATGCTTTCTTCAACAATAAATTAAAGCTTTGCATGGTTGGCACCAGTGTATACACTCCAGTGCCAGCCGTGCTTCTATAAAAAGTGAAGCAATCCCAGCTTGAAAATGTTAAGCCAGACTGTAAAGACAAAATACCCATCTGTACATATACCATTGATTGAGAGAGTCTGAAAATTTCAATACAGAGGAAAAGAAGGGGGGGAACCTCCAAAATTCTAAAGGAAAAGGAAAAGAAAAATTGAGCAATTGGAGAACTCAATCACAAAAAGCTTGAACATGTGCCAAAAAAAAAAGGTTGATTGGCTCAAAGCATGAAATGTCAATTGAGAAAGTGTTTGACATTTCAATTTCAAACCAAAGTGTTCTTTTCTGTTGACAAATCCCCAAGCAAACATGAAAGCCCACAAAACTAGTCCCAATTCCCAAAGCTGTAGAGGGTCTTTTTTACCCTTTACTACAAATACATAAAAATCACAATTTTTAGCCATTGTAATGCTTTAAACAGCAAGTTGCTTTTGATGGCTGGATTCATCTTCATTGAAACAGCAATGTTGCTTTAGTTGTCTCCCGACACTTGGAGGAGATTGCATCAACAAAATTTCCCTTTGCAAATAGGAACAGTAGGTGTTGAAAACTTCAGGTGTCAAATTTAATTGGAAGCCCACTCCAAATAAGAAATCCACCTCAAGAAGGTTCATCTCTGCTATGCTGATTCCTCCTACTTTTGCAAAGTAGGCATTGCTGTAATACCTGAAAATCAATCAAAAATATATGTTGATCATAAAAATTCACAGTAGAGATTAAAGAAATTCGACTTCCCAAAAAGAAATAATTTTTTTTTACTTATGGGTAAAGCCAGCATACAATTGTTGCCGTTGTGGAGAATGACAGTCAAACCACCACCATGATTGTGCAGAAAGGCAACAGTTTCTAGTACCAACTAGTATTCATTAACCAAGTGGGCAGCATAGTGTTGTGCTTTTTATTTTTTTAACAGAATGCATTTCCTTGATTGAGCTGTCATTAGCTACAATAATGACACCCACTGTCATGCGTGCAATTTTCCTACAGTTTCATGGGGAATTTACAGAGCATTCCTTATTGAACAGAACAACAACAGCACAATCTTGTTAGTGTCCGTCTATATTGTCTATATTTTACGAGCTTAGATTTGTAGGACTATTGATGATCACAGATCTCATTTTTTATTGGGCGGATTAAGAGGTAACACTTTAAAAATTTCAGGTTCTGAACATGTTATATATCTGTTTTTTTGCTAAACGATTTGTGTTTGAGTTTATGAATAACCATGATTTTGCAGCAGGACGAAAACACTAATTTGAGCGTTTTAATACGCTTATAAATATTATCTATGTACTGATTATACATTGTAACGAGAGATTGTGATGTGAAATTGATTATAGTGAAACTTCTGACAAAACATAACTATTTTTTGAAACAAACTTATATATATCATGTTTTATTTTTTTTTATTATATTATTCATGTAATTGACGAATTGAATCGTTAAATTAGGTGGTGCCGTGGTGCTGTCTGGTTTTTAACACATGGCTGTCTTCTTTTCTTTGGTGGTGGTTGTTTCAAACTGGTGTTGTTTGCTATTACGTGCTCATTTTGTACAATGCATTAATAATTAATTTTTGGTAATCGCAATAAGTCACTTAAAATACAACACAAATTAACATCATCCTTTATTCAAAGGAATTTTTGTGCAGTAAAGTTACAAGATCCTCTAAAAAATGTTGTTAACGTTATTTTACAATATATTATTTTTATTTTTTAAATAAAATAACATAATATTATTAAAAGAGTTTTAAAAAATTTTATAAGATCGATCTTGTCCAAAAATTTCTCATTATTCAGGCTTGTACCCCTTATAAATATTACTCCTCCTATACGAGTTTTTTTTTCATTTGGAATTAAATGGCATAAACCTTCTTTTACTATATTTAAAATTTAAAAAAAAAAAGAATGACAGAGATAGGGTGAGAAAGTGACAAATAATGACACGGAAACTAACTAAAGTCAAATTTTCAGCTAAGATCGATTCAAATTCGTATGAATTGTTATTAGCAGAAAATCAAACAATCAAACCAAGATTTTATTGAGAAAAATCAAAAGATGGATTTCCCTCATGAATGGTACTAATAAAGGAACAAAAGATAATGGAATTCTCATCAAGAGTCCACCAAAGAGGAGAGAGAAGATTGAGAGAAAACTAAACAAGAAGAAATCCAATTTAGAAAGAAACCCAGCTCAGCAAACAGAGAGTGAGAAAGCACCAAGTTGTTTGGAAAGTGAGAAAACTTGAAACCCAGATCAAATCCAGTTCAGCTAATAAATATTGAACCTAATTGATCAGCTAGATTAAACCACATCAAAACCCCACCTAGAAAATCAAGAAAAAGGACTAGAAGCAAAATCCAAGAATTATTTATAATTTATAAGAATCTCTATGTAAAAAAAACAAGGATAATAAAATTAAACTTACATATCATCCAAGAACTTAGCAGAAACCAAGACACTGGTTATAAGCAGCCTGTGCACGTTGAAAGAATTGACGGGCAAAGATGGCTGCCTCTGAGCAAAACGATCAAGATAAACATATGCCACAACATAACACGATGGGCTGCAATTTGCATACTTAAAGATCCTCTCGAGGTAGCTTTGAATGGAAATAGTAGGCCTAGTGACTCCATGAAAGACTGAGATTTTCTGGGTCTGAAACCGACGGCTGAGATCGTTTGACTCTGCAACTCTTTGTAACAGAGATGAGAGTATGGTTATGACCTTAGGCATCACCTCCGCTTGATCTTGATCAAGGACTTTGCTCTCTAGCTCTGCCATTGTAGGTTGGTTAATTGGTTCGGTTCTGCTTGTTGAGTTTGGTTTTCCTTTTTCTGTTAGCTGCGTCTTATAAGACACGGCTAATTTGTTTTTGATTTTTTGATCTTGTGAAACGTTTGTGATTAAATAGGCGAGGTGTTAAAGTAAGAAGGTGGACAGGTACGGTGTTATCTTTTCAAATATTGACATATTTTACTTAATTTTTTTATTATTTCTTTGTATTTATTTATGAAATGACATACACATATATTATAATTAATTTTATTTATGATATTGATGGTATTTATAATATTTGTACATACTCAATTAATGTTATAAATGAAATTCTTAAAAATTATCAGTCAAATTTTTATTCTGATATAAATATGAATTTTCACACTCGATACAGGTAAAAATCTCTTGCAAAAATTGATTTTGAAAAAGATTTTAAAAGAAATTATTGTAGTTTTTAATGAATTGAGTAGATTAATTAACTTTATAGGTAAGGTTTCCTTTTCAATAATTTAATTTCTTTCTTTTTTATTTTTGAAGTTTTATTACTAGTTTTGTCAAGATCGTGAAAAGAAAAGGGTGAAGGGGTCCGAGCCATAATGAGAGGTTTCCCATTTTCAGGTTGGTTTTCAATTTGACAATTTAAAAAGTTTTAGGACTCAATTGTAACGATCGGTAGTTTTGGAATCAAATTAAAACTAAAGGTAGAGTAGAAGGATAAAAATGAGTTTTGGAATCAAATACAATATTTACAGATTGTCCATTTAGGCCAATTGGTTCCAACGAGTGGGTTCTTGGGGACTTAATCTCTTTGTTTCTCCCTCAAGCACCTCTTGTGATAACATCCTGAGAACCACCTTGGTATTACTAATTAAGTACTTTTCAATATGAAGCCCCCATCTCACCTACCAGAGGGGGACAATAGTAGTATATTTCTTTGTAGGGCATGAAATGGAGGAAGTATGAAGTCATGCCAGATATGATACTGTTTTTTGAAACTAAAAAGGATTCTTTATAATTGCTAAAAATGATATTTATTCAACATTGTAATAATTAAATTAACCTCAAGCTAACTAATACCCAACCCAAAGCTGGCAATATCATTACATATATGAGTTCTGGTTATCTCGATTGTGCACTGGAGATATCTGAGCTGGAATTTTTAAGGGTTGGAAATGGTCCCAAAAACATGAAGTTAGATCTGATCTAGATCCACTCCAATAATGCTTACATTATTTCATGTTATTTTCTTTTACTAATACTAAAAACGTAAAGATTTTTCATTGAATTTGTATTGGTGTATGTTGATATGAATTTCGGGACAAGTGATTTTATGATAATAGTAAAACACCCGTGCATACAAAAAATACAAAAAATATTATTAATTTTTGGAGTGGTTGCATTCAGGGAAACTCTTCAATGTCGATGTTATCGAAGTAAAAAAATAAGAAAACAAGAGAGTTGTAGAAAAAAATTATGTTGTATGTGAAAAAGATGATAACTCTTTTATATAGAGCTTGTGGTTGAGTCTGTTACGAGACATGCGTTGTTATTAAGCACAATAATTATAATAATATCATATGTAATTATGAATTAAATTTTCACTTGTTTTGAGTAACATGGTCGATACTAATAGACTATAGAGAGCAATTATCACAGTTGGCAACTTCTATCACTAATAAAATGTGACCCCTTTTTTTTATCATAATAAAATGTGACCCTATTGGTGCACACTGCACATATTCGTCTGCTAGTAATTTTCTCTATAATGCAGTGCCATTTTATTAATTCATAGCCTTCCACTTTTTGGCCACATGTGTGTGTATAATTTCTCTATGCGACGGTCTATTCATTGCAACAAATGCTATCCATATGAAAAACAGATCGTTTCTTTAATCCCTCCAAAAGAATTTAATTGGGTTAGTTACTCTCTTTCTTCACTTTATTTTCCTTTTTTTTGTTATATAATCGACATTCAAATCATTACCCTTAACACTTTATATGATAATAGAAATAAAATTGTACTTTTTAAATAGAGAAAAGAAGGGTTTTAAAGAGACAAACCCTGGAAAATGTTTCCAAACTAAAATGAGTTTATAAGATTCTTTTTACCTAAGAAAAATAAGGAGATAATTCAAAAATAATTGGGCGGATTCGATTAATATGGATGACGAGTGATGATTTGACAGATGATCGGGATATTCAAGATTTGATACATACATAACTCTTTTGCTTTAAAGTGAGTATTTCTCGTTTTACCCGTAACTTGAAAAAGAATTGACTATTCTGCTGTAAAACATACAATACACATGGATTTTGATTGTAAAGTGGTCCTCACTAAGTCCTAAAATTTAAAAAGACTAAATCATATGCAGCAACAGTGCATTGTATGTTTTACGACACAATTTTTACAGCAGATGAATCAATCTCGCTTGAAAAGTTATTAATTTACTCTTGTTGCATCATGTGTCGTCTGTTGATTGGACAATTAATTTTTCCCTCGACAACATCAATATCCATTAACACCATTTTTTTATTCATTTATGAATAATATCTCATTAGGAATTCAAGGATAATTGTGATGTTGGTAGGGATCTGGTTAATTACTTAGAGTTGGTTTAGTTAATTAAGATTAAATTGGTTAATCACCAAACGAATTATTGCACCCATTCGTGCTTTCTTGTAAACTATACCAACGGCAACTACGAAACTTTCTCTATAAAAAAAATGACGACTACGCAACCCTTTCTTTCCTCTATTTGTTGCCAGATGCAAGCCAGTTATCCTCATTGTGCTTTCATTGCATGACCCTCATGATGAATATTAGATTAAGTGCACCATAAGCACTTAACAATGGAGAAGAATTTTGGCCCATTGGTGTTATGCCACGTTGCTGGTTTCCATGAAGTTCTCGTGGTGCACACGTTAGTGAGGTATGTGGTGCATGTTACGTGATATTCGATATAGGTTTTGGTATCATGTGTGCCATCAGTTTCACTTCTCTATTTTAATTAGCTTACGATGGGCTATCCCTGCTTGTAGAGGATCCCTGCTTATTTTAATAAAATGTTATAACTGGTTTAGATCTTTGTTTAGATCTTTGCCTTGATCACCTATTTGAACATTAGACGCCTCTTTCATAAAATTTTAAACGCTGTGGTTATGAGGATGCTGATGTAAAATTTCCTCTGGGCTTAGCTACCCTCTATTCTGCTACAAGTACCAATTCTTCCCATGTTCGCTTTATTTTAAAAGTCCGCATTCAAGAATCTCTCTCTTCATCAATGATCAAAAATATTTGTGGCACATTCTCTTTGTGCCCGCCACTCCTACAAATTTCTACTTGCTCACGGCCCACACAAACATCTCTTCTACTTTGCCTATGTTCCAGCATAAAGGTTTCTTTTTCTGTTTAGCTAGAAGTAGAACCGGCTATAGCAGAAAGATGTAATCATGGACGGGTAAATTCTGACAAAAAATAGCACCAGTCTCTTAGCTTGAAAGCAACTAGTATAACACTGGAATAAAATCCCACCATTATTCCTTTACTATCAAGTACTGGCAATAACTTAACAACTTCCTATATTATCATGCTAAATGCATTTTGGTTCTTGGCAAGAATCTCCATAAAGAAAGAAATGAATACCAAAAGCCCCTTTTGAAACAGGGGAGGTCTTATTACATATATACTGACCAATCTAAATGGAAACTCTCCACGGCAGTGAAAGACTCATGATTAAGTATAGATTGAAGTTACGAAACTTCATAAATCAGCCATTTACTGCAGAGAAGTATTTTAAGAAAATTAAATATTAGTCAACCGACAAAATCACAAACTATTAACAACCATAATCTCTAGGTTTCTACACAACATATTTGACTAGGCAGTTGTAAAGACGGTGACCAACTTAGCCATAGCATCGGATTGGATCGTTACAGCCCTTTCCGGCAGATTGATTAAAACCAAAACGCCCCCCTTTCTCGAGGTACTGTTGGTGGTATTCCTCTGCTTGATAGAACTTCTTGGCAGGCAGGATTTCAGTAATAATCTTCCTGTTTAAAATCTTCTGCTGTCGTTCCTTAGACTCCTGTGCTGCCTTCTCCTGCTCCGGTGTGTAGTAGTATAGTCCAGATCTGTATTGCGTTCCCACATCACCACCCTGCCCGTAAAAAGTAAAGTTCTTAGAATGTGCAAAATGGAAAGCAATGGGGAAATACACCCTATGGATACAGTTTCATAGAAAAAGGATAAGTGAAAATCAGATTTATCCCATGCTAGGATTTTCTTGGTTTTTCCCATCAAAAGAAAGTGTGAAACATTAGGGAGAATATGAAAGTTGTGTTAGTCTAGTATTCAGAGTTGCCTGTATTTGGTGCCACTCTTGCAGTTGTCACCAAGAAAGTGATTTAATTATACCCATAGATGTCCAGTCAACTGCTGCATTTCAACGCAAGCTTTGGGTTCAGTGGCGTTTCACTAGAGCCCCAAAATGTGACAGATAATGACATAATTTACCAATAAGAAAACACACTTGCATATCAAATAATGATCATATTGTTCAATTGAAACCAACTGATTGAACATTATGCTAATAAATCTCAATGAAACAGAGAAACTCATTGACCAAAGTGCAAAACAGAAACTCATTCATAAGTTGTTAAAGTTGGATTTTGTCCAAAACTTTATCAGTCACTACCTGACATGTTTCATGTACTAGAACTTAATACAGAAAAAAAAATCACTGACCATAACCTTAAAATGATTGACACAAAAGCCCTTTAAGAGGGGTATCTCAAGTTTCCGCTATTACCATTTCATTAAATTACTTAACTCATACGAGCAACTGGCCATATGGAGAAATGTTTGGAGCAAAAGAGAGATTGCAACAGACTTGAGATGTTTCCCAGAAAAGGGTTCACCTAACTGTTTTTTCAACTTTAGACTTGTTACTTTTCCCGTGTGTGTGTGCGTGCGCGCGTGTGTGTGTGAGAGAGAGAGTTAAACAGGATAAAGACAGACATTTAAGCCGGAGAGAAATCATAAAGCTACACAAACACAAAGGACCAAGG
Source organism: Bretschneidera sinensis (assembly GCA_023935145.1). NCBI lineage: Eukaryota > Viridiplantae > Streptophyta > Magnoliopsida > Brassicales > Akaniaceae > Bretschneidera > Bretschneidera sinensis. The sequence continues at coordinate 161,295,936 of CM043697.1, forward strand.
AAAATGCAATTATACATGGAACAAAATTTCCTCCATATTTCTAATATATTATCGCTTCCTGTGAGTGTGTGTGTAGGGAAATGAGTTAAACAGGATAAAGACAGACATTTAAGACAGAGAAATCATTAAGCTAAACAAACACAAAGGACCAAGGAAAATACAATTATAAACGGAACAAAATTTCCTACTCATTTCTAACATATTAATGCTTCCTGTGACCATGTAGCTATAGTACATCAAGCCCAAATCGAAGAAAAGATTGACGATCAAAAGCACTCACCACGTCTCGCAATACCCTAATGATATCACGCGATGAGGAAGTCCCTGAATAACAAAAGTGAGTCTCCTATGGTAATAAATAGAATTTAAGAGTCTACAACTAAAGTCTAAAATGAAGCTGAACAAGTACTGCTATAGCAGTCAAGCCTACTTGATCCCAAGCAAAAGCGCCAAAGTCACCAGCCAATAAAGGCCCACATCCCCTATGAAACCTTGAATAGCTCACCCAATAACCAAACGCCTGTATCCCCAGGCCCCAGCTCTCGTAAGTTTCAGATAATTTCTATAGAGGAAGCCCTTATCAAAATATTCTTTAGAGGAAGCAAACCTTTGGCCTCGAAGTCGTATCGATTGTAAAACAATTAAAACAAAAAATAATCAAACCCCAATCAAAGATGTAAACCTATAAGAAAATGACATTTAAAACCTGCAAAATTAACACAAGTCTATAAAAAAAATTATCAATCAAACAGTCCAAATCTACGAGAAAATTACAATAAAATCTGCATAATTATCATTTAAGTTATCAAAACTGAATCATCCAACCATACACAAGCAAAAATTCCCTACAACGTTGCCAACCAAAATCATTGAAACAAAAATCCACATTCCAAATGAAATCAAACCCATCAATAATCCATCAATTTCAAAACATAACCAAACTCAAATGTAAAAGAAAAACAAGAAACCGACAAAAAGCTACCTGGCGATTCAAGGTAGTAGGATCGTGCCTAGCCCAGAACACATCAAGCAAGGTGTCGTAGCTACACTCCTTAGGATCATACTGCACCCTCACCACCTCGCTGTGGTTCGAGGTCCCAGAACAAATATCCTCATAGCTCGGGTTGTGCATGAATCCCTGGGTGTACCCGACCTCGGTCTTGGTCACGCCCGCAACTCTCTGGTATGCTAATTCAACACCCCAGAAGCACCCCGCCCCAAACTGTGCAAATTGCTGACCTGGCGCCGGTACGTCGTCGTCTGGGCCCTGTGCGATCGAAGAGTTCTCCATCGATGCTGGGTCTGGGTTTGATTTAAAGCCAAAGCCTAACTTATTCAGTATATTCATCGGGGGTCTGTAAATGGAGATGATCCTTGTGTTTTGAGGGAAATTTGAGGTGGGTTTGGGTCTAGAGAGAGAAAGAGGAAGGTTTCTTGTAGAAAGAGAAAGGACAGGTTTAGTGAGAGAAGAGGAGATGAGGAGAGGACCGGTTGAGGACGAGGAGACTGCCAATTTGTGGAGCATTGTAGACGAGTGTGACGTTTTGTGGCTAGTTTGTTTTGGAGAAGAAATGTGTTGATAATTTATTTTTTTATTGAGATATATCTTTTCGTTTTATTTTCTCTTTCTTAAGTTTCATATTTCACACCATTAAATTTCATGTATTATTCAATAAAAATCGATCATAAAAAGTACTGTATTCATTATTCAATAATAAAAGTAGTTTTTTGCTTATAAATTCAATTCATAAGAATAACATTATCAAAATAAAAACATAATGAACGGTTGTGGATGAATTATACTTACACATAACCCAAGAAGAAAGATTGACATTTTTGTAAAGTCAAGTCTGTTTTTGCTGGAGGATCAACATATTTTTTTCTCGCTAAACGAGTTCATTAATAAAGAAAACTAAATAATATTTTCTTATCCAAAAAAAGTCAACAATATACTTTACAATAAAATAACAGTTAAAACCTGAAAAATTATCACAAAGTGTAAACATTCAAACAGTCGAGATCTACCAAAAATGAAAATAAATCTGCATAATTATCCATTTGTCAAGACGGAATCATCTTACCATAATCAGTCAAAAATTCATATGAATCAAGCATCAAACATCTAACGTTACCAACCAAAAACATTGAAACAAAAATTTACGTTCCAAATTAAACCAAACCTATCAATAATCCATCAATTTCAAAACATATTGTTGATTTCGAAATTCTATCATTGAGTTGGAGATCTGAGATTCATTAGTCTGCACACAAAAAAAGAAGCAAATTAAAGAATCGTCGAAGACGAGAGGGTGGTGCTTCCGAAGACTCTCCAACATCCAAGTCTGTATAAGATTTTTAGAGGAATGGGAGCTGAGATGCTAGTGTTTTTAGTGACAAGCTTGAGTTTTCAGATGATTTTGAATTCACATACCTTGAGTTTTTTTATAGTGTTTCAGAGATAAGTCGGTCAATTATAATCACGCTTACACTTTTGCATGGGCAATCCGCGAGTGACGATGGTTATGTCAACAACTCGCTCACGTGTCGTTTGATCATTGGAGAGGAATTATCTACGTGTCATCAAGCTACTGGAGGGTGATTTATTTGTATGACCACGCATCGTTCGGTCATTGGAGAGAAATTATCCACGTGTCATCAAGCTACTAGAGAGTGATTTATTGACCGTATCTCAGATTAACTCTAAAATTGAAAATGTTTGGTCGGATGTTCTTTTTCTTAAAATGTTGAAGTTATTAATTATGGAGTGTTCAAATTCAATACTTTGGAGACTTGCTGATATGAAAAAAATTATTCACATGTGAAAAATTAATAGGAGGTGGTATTCAATGTTTGGTATCACCTTCATACTAGAATCTATTTTGAGAGATTGAAAAGATGGAGAAAATTTGGGATTTAAGGTTTTCTTTGGACCAAACAAGTCCTTCACGTTTTCAAAAATAAAAGGAATTCCCCGCATGCCTTTACTAGTTTAGGCGTTAGATGAAATGGGGGAATGACGTTTGTCCCTCACTAAAGAACATGTGAACACTCTATTATTGGAACCGAACGGATTATTCAAATGTGTGACATTGCACTGCTATTCAGGGTGCAGGTATTGATATGTCGAAATTGATAACAGAATAATCAAACTCGACACTGATCCACATTAGAGGGGCCACAAATATAATTTACTCAAAAAAATGTAAGAAACCTAAAACCAGTGGAAAAGTTGCAGCAAAAAGCGATGTGTATAGTTTTTGTGTTATGCTGATGGAAACTTTCACAAGAAAGAAGCCCACAGATGACATGTTCAGGGGAAAAATGAGCTTGAAGCGTTGGGTAGAAGAGTCATTACCTTATGAGGTAGACCAAGATGTGGATGCCAATCTGTTGCAGATTGAGGAAGAACACCTTGCTGCTAAAAGGATATGTATGAAATCGATTATGGGAGTCGCTTTGTTTTGTTGTGCAGAGTCACCTACTGAGGTTAGATATGGCAGAAGTCCTAATTATTCTCAAAGAGACTAAAAAACAGTTTCAAGAGTACATTGAAGGGAATTGATATGAGAATTTATAATTTATTTATTTATTATTTGTTGGCTCGATCCTGACATTATTCTTTGTGCTTTCTCTAATGGCATTATTGCTATACTCGCCTCAACTTCTTTGTCAGGGGAAACTAAACCATGAACTGAAAGGTGTATTAACAAGCACGCATGTTTTATACTTTTACCCTGAATCCAATTTTTGATCGAATTTGGCTCAGAATACACCCTCTCATGCTCATGAAATTTACTAGAACCAGAAAAATTAACACTTACAGAAGTACTCAAAAATAAAAATATATAACCATGTCTGTAACAATAAAGCTCAAATATGTACCATCCATAACATAGTGACTACAAAACCCAGAAAAGCCATTACAGGAGAACCCTTTCCATTATACATAAACCCATTTGAAGTAGGAACAGTAGTTGTTGGATTGTTGCTCTTGGAAGAAGGTCGAGGAAGATTAGTCCCTGGTTGCCCTTGGGGTGCAGCAATAGGCGAAGATGCTTGATCATCTTCTATGTTTACTTGAAGCTTCATCCCTCCAAGGCAGTGTAACTTGTTACCGCAAACGAAATACCTATCACCAGGTTTCGACAATGTAACCGTTGTGTTTCCATTCGAATAAGCTTTTAGAACATTGGTTGTGTTGCAATTTTCGAAATTTTCTCGTGTCACCTCATTCACACTGTGAGATGATGAGTATTGAAACACTGCAAATTCAAAACAGAACATAAGTCCATTGTCAGTAAAGTGAATTGGTAAATCTCTTTTGAAGCTCACATGGTTGAAGAAGATACTTACTTAGAACATCACCAACTTTAAATCTCTTGTCCACTGCCCATGAATCAAGATCGGTACTTATGTCCCAGCCAGAATTGTCCCCCACCGAGTATGTTGCAGCATTACATGTTAAAACAATGCCGCAGATAACTAGAAAACAAACCAAAAACAGCTTAGCCATCCAGGAAAGATTGAATGAAATTTGTGAGGAATAAGAGGTTGATGCTTGGATATATTTATAGGTGAGAGTTGCTTATGATTAGATGACCTAACTTCAAAATTAAATTGTGAGGCAAGTTTATTTTTAAGACAGTTTAATATGAGGCTGCAATATTCCATGGAAGATGGATTCCCCTCCACGTTTCAGTTTCTTCATGATTTTCAGCAATAAAAAAATTGACTTGAACTCAAAAACATTGGTCCTCGTTTCTTGTTAAGTACATTAACTACGGAAAAAAAACATGAACTAAGAAACTGGTTTAACCACAAGAGCTACCTCTGATTTTGTACATTTTAACACTCTGCCACAAGTCCTTAGAACAATTGACTAGGTGGCTTGAGGTTTTTTTACTTCCTTTTCATCTTTTCGTTAGTTGATATCTATTTTACCATTTTCATCTTATTGTTGTTGTTGTCACCAAATTTTGCAGAAAATGAAATTGAGCATATACCTTTTCTTGTACTAGAAGACATGCTTAACTATAATTTGCCCAAGTAAAAAGGAAGGCTTTGGAGCTGGAGAGGTGTTTAACAACCATACCAATTATGAGCATCACTTTCACCAACCCCACCAACTTAATCCAAATAGGTGGTCAATCTTCAAAACAGGGCTAAACTCCATCAAGGATAGTCTGGAATCTGGATCACAGACCCTGTGAATCACTTACTGCCCATATTGTTCCAACAGAACAATAAATAGATATTTTCATTTCAAAACCAAATAAACTTACAATTTAGAAACAAAGCAATAGGATTGTATTTGGTCTGCAGGGAGAAATTCTTTGGGCGCTCTTTGTTGTTTAAAATGTTTTCTATATTTCATTTTTATTCTTTTAAATAATTTTAACATAATTTAGAAAATAATAATTTTTTTTCAACATAATAATGAAAAAGTTGAGAAACATAAAAGTGAGTTTAGTTATCTCCATGTTCCTTAATATTTTGCAAATTCTTAATACAATTTGAAAAACGTAGAACATTTTCTTTTTAACATGATATTGAAAAATATGTGAAGCAAAAAAAAAAACTTTTTTCTATGCTATTTTAATATTATGTTGAAAAAAGAGTGATTTTCAAATTAAATTAAGAATATGTAAATTATTGAAAAAAAAATATTAAAATAAAGATAGAAAATAAAAAACATTTTTCACAACTAAACACGCACAAACAAGCTTTATGTGACAGAACTAACCAATGATGGAAAGAGTGAAAGCAAAAAATTTATTTCTTCAATGATTAAAAATGTTAATAACACAAAAAAAAATTATATGGTCAAAATTCTTATAAGTGTATTTGATTGTCAAAAATATTTTCATTTTTTATTTTTATTTTTTTTAGTAATTTGTATATTCTTAATATGATATGAAAAAACACTTTTACTAAAAAAAAAGGTTACTTTTCACATTATATCAAAAATATATAAATTATTAAAATAAAAAAATAAAATAAAAACATTTACCAAGACAAAACCAACTTGAGTTTCTCTTCTTCGGCCATTTTGCCAACAAGCAACATTGCCAACATAGGAAACAAAAAACAGATATTAAAAGTAAAATGAACAAGGAATGGGGATTTGGGTCGTTTGGCGGTGGCGTGCAAACCTTCCTAGACTAGACACGAGAAAACACATGATTATTAAATAGTGCTGATACATGAATCTCATAGATAAATATTTTTTTGGGTTGAAAATAGTAAAATAATACTCTCATTTGTCCACTTGTGGAGAAACCTTGCAATCTACTATCTAATTTCTACTTGAACATCATTGGATCCGAATTCAATCGTTGGACTCCACGTCAATTAGAGTTTTTATCACAACAACGAACCTAAGATCCTTGTCAAGGATCCTAACTTGGGTTGACAAGATTGAGGCGACAACAAAGTACAGATGTTTGCTTTGCTACGTTATCTTTACTTTTAACTTGGAAAGATTTGGACGAATAGTAAAATTAGATTTTTATTTTACTCAGTCGAGGTCAATTTTTTTATTTATTCTTTTTGTTTTTATTTTTGTTGATTTGATTGTAGCTTAAAAGGGCATTCTTGCTCGGCGGCGTTTGTACTCCTCTGTTGTGTACTCCCCTGTTTCTACATCAAATGAGATGGGAAATTATCATCATTTGTCATCTTGTGGAATCTACCTGATCATTGTTGTAAAGAATCTATCAAATTCCATATAAGGTGGCTACTCTCTCTGGTGCCCCTTTTGAGATAAAAATATAAAAAAACACATATATTTAGTTTATTTTACCACTAATGTATTTAAAATTACTATTAAAAATATAAATAAATCACTAAATAAATATATTTTATCACAAAATATAAAATATATGAAATTTACTTTTGGTAGTAAACACGTATATTTGATGATAAAGTATATATATTTGATGATTAAATTATTATTTTTTAATTTTTACTATCAATATTTTTGTTTTAATCACCGATAAATAATGCGTTTACTTTAATTACTTTAATTTTGTAATATATTAAATAATTTACTTGCGTTTATAACGATGCTACAATGACTTCGTTTATTTAAGTAAGTAGATTTCCTTAGTTGAATTCAGGTTAGGAAAAAGTATTTAAAAGATGGATTAAATCAAAAGAAAATGTGTATTGAAATTCAAAAGCTTCTATTAATTGAAGAATTCGACAAAGCCTATATTTGAAAAAAAACTTGATTGGTTTGGTTTTAAAATCGTTGAAAATTTTATTAGTAATTTTAAGAAGCTTTATTAATAATGTTAATATAAGTATGAGATCCAAAAAATAACATTATCAGTAAAAATTTTCAAAATTATCAATAAAGTTTTCAACGAGTCTATTTGGCTAGAAACCGAAAACTTAGGCCTTAAATTGAGGGGTAACAAGGACAAGTTCAATTCATACAAATAGAAAGTAAAAAGTCATTTTGTAGCTACTCGATCAAAAATATATATATATATATATATATATATATATATTAGAAAACGAAAGTACTCTATTTAATAGGTTAAGCCAAATTATAATTTTAAATAGTTGAAAATTTATCACATAAGTGAGATTTTAAAATTTGAAATTTTTTTAAAATCGTGAAATATGGTGAATTTAATTTACAATTCATAATTTAACCAAAAATTTCTCCTCCTATTAAGATTTTCAGTCTTCTTTTATCTCAAAAAAGCAAGTAACACATCTCTTCCATTGTACTTCTACAATACTCTCTTCTTGTTGTTAATAATTAATAAATCATTTTTTTTCTTCAGAAAGAAGAAGAAAAGCTCCTATGAATCAAAATAGCATGTACGGATCGGGAAGCTGGAGTCGGTTGACAGATGACTACTTAATACACAGTTCGCCGAAAGCGGCCGCATCAGGGTTGAGAGGGTCGCAATTGATGGAAGACAGTGAGTTGCCTCCATATGATCCCATCACAGAAATGGCTAATAAGGAGAAGTCACGTATTAAGTTTGCTGAGAATGCTGTGCATTTTATTCCTCTTGTGCTGCTTATCTGTGCCCTTATTCTTTGGTTCCTTTCCAATCCAGGTATTGGGTACTAAGATCAATATTTGATGGCACCATTAAAATTTTCTATGATTGGTAAAAGAAAATAAATAAAATTGATCTGCATTGTTTTTTTTATTTTATTTAATGCAGATGTAGATGTGGGGATCAAAGGGGACTCGATTGCTGGGAAAATAGAAGGATTGACGATCGAAGGAGATATCGATAATGATAGTGATGGTACTCAAACAGGCTTCTTGCCAGCCGTGGAGTTGGGAGATGTGGACGCATATAAGCAATTGAAAGATAGGAAAGCTTCAAGGAAGCTGGGGAAGGGATTCAAATGATGGCATCTATTTTCCTCGGCTGTTATTGTTATTCTTCTTTTTTGTTGTTGTTGTTAGATCTTCATCTTTAGAACCTGTTAATCCCTTCCTTGCATTTCAAGACTGAAAATCTGCCTATTGGAATTTGTGTTTTATTTTAAGAACAGCTTTATTAATTTCAGATTTTTTGGATTAGAAGTGCTTTTCCACAAATTTTTTCCTGCTTCTCTCTCTATTTAACCATGAATAATGCTTTTAATCTAAAAAAAATTCATAATTCATGCCTTTGCAATTTTTTTTCATATGCACATGATGGAGCAACAATGGTGATGGTTTGTTTGAGCCAAATAGAATCATTTTTATCTCTAAAGATGTAATTAGATGAGCATAGAGAGCGGTTTATGTATCAATAACAAAAATTATGATGGGCTTAGCACCTCTACTTTTTGTATATTTTACAAGAGCACGTAAATGGATTGCCAAAAGGAGTTACACTAATTATTTTTTGTAATCTCGTTCATTTTTATTTGATACATTAATTTTTTTAATGGCAAAACAAAATTTTAATAATTTAGATTTCTTATGTTGTCGCAAGTTTATTATTTTTGATAAATTTTGAATTCAATTTAGATTATTATTGTCACAATAAAAGATAAAAAATTAATGTATTTTTATAGTTATTCATGAATGGATTTGATAAATTCATTAGTAATTTTTTTTATTAAAGCGATACTTTATAATATATAAGTATAATTGTTGATTTTATCACTATATCAAAAAAATGATTGATTTAATCGTATAAAAACTCACAATATTATCATGTTAACCCGTTAAAAAAAAATAATAATAATTTTAAAAATCAGACAATTAACTTATACATTAACGAGTCTAATGGATTTTGTGAGTTTCAAAGTCTCAATTGATATTTTTATTACTGAACAAATATTTTATTTGCTTAAAAAATTATTAATAATCATTAATAACTTGTTTTTTTGGAGAAAAAAAAAATTATAAGCAAGAAAGGATTATCCAAGACAATAAGAATTTTTTTTAGAAACATGTGACAGTAGGTAATTTACTATATTCATTTATAAATTAAAAAAATTTATTGTGTATTATAATTATTTGTAAATTATTTTGTAACTCTTAAAAAATTTAGATGCTTCCTAAACAAGTCTTCAAACTTGTTCTTTTAAAAACATTATCGTTATAAAAAAAAAATTAATCTCGTAAAACTTCATGGGCAATTCCGTTCAAGTTAGTTGTAATTTATTCAATCAATCGGTCACAAGGGAATTTTGACTTTTTTTACACAACCCTATATATATTCCGCATATTTCGGTTTCTTCAGCATTTCCATTTTCTTTGCTGTTGCCTACTTGCCCTTTTCAGTTCCCGTATTCAAGGTTCTTTTCTTTCTTTCCTTTTGTTCTCCCTCATCTATATCTCTCGTTACCTCTGCCAGAATCCGGCCCAACCCACGGCCGGACCAGTCCGATCCCTGGTCGAATCAACATCCACCTGCAGTCATGAATCCTGAATAGTAAGTCACCTAGATCTCATCTCTAAATTTTAATTATGCTCTTTCTTTTTGAAACTTATCCTATGTTTGGTTCCTGGGAAATTAAATGAAGCGAAAGGGACGAGAGTTTTCTTGTGTTTTTAATGGCAATGGAACAACCTGTTTACTTCATTAATCAGAGTATTATTGTTTCTTAAGAAATGTTTTCTTTTTCCTGCTTTATGAATCGAATGGGGAATGAAATTACTTCTTTCGATCCGTAACAGTTTTGCGCTAGACAGTATTGTGTTTGTATTGCTTAATAGTTTTCGGTTGATAAATTATGCTTCGTTCTTGTGTTTTTTTCGCTTCCATACTCGATTAACGTATTTTAGGTATTAAATTGTAACAATTTCAGATTATTATTATTTTTCTTCACCGCTAAAGAGAACGCTAATTTAATAATTTGTTTAGATCTGTGATGTTCTTCTCTTAAAAGAACAGTGGATGTGGTTTACTTGTGACTAATTCGATGATTCCATCATGGAGTTCCCTTCCTCATTAAGCTATCGCGTAACCAAAATATGCTGATTAGGAATGAGCTTAGCCAGTTATTAAATTTCGGTTTAGTCCTAATTTTAAATTCTGGTGCACGCATTTTTTCCCTTTTGAGAGGATATGTTGAAGATGCTATTCTATGTTAGTAAAAAGGTGTTAGCTTTACTTATAAAAAAAAAGATGCTAACTTTGTTTCTAGGATGCTTGATTGGCATTTCCATTTTGACTGTAGCCTAACTTAGGTTGCCATGCGATTCATCAACTGCCATTCGTTTGTCTTAAAGCTTGTTCAAAGGATGTAGTAACTTTGTTGTAGAGTTGTGGACCTGTGATTGACGAATGGTTCATCATAGATAATTTTGGGCATAAACAAGATAATGATTTGGTTTGTGTAGGTTTTATTGGATAACTTCACTCACACTTCGGTTTTTGGGTCATGGAGAGTCGAATTGGATTTTAGCACCCATGATATGAGTATCTGTTATGAGAACGCAGTTTTGTTGGATTTCCCAAATTGGCCTTGGCTCAATAATTAAGGCTAGAGCTGAAATCGAGCCGATATTTTATCAAATTATTCGAGCTCGAGCTCGGTCAAAGCTTAAGCTCGAACCCGAGCCTGAAACTTAATCTCGAATAACATATCGAGCTGAACTCGAATACCTTAAGGTTCCGCTCGAAAGGGTCTCGAACAGTTCGATAAGGTATTATCGAGCTCGAGCCGAGCCGAGCTCGAGCTCGAAACAATATTTATTTAATATTTTTATTTATTAAAATTATAGTTCGGGCTCGAACTCGAGCTTGAATGGACAATCTAATGCTCAGGCTCGAGCTCGAATAGACTCGATTATTCGAGCATTCATAAAATTTATCGAACTCGAGCTCGAGCATAATTTTCGAACTCGAGCCTGTTCATTTAAGCTCGAGCCGAGGGCGAATACCTTAGTATTCGGGCTCGATTCGGCTCGAATTCACCCCTAGTTATGGTTAAGGCCATGTGTCTTAAAGGTCCATGTTCGAGTTATGTGTTACTTTTATGAATGAAAAAAAGAGAAAGCGGTTTTGTTGGATTTAGAAATTGGAGATTCAGGTTCATATGCCCTGATTAATGTTTACTTTTGTCTGGATTTCCTTTTTGGTGAAAGAATGATCTTAACATGCTTTTAACTTTATGTTATTTAGTTTAAATTTAAAGCATTCCAGGTATTAATTCTTTTTGACGCTTGATGCAGTGACTATTTGTTTAAGCTTTTGCTAATTGGAGACTCTGGAGTTGGTAAATCATGTCTTCTCTTGAGATTTGCTGTAAGTTTTATACCCTGAGCCTCCCTTTCCTCACATTCTTCTTCTGTTATGTTAATTATTGTTCTCTTTATCTGAACATTGCCAAAAGTAGTCAAATTAAATATGTATGTTATGGATAACGTCTATATTGACATGTTTTATATGTTAGATAAATGGCATTGTCTCTTAGAAAACAGTTGGTGTTCATTGCACAATGCAAAGTAAAGTGATTAACTCATGGTTTTAGGGTGTTTCATTTGCTTACCATAGCAAAGTGTAGTAGACAGGATATGATTTGTCTGGAGCTTAATTCATATTTATATGCTGAAAACTTATTTTTCTGTTTCAATACAGGATGATTCATATATGGACAGTTACATTAGCACAATTGGAGTTGATTTTGTAAGCACCTATAAGATGTGGGTTAATAAATCTTGTTTAAAAGTACTGCTTTTGATTTTCCTTTCTTTTGTTCTATAGAAAATACGCACTGTGGAGCAAGATGGGAAGACTATAAAGCTTCAAATTGTGAGATATATTATCCTTATTTGTTCATTAATTTATTTATGTCTGAAAGCTTGCTTATCTGCTTGGTGGCCATAGAAATCATATTGGTCAAAACATTTAAAGCTTTGATGACGAAAGTCTCATGGCCTGGTGCAGTTTTCTTTCTTTGTTTTCCTTAGATTTACTCGTGAAAAATTCTATGTTTGCTTTATTCTTTAATCATCTATTACACCACGTCGCCACATGATAGTAAATAGCAACGATCATTACGGTGTTCAAATTGTTATTATCTTTTTCTGATCAGCTTTTATCTGGATGGGATTATTATAATGTTTTTGCTTTTGCTCACAAGTGATCCTCATGCAGAAATTTTATCTTTGATGACAGCGTTCATTTTTCAATATTATTTACGGATTGTGAATCCCTGGTGTGAAGTCTTGATGTTCTTTGGTACAGTATTGTGTGCTTGTCTCATTTGTTCTAGCTATTGATGCACATGTGCTATTTCCTCCTTTCCCGGGAACATGCAGTGGGACACTGCAGGACAAGAACGGTTCAGGACAATCACTAGCAGCTACTACCGTGGGGCACATGGCATCATAGTGAGTTCTCTCCGTCTCTCCTTTTAATGTTTCTTTTGCACTGTGCTCACAATCATATCCTGAGGTTTTATTTTCTGTGCATCTGTTTCTTAATGTTGTTTGATATCTGGCAGATAGTTTATGATGTGACAGACCAAGAGAGCTTTAACAATGTTAAGCAGTGGCTGAATGAAATTGATCGTTATGCAAGTGAGAATGTGAACAAGCTTTTGGTTGGAAACAAGTCTGACCTCACTGCTAACAAGGTCGTATCTTATGAAACGGCCAAGGTAAAAGCTATTCTTCTCCTATTACTATCTGTTGCTGCATTTTCCTTTGACTGGACTATTGAAAACTCAAATAACTATGTTACATATGCTCTTGCAAAGGCATTTGCGGATGAAATTGGCATTCCATTCATGGAGACCAGTGCAAAAAATGCTACCAATGTTGAGCATGCTTTTATGGCCATGTCTGCCGACATTAAGAACAGGTACTTCTTTACTCATGCGTTATTGTGGTGTATACAATTACTAGTTTCATGATTGTTGTTACTCAAGGTTTGGGAATTTGGATCCTTATCCTTCTTCCGTTGAGCAGAATGTTGGCAGTTGCCTTTCTCAATAGATTATCTATTTCTTTTTGCCCTCCTTTCTGCAGGATGGCAAGTCAACCGGCATTGAATGCAAGGCCACCAATAGTGCAGATAAAGGGGCAACCTGTTAACCAGAAGGCTGGCTGCTGCTCTTCCTAGTCAGTTCCATTTGATCTTCCATGGCGTGGATGCATATGAGAGGAGCTTTCTCGGCTATCCTAATTGAGTAGGGAAAGACCTACCCTCTCGAACCATATAATGATTTGCTTTGTCGGTTGTCTTGTAAGCTATATTGAAATTTATCTTTTCAGTTTACTTATTACTACGTGGCCTATACAAATGATGTTCTGCTCAATCGTAGCATCTTTTATCTTTATTTTTTGTTTTTCCTATTTCCGCATGTCCCCCTTTCATTTCAGGTGGAATCCGTAAACACCACTTTTGTCATTCTATTGCAATCATAACTTGTTTTCCTGTCGTATGTTAGATGGGAATGCTTGGAAGTAATTTATTTTCTCATAACATCTTCCATATAGTCTGTCTCTCACACGCAAGAAACTCGATTTGACACAAGCTCGTTTGAACTTCGAGTTGAGTTTGAGTTAAGAGCATAAATTCGTTTAGTTTAATAAGTCGAGTTCAAGCTTCAGGAAGCTTTTCTCTCTCACGAGAAGCTCGAGCTTAAGTTTTATAAAAAGCTTGGTTTGACTCAGGCTCATTTGAACCTCAAGTTGAGTTTGAGTTAAGAGTATAAACTCTTTTAACCTAATGAGGCTGATTAAGCTCTCGAGTTGGTTAGATAAGTAAGCTTTTTAATTCAGTTTAAATTTTTTAGAGTAAATTGTAATTACATGTTTGTTCATAAATATATTTACATTCTAAAGTTTCAAATACGTTATTTTGCTTCAAATTTTCGTTTAAAATTACAAATGAATTCCATAATACATACAAATATTAAGAAATCTTATAAAATTAAGTTAAATGATGACTACATATATTTTTTTTGTGTAATTCAAGAATTAACTCATACATGACGTTTCAAAGAATTGAAAGAAAAGGTAATTCTCATGATTTTATCTAATACTGTCAAATGATAGAATGCCATTATCGTTTTTAAAAATTTAGGATGTAATTGTTTTATGGTTAAACTTAAGGAATGTAATTATAATTTACATAATTAAACTTGAATCATTTCATAATCGAATAGAAAACACAGTTATCATAAAAAATGGTTAAGTTTATGGTTTTAATTTTTGATTTTTTATTATGATTATGATTATGGTTATAGTTATGGTTATTAATTTTTGAATATATCGATTAACCACTTAACCGAACCATATCAAAATTACATATATTCAATTACAATTTTATCTTTATAAAAATAAATTAGATTTGTTTTAATACTAATGTTATAGTGGTAAAAATGCTTTGTGTATATATATATATATATATATATATATATATATATATATATATATATATATATATAGTTGGGCAAAAATGTTGTGTACGTGTGTCTATATATATATATTAGATTTGTTTAAAGACTAAGGTTGTAGTGGTAAAAATGCTTAGTATATATATAACAATATATAATCATTTTTTAATATTATTTTTTATAAAATATTTTTTTTGAAATATTTGAATGTGGATTGAATATTATAAAGATTTTTAATATGATATATTAGTGTTGATTGAATGAATTGTAGTGTTTTAACTTTTAAATTATATTATACTTTTATTAGTATAATTTTTTTTATTTGATAAAATTTTGGTTTTTTTAACCTTGGTTAGTTAAAAAAATTTTATAACTAAACCGAACAAAAAATTTGATTACTGAAATAAATGATTTGATTTATAATTATAGTTTTGGACAAATCAAAATTTTGATTATAATTATGATTCATTGAATTTTGTAATAACCAAACCACGCTCACCCCATGCTCAATGACTGTGAAACGTTTGGCATCTCCGACTAGAATGCGTGCCAATTTGTCCAGTAGGAAATTAGGATAATGGCATTTCTTCTAAGATGGAAGGCATGGCATATAAAGGATGACAACATCACAGTACTTTGAAGCCTAAAAACCTGTTCTTCTAATCTTTTATACCCGACAAAATCTCTCTTATTTTTCTGCATAAATAAATTGAAATAATAATGCCCACAGTGATATTGGAGCCAAATAACCAATAGCCGCTTTGAAGCCCGTTTGATTGTGCTGGAGTTAATTCTTTTGCAAAGAGCCCATTAGGTAGGAGATTTATGGCTTCTGCTGGTTGGCTCTTTTTTTTCCTGAGGTGGGTTAATTACACTTCAAGCTGAAGGCTGAAGCTATGGGTCACCAAACATGATAGCCATCAAGAGTGCACTAATCCTCTGGATACCCGAAAGGAAATGGGTACTCCTTTGGCAATTTCAGATTCCATAAGACGACGTATTCTCTAAACATTCCACGAGGTAATGGGATTGAGGAGGGTTAAACTTCATTGTGCGGCAACTTCCTCAATGGAGCGAAAGAAAATTGATGTTTGGGATTACCACGAACAAAAGATTTGTAACTATTATTTTCATTAAGGCTGTAAAGAAATGTTTCAAATATGTAACTCTAATTAGATCATTGTTTAAACATAATGATCAAAATTACATTCTAATTCTACCCTTCAGTTGATAACGAAATACGCAACAACGAACAAAAAGCTTTCATCACCAAGATTTTTCATGTCACACTAATAGCACCAGGTGCCTGGGATGATAGATTTCTTTGTGGGGACTGAGGTGGTCCGATTTTGAGTTCCAAAGGATCTTTTCCAGTTGATGTAGTTCTAGGACCAGCTTGAAACATGCCATTTCGAGGTGACCTTGGGGGAGGGATACCAGACGGGTGAACGGTAACAGGTGCACAAGTAGCAAAGTTCCCTATGGTTTTAGGTATGTGGACATAACCTGCTGCCCTCGGATAGTTTATTGTCGACACAAAAGATAGAGATGGATGATGCATCATCCTAGTTTCCCCAAATCTCTGCCCATTGCCAGGGACTCCTACCTGTTGAAACATCAGAATTTCATTATAAAATGGTATTTAATACAATGAGAGGAAACAAAATCTACTGCTCTTGCTGATATTAAGATGCTTAATACTGCCCTGATTGGTAAAAATACCATTTATATGCTAAATAAAAGTCAGAAAT
Organism: Bretschneidera sinensis; assembly: GCA_023935145.1. Lineage (NCBI taxonomy): Eukaryota > Viridiplantae > Streptophyta > Magnoliopsida > Brassicales > Akaniaceae > Bretschneidera > Bretschneidera sinensis. Next base: position 161,312,510 of record CM043697.1, read on the forward strand.
AAATAGAACATGATGTTTCCTGTGAGTCCCCTGGTAATTTGGAACACTAGGCTATAGATCAGTGACATTTCTAAGATTGTCTGAAGGGATGAGATGAAATTCTCTTTCTGGTAATTCTCAGTAAATTGACTGTTGGTGCTACTGATGTTTTATAACAATGTATTGAATAAAAGACTCGACAACAAGGTTCCAAGTAATTTAATCAGCAAAAACCTGAGGTCCTGAACTATAATCAGATTTGTTTAGGTTCATTACCATGTATTGAATTCCCTGGTAATTTGGAACAGCACAAGCTGCAGCAACAGGAAGGACACGGTCATCCAGGCAAAGATGTGGGAATCGCTTTGCAATCTCAGCTGGTGTATCAGCCTGTAAGATTAAAATCAAACCACTTACAAAAAAGGTCCCATTTATGTTCATGGGAAAAAAGAATGCTTGCTGAGATACAGACTTCAATCAATATTTTACCTGCGCTGGAACTCCTGCTGTCAATGGCAAAGCTGACGAGGTACTTGCCTGTGGTAGAGTTCTAGTGGTTTTGTTCAAAGGCCTAACTGGAGATTCTTGAGGAGTTAGTTCCTGTGAATCCATCAACTCTAGTTATGTATATGAACAAAAAGTATATGTAACTAAATCAATTGTCATTCTTCATGTGTAAATATGAAAATGTATAAATAGGGCATTAGAGAGATTACATATTGTTTTAAGGGCATGTCAAAGAGGCTCGATCTTCTTTTCTTCTTGTCATTTGAAGAATGTCTGAGGAAGTACTTTTGTGCATGACTAGCAACCTGTGTAGGGGTCCTAGTAGGCACAAAATTCTTTGAAATTCCCCTCCAATCACCTTTACCAAATTTTTTCAAGCCGGCTAAAAATGTCCTATGCTCATTTTCAGTCCATGGCATCCCTGAGAAAAGATTGAAGTACTTTACAAGCTGTTAATGCTCATCCAGTGAAATATTAAACACTTCAAGTAACAGAACAAAATTCACCATACCAAACCAATGATATTATTTTCTCTTCTTCTTAATGCATAACTACTGGGAGGATTGAATAATATAATAGACTTCAATCATGGTATCTGGATATGGAATCTGTTTTTCTTTTATAGATTTGGCTATGCTTTTTTATTCAATGGTTTATAAGAGTGATCAGCTGGTTTAAGATGAAGAATCCCCATTATTTAGCTCTTTGCGAAACTTGAGGGATTAAAGTAATTTTTTTATTTATTTAAAAGGATTAATAGATGCGATATTCATTTGACAGTCACAAGATTTCACAAAAGCTAATTAAGTAAACATAATTATCTACTGAAAAAGAGACAGTGTTTCATCCCTATTACATTAGGTTTTATGTTTTATATAAATAAATTAGATAAAATGTATAATTTCTTAATTAACCTTTAACTATATAAATAACCTTTTAAAATAGAAATATGATTTCAACTTAGTTAGAAATAGAACTTTATTGTTTATTTGTTCATTTAAAAAAAATATCAAAAAGTAGAATAAGTTTTTTTTTTAATAATCGATTTGAGTTTTGAAAACAGAAAAAGTTTTGGATAAACTTTTTTGAAATGCATCGTTTAAAAGAGATTGAGACGGAGACAAATAATTTTTTTTTTTTTTTTACAAACAGAAACAGAGACAAATACGAAACAACGATGTCACTTGCCCTCCGTATATGCTACCAATTACATGCCATAACAAGTAAATTGATATACAAATGGATTAGACAGAAAACATCAAAAGAAACTGATCTCATCATGGAAAAAAAAACAGAATTAACACTCTTCTACGATATCAAATTCAGATCAAACACCATAAAAAGAAATTTAGAATAAAATTAAAAACAATACACTAAAAAAACAAAAAGGAGAAATCGAATCGATAATATACCCTTTTTCCTTTCATGAGCAGCTTTGCATCTCTTTGAATTAATCTGTCCATCTGATAGATACCCGGTATCGACAACAGATACAGCGTTCTCTGCGGCATGAGACTGCAGATTTCCCATGCTAACACTCTTCTTCAAGGTTTGCTCTGTTTTTTCCATTATATTCACACCAAACAGCTTGAAACATCCTTTGCCATTACAAGTCCTTGAGTTATGCCCATTATGCCCACAATGGGAACACTTTCTTGCTGCTTCTTTTACCATTCTCGATCTCTCTTTGCCTATTACCCAATTTCACAAATAATAATTTCAATAACCCAATTTATTTATTTTTCCTCTTTGGAGCAAAAGTTCTTGGGTATTTATAGGCCTTTTGATTTCCTTTACTATAAACACGCGCATCATAGTCAATTTTTTGCCAGCAACGTTTGGTCATGTACTCGAATCCAATCTGTTTTCGAAATTACTTTAAAGGATTGTGATTATCTGGGCTGGTCATGCCTTAATTAGTGGGTGTTTCTAAAACAAAAAAAGGTTTAATTAGTGGGTTGTTTTTAGGTGATTACGAATCAGATATTATTTTTTTTATTAAGTGATTAAGTGATTGAAACCCCTTGATAACCCAAAGTCTATCCATTCAAAAAGTAATTTTGTTTTAATTATCTAAATAAGTAATTTCTTTGTAGTTACGTTTGTCTTGGAGATCTGTTCATTAGTCTTCTAAAATCACGCCACTTTTAATAAAGAAATGGTCTGATAAAACTTTCCATACTTAGCCTTGTTAGCCCGGTAAGTTGGCATTAAGACACGTCGTGATCAAGTGGTAAATCTAGCGGTATTTTTCAAAATTAAAAAAATCCAAATTTTGAAGTACAAGATTGCCTTTACCATGTATGATTCCGCGCATCCGTTTTTGTGATAAGAATCACCGAGATGCAGTGTATTTTAAATTAAGAAATTTTTTTATTTATATTTGGTACAAAATATTATTTTTGTATCGATTGAAAACTTTATTGATAATTGTTAAGTAACTTCATTGATAATGTTTGTATGACTACTATTTATGCTATCAATGAAATTTCTCCTAAACAACACACGATTAATCTGTTAAGTTAATATTAAAATAGTTATAATAAAGTTACCAAATCTAGCATTTTTTTTTTAAATTTAGAAAGTTCAAATTTTGATGTACAAGACAGGTTTTACCTTGGATGCATGTATGATCATATTGTAAACCACACAGTGCTAATTTGTTAAGTTGAAATTTAAAATACATTGTGATAAAGTTATCAAATTCAATATTATTTTTTAAAATTAAAAAAAAAATCTCAATTTTGATGTGTGAGATTGCCCTTATTTTGCATGCATGTACGGTCCCACGAATCCGATTTTTTTTTATAATAATCTCTAAACTGAGATGTAACACATTGTAAACCACACACTGTTTTAAAAACTATCTAATAAAAAATTTACTGTAATACAGAAATTACCATTTTTTTTGGATCTAAATGATTATGTTTTTTTTTTCTTTTTCATATGTATATCTAAATCCGTTCACATACATGTTGAACTTGGTAGTCAATCTTAAGACAATTTAGAAATTCAAAACCGATCTCGATAATATTGTGTTTCATTGAGCATATGCATTTTTTGATAAGAGCTTTCCAATCATATATGACCGTTTTATTTGTCAGAACAATTATTGGTTAGATCAGGTTTAAATTCCTCTAAATTTTATTAATAATTTTAATTTTTTTACTAATAACACTAATTTTTGAATCTCCCGTTTATAAAGCATTATTAAAAAAGTCCTCTAAAATTATTAGTAGAACTTCGCTCGGGCCTTCTAGACCCCATTTAGCAAAGAATTTTTGCATGTTGTGTTACTTCTAATTAAGATAGGTTTCTTTTGGCATTTGAAGGTGGAACTTTTGAATGAAGATGATTAAAACTCCCGTTGACATCCAAATTGACATTTTAAAAACTCAATTATAATACCATTCAAAGTTTTTAAAGTAGCTAAAATGTCTAGGACGGTGTAAGAATAACACCACTAAAAACTTTTTTACAAATAAATTATTATTTAATTATTATTTAACTTATCAATCAAACCACTTAAAAAACTAATCAATAAAATCAACTTTATTTAACACGTCATAAATAAAAAATAATTTTATGCAATTTATCACAAGATGCCAATAACTATTAGTTTGAATGCAAAATGCAGCGTTAGACAACAATTAAATGGGCAGACCCATTAACGCGTGGGCCGAGTCAATCCGATCAGCAATTTTACTGGCCAAATCGAATATAGGCAAAATTTTCACGGATAGTCATCTTTATGATTTATCCAACGGGTCTGGACCGACTTTTAATATTATCAGTTATGTCTCTCTCTCAGGGGCGCCAAGGGCCAGGGCGGACCTACCACATGGGCTTACCTAGACAAGGACCAGAGTCAAGTTTCTTTTCAAAAAGATAAACCAGTAAGTGCAAGCCCAGTCAGTAGAAAGCCCAAATAGCTCTCCCACCTAATTATCAATGTCTCTCAGCCTCGTGTCTCAGCGATGATCTCAGTCACAGCGACTCCGTCGGCCATCACTGTCTCCCTCCAATCGTCCGTTGGTTTCAAGGTTGATTTGGGTAAGTGAGTTATCTATCTTCTTAGTTCTCCCTTAGTTTCTCTCTTTTTTTCTCATCCTCACCAACAGCTCACGTTTTTCTCTCTTCCTTCCAGCAACACCGTCGGGCGGCAGTGGCGGCTCTGACTCTCTCCACGACTGGGTTTCATTTTTTTGGAGATTCGGCGAAGCTATCGCTGTTCAGTTATTAATCTCTCTATATCTTTTATCATTAAGTGCAATTGAAACTAGGTATCATCGTATCAGGACCATAAATCATTTTTTCTATTTTGAGAGAGGAAAACAGATACTGTAGACCGGAAATCTTAAATATAGCCCAGGATGATATTAAGGAATAGGCACAATTCCATTTTATAGCCTGTACATGAATAGGTAAAACAGTATTGCATTGCTTTTATGTTTGTCTATATGTGATGTGGCGTTGCTGGCAGGAAAGAGTTTCTTTGCCATTTGGGATCTGACCATGTGATTCATAAGTCTTGCAATGAGTAAATTTATTAGTGGAAACCTAGAGAAGCAGGGAATTAACAATAATGAGTTTAACCAATTTAGATGATTTAATCATTTAAATACTGGCAGTATATTGCATTCTGCAAGAAGCTCTGATTGTTTAAAATGGTGGAATACTTATTAAATGGGCACCAAAACTGTAGGCCGTGATTAAGTGAAATTTTGAAACGCAATATGCTATAAAGTCAGTTCTGGTTTTTCAATTGACTAAATTCAATTGTGGTTTGAGGCAGTTCAAGAGACGAGCACACATAATTTGACAAATGAAAGAAATTATGTAAATTTGAAGTCTGTTACTGAGTGGGAGACTAATGAGAAGAGAAGTAACCTATGTAACCCACAACTTGTTGTAGTATCCTTATCATTTTTTCTTCTTACGACCAAGAATCTATGTCTTTTATGTTCAGTCGTAAAAAGCATATAGAACACTGTTTGAAAGGTTCATGCTAGGGTGATCCATTCAATGTAAGAAGAAGAAACTGAACACTTGGAGACCAGAAGGGTGGTTAAGATTCTATAGGCAAAGGTTTATCTCATTATCTGGTTTACAAATCACATTGGTTTATGTTATGAAATATGCGAAGTATTTTACTGAAGTTTAGTCTCTCGTGCATCCTATTTTTAATTAACATCAATTTGAGGCATTGTGTTGCTTATGATATCTACATTTCACCCTGCTGTCCATAAAGAGAACCTAAGTTGATACTTGATAAAATGTCCGGATATTTAATCTTTCAATTCTGATTCAATGTTTCATAAATTACCAGTGCTGACAAAAATTTAAATTTCACTTGCTCTCATTCGTATATAAAATTGGTATCTTGTTCCCCAAAAGCATCAATTTAATATCTAATATTTGCGTACAAGTAGAAATGGAAACACCAATTTCTAATGGTCATTTTGAAAGTTATTCATAGTTCTTGAAATATGAAGTAAGTTTTATATACAGAATAAGAAGGAAAACTGAAAATATATTTGAGTTATTTTAACTTTGATATTGAGTTACATTTGTAGTCAATGACCCATTTGTCAATAAGGCATTGACCTAACTTTAATTCAATATATCATTATGCAGATACTTTGTAGCAGCATTATCTATTTTCTCCAAAAATTTCTTGCTCTGCTTTGCCCTTTTGGATGTGGTAAGCACTAAGCACTCTGCTTTAATTTTTGTGTGTATTAACTACAATTACTGAAAAACTTTTACTTCGTTTTTTTTTGCTAATTATTGTTGAACAACCATATGTAATACTAGTAACATATCTAATTTGGATAGGTGATGATGTATTTCCTAGTTTTATACTCCCTCCGTCCCATATATATTGGCAACTATTCTATTTTGGGATGTCTCATATTGTTTGTCCATTTTGAAAAGTCAATGCTAAACTTTAGTTAGATTTCCAAAATTGCCCTTATATTCCTTGAAATAATAAAAAGTAAATTCAGGAAGGAGTGTAGTAATCAAAGCTGTAAATATAAAGAAAACAAATGGACCCCACTTTGCTAGAAATTAAACTACCAACTCTGATGACAAAAAAGAAGAAGAAAAAAGGCAATCCATTAGCTTTTTGTAACTCATACTCCATAGGACCAAAAAGAAGAAAACAACCCAATACATATTGTTGCAAAAGAAACAACAAGCACCTTGTTAAAAAAAAGGAAAATTCTTACTGTTGCAAGTAAAATGAAACTCCCTCAACAAGTTAACATTCATGACTTCAATCATACATTATTGCATGTTTCAGAAAACATGATCAAGATTTTTTGGTTTCAACTCATTGAAAGATTTCTCCACAACATAGATTAGCTCATCAATTGTATGTGGTACTTCTTGTTGTTGAAGTGATTGGATAGTCCTAAAAAAACCAAGATCTAGAACATTCATATCTGGACTATTTGGTGGTTGTAAAGATAAGCAAATATCAAACCCATCCATAGATGCAGCTTCAACAAATTCAGGATCTCTTGGAGCAATATGAGGTTTAGCATTACCTTGTTGAATAAATATTGTATATATTGTACCTGAACGTGGCCATTTAGCTCGAATTGCAGATATAACTTTTCAATCAAGCATGATCTAATGACATCTTTTTTCACCGGCAGAATTGGCTTTGTCTCTAAAGTACCGGCAACTCTATTCTTACTATTCTGTTTAGCACGACCATTATATACTAAAGGGAAAATTACCAGAAAATTCTTGATTGCGATACGTATAAAACCATGGTCGTGCTACCACCGCTAGGAACATAACTTTTGTGATGAGCCGTTTGCTTTTACAAGTTCGTGTGGGTTCATTATCTTCAGGAAGAAGATAATATCTCTTCGACTCCTCTGACATGTAAAACCACTTCTTATCAATGTGGATGTAGTTGAGCATATCTTTGAACTTGGGTTGATCATGGAGACTAGTTGGCTTAAGCATTGATAAGCAAAATCGGAGCCTGGCTTTCTTATTTCCTTCAGCCAAGTGAGGCTTGATTGCATTAGTATGCAGCTTAATATCACCTTCTTAATTCGCCTATGAACTGTGGACTTGGGCACATTCAAAGCGTTTGACAACAAACTGATAATTTTGTGGCGACGTAGAGGAATTTCTGCAATCTTGCTGAGATCAATTTGGACTCGTTTGCGCCCAGGTGAAATCTTACGGGATACATCAACTATAGTTCCCTTAGCGAGACATTCTTTTGCTCTTTGCCATAGTCGACTAACTGTCCTTACCTTGACAGAAAATAAATCAGCAACAAAACTTAAAGTGCCTTTCTTCAATTTGCCGTTGTCACTCTGTTTTCAGTAGTGCTTCAAAAATTGCTTGACGTTGATGGTTGGTTAAATTTATTTTGGGTCTTGGCTGAATAGAGATTGAATTTGACATGGGTTCCATGTGTTTTGGAGAAATGGGTAAGGTTTATGGAGAGTTTGTGGTGTCCTTATGTTTTGGGAAAAAAGGGTAAAATGCTCCGTATTTATAGAGTTTCCATACAAGAAGGAAGATAATTGTAGAAGGATTTGGTTTAAATTTAAAATTGATTGCAAAATTCTTTTGGCTTATCAAAAAAATTTCTTTTGGTTTTGAATAAATTGCTGCATCTGTTAAGTGCTTAATTTTGGTGAAAGAAAGTTTGGCGGTAACAGAGATTTTGTGGGAGAACATATCTCCTTGAATCCCAAATTTTTGGGAAGGTTTCAAGAGTAAACAAAAATTACCTGCTTGTCTGAAATATTTTGGTGGCAGTAGAGAGTTTATTGGAGGAAATCTCTCTTGATTGAAGAAAATCTGACCAAATTTAAAAAACTCCCTAAAAAGTTTTGGTTGAAGTCAGTTTCTGTCCCATTAGATTTTTTTGAGAGGTACAAGTCAGACTTGAATTAATTACTGTTACATCTCTCTCTCTCTCTCCAGTTTAGATAGGAGTATTAATTAAGGGTATATTTGGAAAGTACATTCTAATTTGATGAGTTGTACCAGTAATTATTATGTCTTCTTAAAATCTTGGATTTTCTTTAAATGCCAATATATATGAGACAGAGGTAGTATTTGCTTTCAATATAAATATATATTATAATAAAAATGTTATCTGATTATATGCATGTTATTTATGTTTGCAACCCTCTTTCATATGTGATGAGGGTCATATATTGTTCATTCTTGTTTTATCATCTGGATCCCCTTCCGGTGATGAAGGCCATAAATTGTTTCTTCTTGTTTATTATTTAGACCCCACCTTCATGGGTTATGGAGACATAAATATCATTAACTTGTTGTAACCCTCTTTCATGGGTGATGAAGGCTTACATTGTGTATTTGATAAGTTCTAAAATTGACTTGTAATTTTGATTGAATGTATAAGTACTATTTCGGCCCTACCTAAAGGAAATTCCTGGCTCCGCCCCGGCTTTCTCGCAGTCTCGCTTAAAAAGCTTTAGTTAAGAGTCCAGATTAATAAGTTCCTTATCAAATTTGTCATTAAAGTCTACAATTAGGGTTTTTATCTCTACAAAAGGTTAGTCTTCTCTGTTGTTTTATTGAATACGATTGTTTTGATTATGCCTTTTGGATTGGTTATGCGTGTATAATTTGATTTGTACTTTTATTTACTTAGGGTCCTTAGATTATAATCATAACTTGCGAATTTGAGCTTCTGTTTGTTTCGGCAGAAAGTTGTTTACTTACAATTTTCTGGAAATTTGTATTTCTTCAAGTAAATGTGAATTAGAGTTTCCAAACAACAAACTTGAAGTTGATAAAATAATTGGAAGGACCTAACTTTCGCGGCCAATATCCACCATGATAATTGGGGCCCCTTTTAAATATATTTTTGGACATGGCTATTGGATTGTGCAGCATTGGTTAATTAATCCCTAGGAGCTTAGTGACATTTTAATAAACAAGTTTTAAATTAGCTTAATTGATAGGAAACTGTTGTTGGAGTTGTGTTGTGGTGACACTCTTGTGAATAAGAACGATTTGATTCATGTGGTCAGGGTGAAAAGGGTGAAAGCCAAGCCGAAAATTATGTAGGTAGGTTTATTTAACAAAATATTGATTTTTGAACAGCTAAACATGGCTTTAAATAAAAGGCAAAACAGAGGCGAAGGATTCATGTAGATGGTCCAACAAGTTTTGGATGGCATATTCTCTTGTAAATCATTCATGTCAAATCTATTGAAATCTGTTCTTCTCTACCCCTTCCCTTTGACAAGGCTTTCTGGAAGTCACGTGGACCCTCTAAGATCAAAGCTTTCACCTGGATTTTGTTGTAGGTGTGGAGGCCTAACAAGGCACTCAATCCAGATATTTGCCTAATGTGCAGGCCTCAAATGAGACCGCTAGCCATCTTTTTCTCCCCTGTGAAGTAGCTAAGCAGCTTTGGAATAATTTGTTTGGCATTTTTGGTGAGATTTGGGTTTGTCCATCTACTTTTGAGGTCTTATGAAGATCAAATTTTGGGGTTTTTGAAGGAGTAAACGACAAAAGATTTATGGCAATGTGCTTGGTTTATGATTCTTTTGATGATTTGGAAGGAAAGGAATGTGTGGATTTTTAGAGACAGTTCCACGATGGTGCTTCTGCTTTGGGATAGGGTTGTTTTCCTTTCTTCCCAGGGGTATTTGTTGAGTGATATGTAGGGAGATTGGAGGGCTATTTTTATGTAATCTCATTTTTGTCTTTTAGGACTCATTGTCCTCTTCTTTTGTAGCTTTTTTCTCTCTTAATGAAGTTTATTTTTTTATGAAAAGAAAAGTTTTGTATTTATTTGAGGCTTAGTTAAGTTGAATCGTCATGGTGATGGTTTCTTAAGAGACCAAAGGGTTAATCATTAGAAGCTTAGGGCTCTTGTTGTCAAATTTGGCACCTATTGTTTGTTGGTAAATTTCCTTTGTGGCCATGGGCTTAGTCCAATGGTTATACCTTATACCTCCCTACTTGAGGGGTGATGTCCTGAGTTAGGTCTGGGTTACCATTGCTATAATTAAAAAATAAGGGTAGATTGCCTTTGGGTGAGTGAGTGAAAAGAGGAATTGAAAGTGGGTTTTGATGATAGAGTGACACGGGGGTGGTGGTATTTTGAAATTTTTAGTTTTCTAGGATAACAGAAATGAAATATGGCAGTTTTTTTCCAAATGAAAGCAATTGAAAGTTTTCCTTTGTTTCTCTTGTTGCATTCTTTATATCTGTTGCTTGTCTGTCACCTGTTTTCAAAAGCATGACATCTAGCCTGGAGTAAGCTGTGAGGTTTGAGAGATTAATGAGAAACTCATCTGCATTATTATATGTATATGCTTCTTCCTCGTTCCAGAAATCATTTTTGGTATGTGTATAGCTGGAGTTACTTTGAATTTGACGAATTTACAAAGCTTGTTTTTGTTGCAGGTTTTGTTTGAAAAATTAGAGTTTAATCTGCTGTTAAAGTTAAGATAGCTATGATATTATACTTCAGGATTGTCTAGCAAGAATGCCAGGCATACCTCTAGTGGCTCGTGAAACCTCCTCGTATGTTCTCTTTGAAACAACACTTTTTTTTGTAACTCTTGTTTGTTTCATGAGTGTGCTATATTAATTTCACCGGTGAATAGTCTAATATCCAGTTAATAATTTAGATTATTAATTTTTTGTTCAAATTATGATAGCTTCTTAATTTGATTGATATCAGATGTATTTTGAAAGTCCTCAATGAAGTATTGCTTCGCGTATAATTTCTTCAATTGCAAGGTAGTAAGATATTCATGGTTACTTGATAATGTGGTGAAGTTCCTTCCAATAGGAATATCTACGTCTCAGTTGAGTTGGACAGGGTTGAAAGGTTTCCTATCCCATGGATCTTTTGATCTGATGAGTGGCGGTCTATTAATTCTTTCATTGGAAGACTAGAGTCCCTAAAAAGTTTGTTTTTCTTTTTTGCGTGGAAACTGGAAAGCAACTTGGGAAAGAATTTTAACCATCTACAATCTCCAAAAGAGAGGAAAATGCTAGTCAATTGTTGGTACCGTTGCAAGGATTTGACCAGATCGGTCTACTCCCCCTTAATTGTTGGTACCGTTCCTGAAAATGCTAGTTAATTTTCTGATTTCATTGCATGCCACTGAATATTGAAACCATGTACTGGTCCATGTTCTTTTGTGGTGTTCCATATTCTCTTCGATATTTGGTGTGATACTTGTGTGTTTGGAATAATTGTGACAGGCCTGTTGCTAATACATGATTGAAAGCTATCAGGACTAATTTGAATTTTCTCATTTAATCAAAATATTGCTTTTGTTGGAAATTTTATACTACGAGTTTTCAACATGGTAATTTAAGTATTATATAATGGGTCTTTGTTTGAGATTGCAGCTATTCCAGAAGCACAGATCAGATGTGCCGTGAAGATTCTCGTGTGCGTTTATCTGCAGAGGAGGAAATTGCTGCTGAAGAGAGTCTGTCAGTTTATTGCAAGCCTGTAGAACTATACAACATTCTACAACGACGCGCTATAAGAAATGTAATGTATTTAGTTGGCTATTGTTTCCATGTTTCGTCACATCTAATTCTTCTTCTTCTTCTTTTTTATAGATTGTCTGATGTGCTCAGACACAAACAATGGTCATTGGGATTGTCGATTGTTCAAAATGAGCATGCTAGTTTGGAAAATCTTTTTTTCTAAGTAAATAAAATATTAATATTGAAGGCACCATGGGGAGCCGCCCAAGCCCCATGTGCAAAAGAAACTAATTACATGATACTAAATCTATGAAATCTATTGAGTTGTTGCTCATTTACGAAAAAAGTGCCCCTCAAACCAAAAAAAAAGGGATATTAAGCCACCACCCCTTAAAGGAAGTGATTGACCTTTCTCCATCGAAAGTTTTCGTATTTCTTTCCATCCAAACGATCCACAAAATGGAAAGTGGAATAAAAGCAATGACTTTCCTTAGACGAGATTTTTTATTTGAGATTGTGCCAATTCTGGACCTTTAAAATATCATTCTTTGTCCTGTTGTATGTTGGGCTTAAGTCCTCTAGGTATCGGTATGTGTGTTTGTAGGTTCTTGCTGTTATTATGTCATGCTTCTAACTTAACACAATTTTCTGATGTAGCCATCATTTCTCCAAAGATGTTTGCACTACAAAATTCAGGCAAAGCACAAAAGGAGGTAATACTTTTTTGGTTTACATTTTCTGTATTTTTGAAGTTCATTTTTTATAGGTGTGATTTGTAGTATTGCACTTTTCTCTTTGTATGTGGATCAATGGGGAAATTCAGAATGGAAAGGATCTTCATTTTGTGTTCATTAACTTTGAAAAGTTACATCATTGGAATCTAGACAGATGATAGATATATTATGGAAGTTATTAGGATAAGAACAATTGAGAGAATCAATTATCAACAAAAAGAAAAAAACCTATTGAAGAAGAAACTAGTAATATTTTTATTATGATATGCTTTCATCACGGTCGTGGCATTGGGCTATTTTCTTCTGTGTTCGTTATATGTGAGCCTACTAGGTATGTTCAGGATGATATTTTTTGGTTCATGTTGTTTGCTAGTGATATAGCTTGACAGGTGAAACTATACGGATTGAGAAATAGTCTTGGTTGGTGAAACTGAAGCAGGAATCGATTCTAAGCTGGAACAAAGAAAGGATGAGGGAGATAAACTGTATATACCAAGGGTTTTAGTTTAGCAAGATAAAAATAGAATACAATATATAGCATTTTTATTTTTATTAATCAATATGCGAGAAATCCAAGAACAAGAAAATAACATAGCAATCCCAATCACAGGGCGCCAATAGCACAGGGCTGCAAGATAATTATCAAATGATATTTGTATTCATTCAAAAGCTAACCCAAATGACATAAAGTCTCAAGTATATATGTGAAAACCCTACTACTCAAATAAGGAAATGAATCATAACTAAGTACTTCTCCTGTTAATTAGGCCTCCTCTTGGAATATTTGTTCTTAAAGAAATCTTTTGTGGATCTTTCGTCGAAGGGAGAATTAACATTGGTTGCCAATCCTGATCATTGTATCAAGGATAACCTTTTGACTATAATGATACTTCTTACTAATTTGATTTAACTAGTGATGTTTTCCTCAGTGTGGTTGTGGTTGTGGTTGAGGGTATAATAGACTTTGTATACACCTTGTCTTAACATAAATATTAGAAGTACGGCCTTAGTGCTGTAGCCTTTTTATTCCCACATTATTCTATTCCCCATTAACTTGGTATTTGAGCTTTGTACATGAGGAAGATTCTTGGATTTCATAGACTTGATATCTTGAAGATAGTCCTTTTCTAAATGTGTTGCACCCTCTTGGTGCGTTATTAATTTACCTTTTATTTATAAAAAAAGCATGGTTTCAGAACCAAAGGTCTTGTGTTCGAATCTTGATAACACCCGCTTGTTACTGTTTCAGGCATCACGTGCTAGACCCGTATCATTTTTGGGACTATGGACGTGAGGGGGAGTGTTAGAATGTATATGACCTTGATATACATTGTTGGCCCATCCATCAGCTTAAGCTTTTGGGTTGAGGGGGAGTGTTAAGGGTATAATAGACTTTGTATATACTTTGGTTTAATGTAAACGTCAGAAGTATAGCCTTAATGCTGTAGCGTTTTCATTCCCACATTATTTTATTCCCAAGTTAATAGTTGTCTTATTGCCAGTGATATTGATACTAGTTTTCAAATCGTGTGTTTTTTTGGAATGGTGGCATATTTGCTTTATTTAAATTATAAGCATATTGCTTTAAGTATATATTCAGCATACAGATGAATTTGAGTTACTAACTGTTTTCTATTGGTTGAATATGTAGAATGCAAATGACAATTTCCCTGTCAGGGACTTTGAATGAAGGTGTACAAACTCAGAGACTGTTTCCTTTGTACATTTTGTTGGCAAGACTAATTTCTGATAATGCAGTTCTAGAGGTAAGACTACATTTTTTTTCTTTTTAAGCTAAATTGATTGATCACTGTATATCTTTTTTCCTCTCATTGTTCTGCATTTTTTTCTTTTCTTAAGTGCTAACATTTTCTTTTAAATTCTCAAAATGAAGTATTCTGCAGTATATAGGTTCAATAGAGCATGCATCTTGACTAGTTTCACTGGAGTTGATGCGAGTACTCAAGCTACAGCAAATTTTATTCTCCCTGACATTAATAAGCTTGCATTGGAGGCCAAATCGGGTTCACTTGCCATGTTAATTATCAGCTTTGGTATTTTTTTTTAAATTTTAATTCGATTGATAGGCAAATATTTATTTCCGATTTTCATTGCAAAATTTGGCCAAATATTATTTTCTTGCTTTAATGATTTTGATCTCAAAACTTGGTCCAATTATTATTTTCTTGCAGCTGGAACTCAAAATTCTCAGTGCGGCATTGATTCAACCAAGAGCCATTCAGGTATGATAGTGCTCCATGTGAAATGCTTTTCTTGTGATTCTTTTTTTTCTTTAACATGATATTTCTTGGCAAACATTTTTATCTTTTCCATTAAACTGCATTGAAAGTTAATGAATTGATGACTTCACTAATTGGGCTTTGGTAGGTACGTATCACGTGTTTATCCAAGTTAGAAATACCCTTATCCAAGTTAGGAATATCTCACAACCTTTTTTAATTGATAGAAATACCCTTATCTGCTGGATTGGGATGATTTGGTGCAAGCTTTAGAATGTAATTGAGTGAATAAAGGCCTCCAAAATTGGAGATGCCGTAAACAGTCAAGTGGGTGGTATTGACTGTCCATGGTAGCCTGTCTATCTAAGTTCCATAGTACTCATTGCTTGCTTTTGCAAATTCCAATTACAAATGAAAGTGCAGTTGGTTTCAGAATTATTTTTTATTCATAAGTTTTTAGTACTGTTGAGGTTAATTCAGTGTCTTTCTTTTACTTATCAAAAGAAAATAAAAATTCAGTGTCTTTCTTTCTTCCTTCTCTTTTCGTTATTGGAAATTTCTGTGAGCTTTCATAACTTAGTGAAGGAAATTCCTGTAAACTACTTTCACAGTTATATTAAATTTCAACTTAAGTTGACATCATATCTTCTCCCGAAGGAAAGTTCCAATTTACATAAAATAAATTAAGAAGCATTTTGATGGTACTTTTTGCCTCAATTTTATTTATTTATTTATTTTTTCAATTAATATTTTTCTTTTATCTAAATATGGGATTAAGAACATATATTACTTGGATCATAACATTTATGCAATATTTTGAAGTATATATCTTGACTTTTTGAGATCCTTTTTTATCAACAAAATTAATATGCTATATATAAAGCACCAAAGGAATGCAACCCATTTAATTTATTAAAAAAAAAGGAATGCAACCCATTTACGAGAGGACTTTTTGGGACCCTTGGATTTTTGGAAAGGGTTTTGAATTTTTGTTCCTTCTTCAAGCCTGGGAATCTTTTGTTCAGTTCATATTTAATTTTTACCTCACAGGAAATGTTGGAGGATACTGTCTATGGGGCAAGATACCATTAGAATCACTCCATATGTCGTGGGAGAAGTCCCCAAACATGAGTTTGGGGCAGAGAGCTGAGGTGATGTCACCTGTTGACATGCAGCCTTGCTTCATAAAGGTATGGCCTCATATTACTGGTTAACAATTTCTTCCTTTCCTTTCTTCCTTCTTCTTTTGACTTAATCTACGATTTAACTTCTTGGCTATGACATCAATGAAAAAAAATTAACTTCTTGGCTATGATTAGTAGACAATGTCATTATCTAAGTTACACATGCCACTTCTAGCCTATATTCATTTGTACTCTTCTTCAATGCTGACTTATTGTCTTCCCATAAGAAATAAACCAGCATTCCAAATGAGTGTTTCAAGAAATGAATGACATTGTTCTCTTGGAGGCTTTTGAATTTTATTTGAGAATGGTGTATGTAAAACTATGATGTTCACCTTATTACTGGTGGATTTCACTCACTTGAGCTGAATTTAAATGCTATAGTTTGACCAACAAAACTTTAAGAACACTGATTCCTCCCAATTTTGATTCTGCTGGGACAGATGTTGGACACCAGCGTAATTCTTCACCAGGCCAACCTTTACAACTTACCTCAGGGTATAGAAATATTAGATCTATTCTGTGCTGCTAGGATATATAACTTCTCTATTCTCAAATATAGAAATATTATATAATTTAAAGAATGTTGTGATGGTTGGAAGTATTTGGAACCTACTTTTAATGTTTGGATCATCGTCATGATGTTTGTGGATAGAAGAATTGAGTGGAGAACTCTAGTTTCTTACTTAGAATTGTTTTTTTATTAGTAAAAAGTTTTATTAGAAAAGCATCAAGAAGGTGCAACACGTAGCCAACAGCTAATAACAATGAAGGAAATCTACAAAATCTAGAATTGTTAAACTGCTAGAAAAAAGTTTCTAATTTTTTTTTTTTTGCGTTTAATTGCTTAAAAATCATTTTTTTATTATAAAAAAAACTAAATGTTATTCATGTTTCTTCTATGTTTTCTCATGTAGTTGAGTTTTTTTAATGAGGACAAATGCGTCTCAATTCAATTGCCCAGTAGTACTGGAACCATGGTATGCTCTGCTTTTAACCTTTAATTGTTCATTTTGGAAAATACAATATTTTTCTCTATGATGTCTGATTATGTTATTAGATAACCAGTATTGACATATTTCATTGTTTTGGTTCCATAGAACACAACACAGCAAGTGCAAGTCACCATTTCTGCAGAAGAGGTTGGGGCTAGGGAAGAGTCTCTTTATGATGTATACACTTGTAGCAACATTCCGTCCTCATCGTTGTCTCATATTGCTCGGTAATATTACTTTGACTCTTAAATTTAAATGCATCGTTTGACTCTCTCTCTCTTTGTATGTGTTTGTGCACCCACGTGTGTCTTAGCCATGTGATATAACGTTATAATTTATTGTTATCACGGTTTAGTCTATAAAAAGTACTCAGTGGTCTTTCTTTTCTTGCATTTGTGTTCTTTTTGGTTGACTTTATGCACTTTTTAAAGTTTCCATTTCTTGGGGCAAGTTTAAAAATTATAAATTATGCTGCTTCTCTTATCTAGGTTGAGATCAGGAAATGTAATTTTCAATTACAGATACTACAACAACAAATTACAGAGGACTGAAGGTATTTTAGATTTAATCTTAAATATCCCCCTTTTTTCAGTGGTATTTCACAAATGCTCTCTTTCTTTTATTTATATGCGTTTGGTCTATGTTATTTATTTTTATTCGAAATGTTTGCATGTGCACTACTCCTCACCTTCCTCTACCCCCCCCCCCCCCCAATAAAAAAAATACACTTGAGCTCCTTTTTTTTGGAAAAAAAACTTGGTGATTGTTTTTGCTGGTGCAGGGCTGGTGGTGCCTAGGTTGAAATGTAAAGTTTTTCTATTTGTTTACTAATACACTCAATAATTGCTTGTTGCTTTTTGGAAAAATGACCTAGATCATAAGAGTGTAGAGGATATTATTAAGTTCAGAAGGATAACAAGGAAATTATTCGAAAAATAAGAGCAAAAACATGATGGGACATGCATTGGTTTATTCTATGAGTAAGGATGCTGGAATTTATAAAAGATTCTTGTGGATTCATCAGAATACTGTTACTCTAAAAGGTTCTACTTGTACTGAGTGATGATGTCCTCATCAGTGTTTGTCATAGATGCTTGCCTAAAATGGTTACTGATGGATTTCTAATTTTAAAAAGTTTTGGGTAATTCCTTGCTTTGATTTTTTTTACTTCCTAATTTACACGAGTTCTTTTCTCCATTCTCTAATGTATTGTATCCTTGTTTGTGCTATATTACTTGCAGTTACTGAAGACTTTTCTTGTCCATTCTGCTTGGTAAAATGTGCAAGCTTTAAGGTTGAACCTGTTCCTGGCATCTGTTCTTATATTTGTTTTTTCTTCAAAATAAAAATGAGTACATAGTTACTAGAGCGATCAAAAAAAGAAAAAATACATGGTTACTAGAATTTTGTGTGTTGATGCTTACTTTCATTTTTTGTTTTGAAATTTTTTTGTAGGGTCTGAGATATCACTTGCCATCATCACATGATCTCTTAGACTTCGAATTTTGGGTTGGTAAACTTCAGGAATCTTAGTGGCATTCTGATCACTAGTTCATGTTAACCATTACAACTGAATCTATGACATTTTGTAGGTCACTGAAGAATATCAAGCTGTAAATATAGCAGTGAAAACTGATATCTGGAGATCTGAGGTGAGGACATTTTTTTTTTGAAATGTACTTTTGGAGGAGCCTGCACGCTTTTATTAGTTATTGGCTACTGAGCGATTAAGAAAACCATATTACCTTGAAGTTCCCAAAACAGACAATGGTTTAATTGATATAGGACGACAAGGGAAAAACTTCAAGGGCTGAAATTAAGGTTACGGTTTTCAGAAACAATTGATAGGTTGGATGAGGACTAAATAACAAAACTGAAAGATTAATCTACTTGCCTCACACTGGTAAGGTTCTAGGAATCACACCAGGAGAAGAAAGCCTCACTTTCCGGGGTTTATGAATAAACTGAAATCTTTGAAAATCTTTATTAATGAAAAAGAAACCTAATATAAAGCTTATATAATGCTCGTCTTACTCAACCCTAAAGGACATAAATAAACCTCAGTAATTGGACCCACAAAACTGGAAAGGAAAATAAAATAAAATAAACCCACCACAGTATTTTTGAACGGTTCCGCTACAGTATTGTAAGCAGTGCTACAATATTATTAACAGTACTTTGCTATAGTGTTTTCCCAAATAGCATAATACTTAATAGAATTTACTTTTGATTGCTAAACGCGCACACATGCCACCCGTGACCACAAAGTGGGCAGGGAAATGTCCTTACCAACGCTTCAAAGCGGGCAGGACTGGAACTTAAGAGAAATTATAGTACAATGTTTTTACTGCAATGATTTTTTTAAATGATTTTTGAAATTGGGTTTTATGTTTATTGTAGATTAGTAGTATATTATATCAATTGATTTCAAGCATGCTTTAACAATGACCATGAGAAAATGGAAAAGGTGTTCATTTGTTGGAGAATCTCTTTGTTTGGGATATTGTTGATGCAATGTGGTTCAATTTAGGCTGTTACAGTGAGGATTCTTTATGCAATAGATGGCAGTTTGAAGTCCTCAATTTGTAGTTAGTTTTGTAATCGGGGTGTACGCAATTGGTGTCTTTTATACAATCTTTTACTTAATAAAAAAGGTCCTCAATTTTTATAGCCTTTGTTCACCGAATAATGAAATACCATCATTTCTAGTGCCGGCAGGAAGGTGCAATGAAAGATCTGTAAATACTAAGAGTTGTATGCTTAGTTTGCAATTCTTTGTACTTATTGCTTCTGGAATTTTTATGCTGTTGTATTTTATTCAGATTGTTGCTAATGGTATTGACCCCAAGCAACAAACGTTCTTCTTCTGGTAAGTCATGCAAATTCTGCCATCGTTCAAACATGTTCCTTGGCATTATATGGTTCATGTTGTTATATGTGAAAGTTGTGAACTGAAAGGATTAGCTCTTATTTATGTGCAGTTCAAAGAAATTAAGACGCAGGAGACAGAAGAATCTTGTTCAAAACGCAAAACATGTGCATCCACTCGTTTTAGAGTCGAACCTACCTGGTGTAGGTTGTGAGGTTCTTGATAAGGCTGATGGTATGTGTTCTATAATTGTGTCAATATCTACAATAAAATTGATTCCAGGCTTCCAGTATCAGCTCTTATGAAGCTTTTGAGAATGAATTTGTGCATGCTTCCTCAGACTGCATTTTTTCTATATTGCTTTCGTTGATTTATATATGTATATATATATATATATTTATTTTATTTGTAAGAAGAATGAGGGTGGTATGTAGATAGTTCCTTTTGTAAATTAATGGCACCCCCTCGGTGCCTTTATATATGTATGCTCTTTACTTTATTAAAAAAAGAGAAAGAGAAAGTGATGAGCAGAAATGAACTAGGATTGCTGGCAGTGATTAAAAACCGGCAATAGAAATTCATAATTATTGCATCTCTTTCTTTCTTTGAGTGGATGAAAAAAAATAGATAAGATTTTTTTGATAAGTCAAGAAGAAAAATAAAGGTAGATTTTAAAGCATATTTCTTGTGGGACCAAAAAATTTTAACTCATGAAGAGAGAAGGTGAGTGTAAGAGTCTAGAAAAGAGAGTGATGTAGAACCATAGGAGAAAATAGCGATAACAAGAAAATGAAAGATAATAATCCAAATCACATTGATTTTCCCAATCACAGGGAAGCAACAACCCAGACGCACATAAGAGGAATGCAAGCAAATATCAATCCTAGTTTGTTTATTCATCAATAGCTAAGTAAAAATAACATATAGATGTCTAGAGATCTTAGAAACCCCGGTCATACTCCAATAAGGAATACTTTAAATAAAGAAATTAACAACTAAACTAAAATAAATTAATTCGTAAAACTCCTAATACCCATACTATTTCCACAATTACATAATTATCCCAACAATCAAAATAACCCATAATACCTAAATTTGAAACCCTAAATCTGTTCTTCTTTGTGTATACCGTCAGGGAGAGCTTGTGCACATCAAATGTATAACAAATCACCAGTGTCAATTTGGAATTGAGTCTACTGATTCACTGTAAGAAGTATGTTGATCACCTTAGCCTCTTACCGGACTACTTTTAATGGTACTGAGCACCAATTCCTCTTAATTGAAGGGGAAATATCAACTGAGAAATTTGAAGCTGAACGGAAAACCTAAGGAAATAAAATAATATACAAGTGATTTCTGTCTGTCGCTCGGGCATGAACTAATGCTGTTTAAACAAAATATGCTTAGTAACATGAGTGACTGCAAAGATATGTAATTTGTGCCTAAGAGATTGTACTCTGAGCCTTCTGAACTGTTGTAGGCCACCGAAGTTCTCTGTTCTGAGCTATGTATACCATACAGTGAGTGGTGTGATTTATCATTGAGATTTTCTCTACATCGTTTTCTTATTCTATTTCTTTCTTTCTTTCTTAATTTCCTTTTTCTAAATAAGAAATTCAAACAGTTTAAGCTGTATGATAATTGCCAAATACTTTCTTCTCAACCTCCTAATTTCTGACGTCTGTGATTCAATTTGGGAGAAAGCATTATTTATTTTGTTGATCTTTTATCCATAGAACAATTGTGAACATAACATGCATCATACATGGTGAAGTATCATTGGGTCCCTTGAGCTGACTGGAACTGGTGAAATTATCTTCTTTAGTTGTGCTGCTAGGCATCCCCTTCACCACTGTTGTGCGATAATATACCTAAATAAATAGGTGAATGATCGGACTTTGTTTTACTTGCAAGTGCACAAGGTCAATAGTGTAGCATAGTGTGCGAATGCAAGATCATCTCCACAGGGAGTGGTAAAGTTGCTTTTAGAATTAATTTCTCTAAAGTAAAAAGATGTAAATAACAACTGAATGGTGATTTGATAATAATAAAGACACAGGGCTTTGATATCCACCACTAGTCATACATTCCCGATTTTGTATAAAGTATCAGTGCTCTAGCCTTATTGTGTGTACCTACTGGTTGCCAACCTAAGGGCATGGTATCTACTCCTTAAGCTATTGATTTCCCTAAGCAACGAGTTAGGCATGGTATCTACTCTAACTCTTTTCTTCCTTAAGGGATTCAGCATGGTATCTGCTTGAGTTGTTCCTTAAGAAAACATAGGTATTGTGGAAATCGACAACCACATGAGACCTAGGGCATGGTATCTACTCCCGGTTTCCCATGTTGATTAACCCGGGTATCCGGATAAGATGGTCCCTTGTTACTAATGTTAGACCCAGGACTCGGTCATCCAAATTGATCTAACTAACCCATCCATACCACATGCATACGTTGGTCTTACACATACATATGAGGAATTTAAATAAGCACAGGTGTTAATCAAGTTAAGTAACATAGTAAGCTATGCAAAGATTTAATCAATAAATAAAAATATGGGAATGCATAACTAGGGCTTCAATCGAGCTCTATAAAAGAGTTAGTTACACATACTAACTGAAGTAAACATAATTAAACTAAACATAAGAGAGAAGAATAAACCCGAGAGAAGAGGCGTCAATTCTCTCCCAAGTTCTCCACTCTAAGTAAAAGAAAAGAGAAAAGTGTTTCTTTTTAAGGTGTGTTTTTGTGTGTGAGTTACAAGTGTATTTATAGGTTTTTGAGAAGTCCTAATAGACCCATGAGTCCTAAACCTTTCTAAAACGAAAATCTTATACTTTCCAAAATAAGGTTCTGCAGTTTACTGTTCACACCCGTACATGTGCGCTGGATCGCATGTGTCCTTGCGCTCGATCGCAGTGTGCGCTCGATCCTACAAGTGTGCGCACGATCGTATGTGCGCTCGATCGCACTTTGTCCAGAAAGTGCTCCAGGGCTTCTAGATTTCTTCCTTAAAGTGCCAAAACTGCTTCTTTTTCTCCAAGACCATTTAAAAACATGTAAAACACACAAATGGAGTAAAAGATACCAAATTAACGTAATAAATGATCTAACAAGTATAAATAAGGGGGCTTAAATATGTATATTTAAGTGTCTATCACACCCCCAAACTTACATATTGCTAGACCCTTAGCAATACTAAATTAAAAACAAAAACAAAAATATAGATAAATCCAATGTTCATAGTGTCAATCAAAAATCTAGATCTTACACAGAACTACGATGCGCATTCATGAGCAAGCTTAACAAGTGCAAACATATATCTGCAATGAATAAGAGTTTTGAACGTAAATCATATGCACTAGGTATCTTAAGATATCACAAGTTTGACTTTGGTGTGTGGTGATCAGCACATAAAAGGTTGGGTTTTCAAGAAATTCAAACAGGTAGTGTTTCAATGACTCAAGATTCACCAAACTTCCTATTAGAGTCAACAAATATGGCATAGACTTTTATTTGCGAGATTTTTGCCAAGTTAGTTCCCTTAAGCTTTCTTGATGACTCGTGTAACGAGCGTTTGGCCAATGACTCCCAAACCAGATGGTTTTAGGGCATGAGGTGTAAAGACACCTCTAAGGACTTACTAGCTCGAGTCAACAAGGCTACGAAACTAACTGATTTTTATGCTACTATTTAGAATTTTTCACCTTTTGACGTGACACTCAATGCTTACTGAGGCAAGAGGGCCAGTTACTCAGTGGAATTTTTTTTTTTTTTTTTTTTAATGATCACTTTTAGAATTTTTCACCTTTTGACGTGACACTCAATGCTTACTGAGGTAAGAGGACCAGTTACTCAGCGGAAGATTTGTTTTTATTGATCATTAGGAGCATTTTTTCTTTTTGAGCACTTAATTAATCTTTTTCTATTTTTATATGCCAAAATGTCAATCTAATAGGTCATCTAGTTCACAGTCAAGCAAAAGAAACATACCAATCCAAATATCATGTCATACCCCACACAGCTATGTGCTAATGTGTTCGTAATAGTTCAAGTTAAACTTGTGAATTCTTAAATGCCAAAAGGGCAGTGATCTAGGTTCAAAACTTGTTTATTGGCCTATATGTTCAAAGTGTTAAGCTCACTGATGAAGTTGAATCATAACATTTTGTTTAGATCACAAAAAAAAGTTTATTGGACAGAATGAACATGCATTTATCTATGAAAATAGCGACA
This sequence comes from Bretschneidera sinensis, assembly GCA_023935145.1. Classification (NCBI taxonomy): domain Eukaryota; kingdom Viridiplantae; phylum Streptophyta; class Magnoliopsida; order Brassicales; family Akaniaceae; genus Bretschneidera; species Bretschneidera sinensis. The sequence continues at coordinate 161,336,741 of CM043697.1, forward strand.
AAACTAAAAATGTAGGACATAGTGTAGTGTGTGAATGTGTCCCCATGCCCCCAAACTTAAAATGCACATTGTCCCCAATGTGTAAATAGCATGGAAAGATCTGACCTGGGAGATGGAGAGCTATATGGCTGGCATGGCTTGTAGCACGCCCCCAAACTTCAACTGGATGCACTAACACTGTCCTTGAAAAAGAAAGAAAAGTAAACATAAAATGGAAAACAAGTACTAATAACAAATAATAAACAAGTAAAATACTAATAACTATAAAAAGGATATGCAGTGGGGTGCCTTCCATGAGCGCTAAGTTTTATGTCTTCAGCCAGACGTAGTACTCTCTCATTGCTGATCATCAGGTGGTGCAGTCGGAGAGGTACCAGGTGCTGGAGGTAGGCGATCAAGTATGGCCTGCAGCATGGCCTCCTGGCGTGTAAATCGTGCCTCCAAACTGTCGATGCGCTGATGTACAAGAGTGGTGGCGGCAGCTACCTCGCCTCGGAAGGAGGATAGCTCAGCTAAGAAGTGCTGGGACTCGGTGGGTCCCATATCCGAATGGTCCTCCTCCCGTACCGGGCTCATGACAGGGGCCTCGGTCTTTATGTGATCCTCTTTTACTCGCTCAGCTGCTGGAGCAGGAACTGGGGGACCTCGTGGCATGTGTGATATGCTCTGTGTCCACTGAGCCCGCCCAAAGATAGGATGCTCTCGTACTGGCCCGTCACTGTGGGTCCCCTTAATCCTTTCTTCTTGAGGATGGAGGTGAGTAGGAATGGGAAAGGGAGTCCCCAAGCATTGGCCGTGGTAGTCTGACGGCCATGTACGTGATCCCAGAACTTGTGCAGCTGGCTCCAAATGACAGACGGGATGGAGTACCAGTGGCCTCTATGGAAGGCGTATAATGTCTGAAGAAACTGGTCTCGCCGCTGTGTCTTGTGCCCCAACGGACACATTACGCTGGAGGATCGTATCGATGAGCCATAGTCTGGGGGGTAGCTTGGATCGGCCGGCCGCATTGTTATACCTGTCGGCATACTGGCCAGCGCACATATCCATGATGATCTCGGTCAAGGCAAAGGACTCCGGCTGCTCCTCAATATTTGTGCCATCAGGTGGGGACTCATCCGTGCAATGAAGAGCAGTGGCGATATCGGTACTGGTCACCTCGATGGGCGTGCCCCTAACTGAAGAGGTGAGGACCCTCGGTCTGTTGCAGTCGAAAGATAAATGCTCATAAAACTGCACTACGAGCTAGGAGTAGGCAGTGGAGCACACCGGCTTAAACAGCCTCTTCAACCCTCGGAGTCGGAGAGCTTGGACGGCCCATTGAGTGGCATCCATGTGCCGGAATATGTCGTCGATGGCGAAAGCGGTCTCGAACAACAACTCTCGTTGCTCGATGCTGGGCCGGGATGAGGAGGCACGACTGCTGGAGGCGCCAGACGTGGAAACAGATGGTCGAGACATGCTGGTGCTTGGCTTCTGGCTGATTTGCGATCGATCTCAGTGGTGTGCGCTCGATCGCACACTGTCTATGCGCTCGATCGCACCTACCGTGCGCTTGATCGCACCTACCGTGCGCTCGATCGCACCCGGTCAGGATTTACGTCGAACAGCTTATGTGCACCAAACAGGCAAGCTATGGTTTTTCAATGTGGAACTCGTTCCTACCCCTCCTGCAACCAAACAAAGCCAATCATACATAATTATTAAGAGATATAGATAAGAGTTTAAAGCAAAACAAACAGATTTCGTGTTGTGTATATATAACAAATTGGATACCGTGTATGTTGGATGGAAAGGTGGAAGAAAGAAGGGTTGTGGATGGTGGTGATGGCGGACGACGTTGGTGAGGGTTTGGGGTGGTGAAGGTTGGTGGTGGCTAAGTGCGAGGTAGAGATATGTCGGTAGGCTGGTACGTGTGAGTGAGTGAGAGAGTGTAAGGTGCGAGTGAGTGTGCAGAGAGGTGGAGAGGTGTGTGCGTGAGTGTTTATTTTAAATTTATAGATGTCTCTGCCTCGCGTGCGCTCGATCCCACGCGGGTGCGCTCAATCGCACTTGTGCGCTCGATCATGTTTTCGGACACGTTCGATCGCACTCTTGCGCTCGATCGCACTGAAGGGTGCGATCGATCGCAAGTGTGGCATATAAGTAAAAGTAAAAACTTACCTTAGCAAAAAGAATGACTAATTGAAACAACACAACCTTACCAGTTGTTAGTGGCTTCAGTACCACTAACCTTACCAGAGGTGCTTGAGCTTAATAGATGATCAAATTTTTACTTTGCTCAAGCACTCTCTTGCGACCGTGCTAGTTGTTTGGAGGGAAACACCTAGAGTCCACCTCTTGGAGCTCTAGTGCTTGTGTTTCAGCTGTATACTGTACTGATTCAAGTGCTGTTGATAGTGTCTTCATCTCCCATCTTGACATCTGGTCAACATAATAAGGAAAAGTAGTATGAGTAAGTGCAGGAGGTTTAATTTGTAGAGCACACTTACTTGAAGGTTTTGGTATGTCCTTGAAAAGGTGCACATCTTTAATCACATTATCCTCCTCCGGCCTAATGTCTACTCTTGTGTTTTCATGGTAGGGGAGAGTCTCCAATGTAGTGGTGCGATGGACCTGAGAAGCTTTCTCAACAACACTTTGCATGAAATTCATATTAGAATTTTCATCATCATTACTGGTCGATTTTAATGTATTAAACATTTGAAATTGTATTTCCTCATCATGTACTCTCATTGTGATAATGCCCCGTTTTACACTAATATTAGTGTCAGCAGTTATCATAAAGGGGCGTCCTAGGATGATGGGAAGAGGTAATAGCAAAGTACATTCTTCCATATCTAATATTATAAAATCAGCAGGTATAATGAATTTTCCTACTCTTACCAACACGTCCTCAAGGATACCTCTTGGTCGTTTGATGCTTCGGTTAGCTAGTTGCAAAGTGACGGAGGTTGGTTGAAGCTCCCCCAAACCTAGTGTCTCGTATACACTGTATGGTAGCAGGTTGACACTCGCTCCTAGATCCAATAGTGCATGTTCGAACAGCTGGTCACCTAGCCTGCAAGGAATAGTAAAACTACCCGGATCTTTTAGTTTAGGTGGTAATTTTCTTAAAAGCACAGCACTTACCTCTTCAGTTAAGGCTACCATCTCATGCTCCTGGAACTTCCTTTTGTTAGTGCAATATTCTTTTAAAAATTTAGCATATGCAGGGATTTGTTTAATGGCATCTAACAAAGGAATATTAATCTCTACTTTTCGCAAGGTTTCAAAAATATCAATTAGTTTATTGACTTTCTTCTGTTTTACTAACCTTTGCGGGAAGGGTGGAGCATTCACCTTCTCCGTCTCACTTACCCTTGATGCTGATGGTGTCTCTTTGGACGGTGCTGTAAGCTCATCGGATCCTATCACCTTGCCATTTCTCAGGGATATCACAGCGTTTAGTTGTTGATGCCCACCAGGGTTGGGTAGTGTTTGAGCTGGGAGCTCTCCTTGCTTTCTGCTACTGAGCTCTTTAGCTAATTGTCCCATTTGTACCTCTAGTCTTTGAATTGCTTACTCATGTGCCGCATTGGTTTGTTTTTGCTGAGTCATGAACTGTTCTTGTGACGTCACCAGTTGTCTTACTAGACTTTCGAGGTCGTTTCTTTTTGGTTCAGAATTAGCATGGGCAGTGGGTTGCTGATTTCGTTGCTGTCCTTGGTTGTTTTGATTGTTGCTCCATGAGAAATTTGGGTGATTCCGCCATCCAGGGTTGTAGGTGTTTGCATATAGGTTATTCTTTGGCGGATAGTTGTTGGGTCCAACATAATTTGCTTGCTCCGGATCTGCAGATAACGGACAAGCATTAGTATTGTGATCATATTGAGAGCATATCGCACATACCTGTAGTGATGTAGCTGAGGTAGTTTGAGCAGCCATGGCTTTTACCAATAAATCTAGTTTTCTTTCCATTGCAGCCATTTGAGGGGAAGATCCTCCATTCGTATTTACCTCATACACACCTTTACCTTTGGTCATATGTCTACCTCGAGAGGAGAATTGCTGAGTGTGTTCGCTGAGGGTTTCAAACAGTTCCATTGCCTCTTCGCTGCTTTTCTCCATAAGGACTCCTCCACAACCTGAATCAACAATACATTTATTAGTATCATTTAAACCTTCGTAGAATGCTTGTACCAGTTCATCTTGAGGTAGGTTGTGATGTGGGCATTTGAGTAGCAATTCATTGAAGTGTCCCCATGCTTCGACGAAAAGGTCCCCATCCTTTTGTTGGAAGGATTGGATCTCCTTCCTCATTTGTCTTGTCTTTTGGGCTGGGAAGAATTTCCTCAAGAATTTGCTTGCTAACTCCTCCCAAGTGTGGATGGAAACTGCAGGCAAGGAATTATACCAAAGTTTAGCATTATCTTTCAAGGAAAAAGTGAATAGAATTAACCTTATTCCTTCTTGGTCTAGTCCTTGTATGTGCTGGAACTTGCAAAGATCAAAAAATTCTCGGAGATGTAAGTGTGGATCTTCATTAGGAGTTCCCCTAAAATGCGTCAAGGCATTCAAGATTTGCGGAGATATGTAATAATTTCCCGCTGCCTCAGGTTGATATGCGATGCATGATGGTTGATCGATGTTCCGAGGGATGAAGGATTGCTTCATTGGAACTCGTGCAGGTGGTTGCTGGTTTTCGAGCTGTTCCGCCTTTTGTGTTTCGTTCTCGATTTCTCCTTTATTCTCCTCAAAGTTGTCCCTAAGCCTTTGTCGGATGGTCCGTTCAAGCTCGGGATCGAGGGAAAAGAATTCCAGATGTAGGGATCGAAGTCCGTGCATAAAGCAGAAAAACTAGTTTTAGTGCTGCAGTGCAACTCTGCTGCTCGGGTACTCTCTGCCCTAAATGCGCTCGATCGCACAGGAGCTTGCGATCGATCGCAAATTCCACAGAAAGTGCAAGTAGGGTTTCGTGAAGTACCTGAAAGATAAAACAACTTTGATTAAGTTTTGATAAAAGATGGTAAAAATAAAATAATGAAAGTAATCCTAAAATGAACTTTTAGCGCAATTCCCGGCAACGGCGCCAAAAACTTGTTGTGCGATAATATACCTAAATAAATAGGTGAATGATCGGATTTTGTTTTACTTGCAAGTGCACAAGGTCAATAGTGTAGCATAGTGTGCGAATGCAAGATCATCTCCACAGGGATTGGTAAAGTTGCTTTTAGAATTAATTTCTCTAAAGTAAAAAGATGTAAATAACAACTGAATGGTGATTTGATAATAATAAAGACATAGGGCTTTGATATCCACCACTAGTCATACATTCCCGATTTTGTATAAAGTATCAGTGCTCTAGCCTTATTATGTGTACCTACTGGTTGCCAACCTAAGGGCATGGTATCTACTCCTTAAGCTATTGATTTCCCTAAGCAACGAGTTAGGCATGGTATCTACTCTAACTCTTTTCTTCCTTAAGGGATTCAGCATGGTATCTGCTTGAGTTGTTCCTTAAGAAAACATAGGTACTGTGGAAATCGACAACCACATGAGACCTAGGGCATGGTATCTACTCCCGGTTTCCCATGTTGATTAACCCGGGTATCCGGATAAGATGGTCCCTTGTTACTAATGTTAGACCCAGGACTCGGTCATCCAAATTGATCTAACTAACCCATCCATACCACATGCATACGTTGGCCTTACACATACATATGAGGAATTTAAATAAGCACAGGTGTTAATCAAGTTAAGTAACATAGTAAGCTATGCAAAGATTTAATCAATAAATAAAAATATGGGAATGCATAACTAGGGCTTCAATCGAGCCCTATAAAAGAGTTAGTTACACATACTAACTGAAGTAAACATAATTAAACTAAACATAAGGGAGAAGAATAAACCCGAGAGAAGAGGCGTCAATTCTCTCCCAAGCTCTCCACTCCAAGTAAAAGAAAAGAGAAAAGTGTTTCTTTTTAAGGTGTGTTTTTGTGTGTGAGTTACAAGTGTATCTATAGGTCTTTGAGAAGTCCTAATAGACCCATGAGTCCTAAACCTTCCTAAAACGAAAATCTTATACTTTCCAAAATAAGGTTCTGCAGTTTACTGTTCACGCCCGTACATGTGCGCTCGATCGCAGTGTGCGCTCGATCCTACAAGTGTGCGCACGATCGTATGTGCGCTCGATCGCACTTTGTCCAGAAAGTGCTCCAGGGCTTCTAGATTTCTTCCTTAAAGTGCCAAAACTGCTTCTTTTTCTCCAAGACCCTATAAAAACATGTAAAACACACAAATGGAGTAAAAGATACCAAATTAACGTAATAAAGGATCTAACAAGTGTAAATAAGGGGGCTTAAATATGTATATTTAAGCGTCTATCAACCACCTTTATAATGAGAAATCAACTTATGACAGGATTTTAGTGTTAATTATTTTTCATAATTATTTACAAGGACAACCCTTGGCGTGAGATGAGAAATAAATTGTTGTGCCAAGCTTCTAGAATTTTGACACATTGGAAAAAAAAAAGTGACGCCTGTGTTCGGTTTAACATTTTTTAAGGAATCTTTTTTCGTATGCACCTGTCAGATGTTTCCAACATATTTTGCTATTTCAATACTGTAATTCTAGATTTTAGCTGACCCTTGATTTTATCTTTATTTTTACCTTTATGGAATTTACTATTTAACTGTTATCTTGTTGTCTCAGATGCTCATTCGAGTAAAGGAGAAAGGGCTCGTATGTCAGGTGGGAGTGATTTGCATATTGCTAGCATTGGTGGTCCAAAGTGTGTGCAAGGTGTTCCATCTGGATTTAATGTTGGAAGGGTTTTGGGTTCTACAGCACAGTCATTTGGTGATGCTGACTGTGTTCAATCAGTGTCTGGAAACAATCTTGCACCCCCTGCCATGCTACAATTTGCAAAATCTAGAAAGCTTTCTGCAGAACGATGTGACCCTAGAAAGTATGTCTTAGTCCCTTCTCTATTCTATCAGCATGTTCCTTTTCCATTTGTTTTTGGCAAGAAAAAGAATAGCATAGTATAAAAGGGCACCAAGGGGGTGCGGCCAATGTACAAAACAACTATCTACACGATAGGTTTCTATGAAATCTAGAAGATGAATCTCATTTACAAAAACATTCCCTCAAGCCAAAAAACCAGAGTATTAAGCCACCAATCTTTTAGAGAATCAATAGATCTTTCCACCCCATCAAAAGCTCTCCTATTCCTCTCTAACCAAGCCATCCAAAAAATGGAAAGAGGGATCAAGGCGATGATCTTCTTTTTTTCTTTGGAAACTCACCCAACAAAACCCCAAAAGCTGGAGAGACATATTCCAAAATTGTCTAATCAAAGCACAATTTATCAATAGGAGATTTCTTTTTCCATTTTAAAGTTATTTTCCATGGATGATGAATCTATTACTTATTTTAATTCAATTATTGGTCTAGCTTGTCTGTGAAGATAACATATTGATATTGGCTATTCAACTTTTCCACCTTCTGCATAGGCAGGGTAGGTGGTTGCAGCCAATCTTATTGTGCAATCCATTGGTTATATGTTAATGGTACTGTTGCTTTGGTGCAGTGGTCCTAGCTCTCATTTCTGTATAGTCATAAATCATGAGATGCAATAGCATACTTTCAAAGTATGGGTTTTCAATTGGTAATATAAGGTTTGTTGTTTCATGCAATTGAAATGGTTCACATTTTAGTTTAGAGTGGAACAATGCATTTTTCTATTTGCGTTTTCTTGCATTTTTGAACATTTGAGACGATTATGTTTCACATTGCATATTTAAAGCTTTTCTTTATGTTATTCATATCTCTTTGTTGTGCTCCTGTTTGAGTTTGTATGGTAGTCACTTATCAAAAAAGAAAGTTAGCATAGTAGTCAGAAATATGATGCCCTGTCATTCCTAATATGTTAGTCTATCTTCTTGTTTGTTCACATATGTGAAGATTGCCTGACAGGAAAAGGGAAACCATAGTTTTGTCCATTAAGAATTTACCAAATATTATGGACAAATCATATATCAAAAACGTTGAAGTTGAACATAAATGTTAATTCAAGTGAACCTTTTGATATTATGGACTTTCGGAAGACCAAAAATTTGAAAGCCAGAATAGAGGTACATCAGCCAGAACAATCCAAACTCCCACAGGAGAAATTCATCTAATATGGCGAATAACTCATCCTATATACTTAACCAAAGTTCTGATTGGTTACTCTTACTACCTCCCTTAAGAATGATGCTACAGTTTCTCATCTACAGCCAAACCTTAATTGCTTTGATTCTTCTGTCTTAATTATATATACATATCATTGGTGATTGCAGTTTGGTTGATAGCTTGGAGACTATTAGTTGATTTCATTTTTTTCGCAATTGGCATGTAAAAGCTACGAACACTGCTGCCTATCATCTGGGACCAATGATTTACCCCTAAAAAACAGCCTTATTAACCTAGCTATCCCAGATTCCCAGTCAGCTGTTTGTTTCTCAATTTATGTAAAGCTGTAGCCCAATTTCACTATTCTCTTAGTGAAGGAACAAAACAAGAGTGAATACAGTTTCCACAGTTGTCCTGCTTTTCGCAATTGACATGTAAAAGCTGCAAACACTGCTGCCCATCGTCTGGAACTGTTGAGAGTCCTAATTAGGTTTATGTTGAGAGTTTTAATTAGGTTTCCTATTATGTGTCATAGTTAGGGGTGAGCATGGAACCCGGTTGATCCGCGAACCCGACCCAAACCGATAATGGGTTGGATTGGGTTATATCTTTTTAGAGATTGGGTTGGGTTGGGTTGGGTTGAAAATATTTTGAACCCGGTGGGTTAGGTTGAGTCATGGGTTCAAAATTTTCAACCCGACCCAAACCGGTAACCCGGTCAAATATATAATTATATATTTTATATTTATTGAATATAAAATGGTGTATACATAATTATAGTATAATTGTAAAATATATAATCATAAAGTATCCATTCTGATTACGATTATCCTATAGAAATTGGTGGAGTAGACATCCTTTTGAGTAGGGGTGAGCATGGAACCCGGTTGATCTGCGAACTCGACCCCAAACCGATATAATGGGTTGGATTGGGTTGTATTTTTTTAGAGATTGGATTCGGTTGAAAATATTTTGAACCCGGTGCGTTTGGTTGAGTCATGGGTTCAAAATTTTCAACCTGACCCAAACCGGTAACCTGTTCAAATATATAATTATATATTTTATATTTATTGAATATAAAATAGTGTATAAATAATTATAGTATAATTGTAAAATATATAATCATGAAATATCCATTCTGATTACTATTAGTATGTAAAATTATATGTAGCAAGTACTCCAATGTCCAAACAAGTCTCATATATTCCAATTACCCAGATTTTAGTTTCAAATATTTACACTAGAAATAAATACTGATTTCGAGTTTTGAAGTAGTTTTTATAATTATTCTTAAGCATAACTTCAATCAGAATAAATTGATGCATAATTAACTATGCTAACAAAATTTCGATTTCTTGTACCGTTGTAACTATAAAATAAACAAAAAAATTAACACTCTAACCTATAAGATTCAAGTCAGGATCAATGTATGCAGATAAACTTATATTCCAAAAAATATGTACCATAATGTTGATGGAAGAAATGTTGAATGTATGATAAAGCTTAGTAATACCAACTTATTGGAAGCCTTTCATGCAAATATTATTGAACCATTCAATTTGCCTCTTTGTGACTTTTTAAGAGCCCTCATGTCGCTTCCAAGTGCATTAAAGCATAGTCCAAAAATTAGATTGATTAGTGAGAAAGCACTAGTACGGCCAACAAATGCTGAGTTACTAAAATATATTATTAGCAGCTGTCCAGAAATCCAAATTTCCTTCGTAATTGATCAGTCTTCTAAAGTAAGTTAAATTCATGTCAACTAAAGCAGTTTCTAGCACTTCAGATGAAGATTGTGTTTTGCAATATAACGATGAATCCATATTCTAACATCAAGGGCTCCAGGTTGTGAGCATGCAGATAAGCAATTGACCGTGGTCACTTCATTAAGCTTTATATTACTCGCTTGCATTTCATGAAACAATGTCAAAGCATCCTTACCAAGTTTGGCTTCAACGTAGCTTCCAACTATGGCATTCCATGGCACAACATCCTTCTCTTGCATGTTATCAAAAAACTTCTTAGCATAATCCAAAAAACCAAATTTAGCATAGCCTACAACCATTGTAGTCCATGAGAAAATTGTTCTCTTTTCCATGTTATCAAATATTCTTTGTGCTGTCAGACACATATTTTACTTGTAATATGAATGAATTTAGTTTTAGATTTAATAGAATATTTTTTTGTTATGTAATATGTATGGTTTAATTATTTAGTAAAAAAAATATATCAACCCGGTGACCCAAACCGACCTATGCTCACCCCTAGTCATAGTAGGTTTCCTAAATCTTATCTATTTTATATTTATCTTATCTAGTTATGTCTCTTAGTCCTATTAGGTTTGATATTCATAAGTCTATATATATGACTGTTGAATTGTATTCAGAAGATAAATAATACATAATTCTTTTCAATTCTTTTTGTTGACATGGTATCAGAGCTTTAGGGTTTTTTTTCTTCTGAAAATTCCAAAGCCTTTACTGCTTCATCTATTTTGGCCTTCATAGCCGACTATACCTCTAGCCTTTATCACCAATTTTTTCTTCCCTCTAATCTTGCCTTCTTATCCATCATTAATCCACCATGACTGAAAATACCACCACCCTATCCACAGAAGTTCTCAATCATCCGACTTCAAGTGATTTGCAGAATATTCAAGCAGCGTACAGGCCGAATGGAAAACCACCGAGCAAGGAGTGGGGATACCAAGGAGGACAACAATGTAATCTGAGACAGCAGCGGAACTAGTCCTATTTCACCATGAATCAACCTGGTTCAGACCAGAGTATGCTTAATATAGAGGAGGTAGAGAAGCTAAAGGGACTTCTGGGATCACTGAAAAAACCTAGTTGTTCATGCTCTCTTGCTTTCTCAGGTAAGTTCTCATTTTCTCAAAGATTAAATGTTTCAGATGAAACAATCACGAATTTATGGGTCATCAACTCAGGAGCCACAGACCATATGGCTCATTCTTCACTAAATTTTAGCACCTACTCTCCATGTCCTAGCAATCGAAAAATAGCAGTTGTTGATAGTTCTTTAACTACTTTAGCTGGTCTAGGAGATATTAATATCAGTCCTTCTCTTATTTTAAAAAATGTTCTTCTTGTCCCAAAGTTGTCCACCAACTTAATATCCATTAAAAAACTCACACATGATATGAACTATAATGTACTTTTCAATCCTTCTCAATGTGTTTTTCAGGATCAGGTTTCAGGGAAAAAGATTGGACTTGTTAAGGAGAGAAACGGGCTCAACTATCTTGATGAACCAAGCAAGTCACATATGGTCAAGAATAATTTATCTCAGTCATTTCTATCATCATCCATTAAAGACACCATTTGGCTCCACTATTTTAGACTAGGGCATCCATCTTTTGGAATCTTGAAAATTATGTTTCCTACTTTGTTTAGAGGTCTAGGTGCTAAACAATTTCATTGTGATGTATGTGAGTTTGCGAAGCACAAACGTATACCTTTTTCCAATCAGCAATAATAAAAGCCCAGTTCCGTTTTATTTGATTCACAGTGATATATGGGGACCCTCTACGGTTCCAAATGTGTCTCATTCTCGTTGGTTTGTCTCTTTCATTGACGATTGTACTAGGGTTTCTTAGATCTTTCTTCTTAAACATAAATCAGATGTAAGCAGTGTACTCCCAAACTTCCACAACATGATTCAAAACCAATTTGGGGTAAAAATCAAAAGATTTCGATCAGATAATGCAAGAGATTATTTTAATCAAGTTCTATCTCCATATTTTCAGGAAGAGGGAATCATCCATGAATCCTCTTGCGTTGATACTCCACAACAAAACAGAGTGGCAGAGAGGAAAAATAGTCACTTGCAAGCCACAACCCGAGCCTTTCTCTTTCACCATAATGTTCCAAAACATTATTGGGGGGAAGTCGTACTCACAGCTGTTTATATGATTAATCGTCTACCTTTTCGGGTGCTCGGGTTTAAGTCACCAATGGAAACAATGTCCCAATTCTATCCCGACCTTTGTACAACAAATAACCTCACTCCAAGAATCTTCGGCTGCCCTACCTTTATCCATATTCATAGTCGAAACAGAGGAAAATTAGATCAAAGGGCTCTTAAGTGTGTGTTTGTAGGTTATATGTCCACCCAAAAATGATACAAATGCTACCATCCACCTACACATAAACTCTGTCTCCTTAGATGTCATTTTTGAGGAAACAAAACCATACTTTAACCAGCCTTATCTTCAGGGGGAGACTTCATTTAGTGAAGATAAGGATAGAGATCTGTTTCTGCTTGATCTACCTACTTGTGAGTTAATTGTATCCACCGGATCAGCCCTATCTGATCTAATTCCAACCGAACCAGCTCCAGTTGACCCACCTGCATCGACCAAACCATTCTAGCCGGTGTCACCACCCACACCCGTCCACACTGGACCCATGACAGAGCATAATGAACGTCATGACTATGCGATTTGTGCAGGCTTATTCAAGGAGAAGAGACTTGGATCCTAATCCCATGCAAGTCCAAGCTTCAACTCCTAATCCTGAGAATGAGGTAAATACAATTTCTGACTAATCTCAATTAATACCAGACCATGATCTCCCAATTTCTATTAGGAAAGGCACAAGAGAATTCACAAAACACCCATTGTACCCTTTGGCAAAATTCGTCTCTTTTGAGAAATTCTCACCCTCACATAGGACCTTTCTAGTCAGTCTAAACTCAATTCATATTCTTGATACTTTATCTGAGGCATTATCTAATGAGAATTGGAGAAATGCCATGAGTGAAGAAATGCAGGCACTAGAGGAGAACTGGACGTGGGAAATAGTTGACTTACCACGTGGAAAGAAGGCTGTGGGCTGCAAGTGGGTGTTTATCGTAAAATACAAGTCAGATAGCTCTCTTGAAAGATACAAAGCTAGACTTATGGCGAAAGGACACACGTAGACCTATAGTGTGGACTATCAAGAGACATTTGCTCCAATAGCTAAGATGAACACGGTGAGAGTTTTATTGTCATTGGCTACTAATTTTAACTGGTATTTGGAGCAATTTGATGTAAAAAATGCCTTTCTTCACGGCGAATTAGAAGATGAGATATACATGGACATTCCTCCGGGATATGAGTAGCAATTGAGAGGCAGCAAAGCCTGCAAGCTAAGGAAGGCGCTCTACGGCCTAAAACAATCTCCACGAGCTTGGTTCGGAAGATTCACCAAAGTGATGCTAGCCACCAGATACAAGCAAAGTCAAGGAGATCATACACTTTTCATAAAACACTCGGATGCAGGGGGAGTAACAACCCTTTTAGTGTACGTCGATGACATAATAGTTACAGGAAACGATGAGAAGGAGAAGGAAGCTCTACGAAGATGTCTTGTAAGTGAATTTGAGATAAAAGAACTTGGGGGGTTGAAATACTTTCTAGGAATTGAAGTAGCTCATTCTAGAGAAAGAATCTTTGTCTCATAACAAAAATATGTGACTGATCTCCTTAAGGAAACAAGAAAGTCGGTATGTAAACCAATTTCCACACCGATTGAACAAAATCATACTTGGAGAAGCAAAAGATGATCCAGTTGTGGACAAGGAGAGGTACTAAAGACTGGTTGGGAAGCTCATATACCTTGCCCACACACGGCCAGACATTGCTTATGCCGTGAGTGTTGTCAACCAATTTATGCACAGCTCGAGAGAAGTTCATCTACAAGTTGTCCATCGCATACTACATTACCTAAAGGCTAATCCAGGACAAGAGATTCTATTTAGAAGAAACATGGGGTTAGTCCTTGAGGCGTATACAGATGCTGACTATGCAGGTTCATCGGTTGATAGAAGGTCCACGATAGGCTATTGCACTTTCCTAGGAGGCAATCTTGTAACATGGAGGAGTAAGAAGCAGAATGTAGTGGCAAGATCAAGTGCTGAAGCAAAGTTTAGGGCGATGGCGCAAGGAGTTTGTGAATTACTGTGGCTCAAAATAATTCTGTAAGACTTAAAGATTAAGTGGGATGGACCTATGAGACTATTTTGTGACAACAAGTCGGCTATCAACATCGCTCATAATCCTGTTCAGCATGACCGGACAAAGCATTTTGAACTAGATAGACATTTCATAAAAGAGAAGTTGGACAGCGGATTAATCTGCACACCGTACGTCCCAATAAACAATCAACTTGCTGATGTACTTACAAAAGGATTGAACAATGAAACAATCCAACGACTTATATGCAAGCCGGGAACGAAGGATGCATATTCACAAGCTTGAGGGGGAGTGTTGAGAGTCCTAATTAGGTTTATGTTGAGAGTCCTAATTAGGTTGTTGAGAGTTCTAATTAGGTTTATGTTGAGAATTCTAATTAGGTTTCCTATTATGTGTCATAGTAGGTTTACTAAATCTTATCTATTTTATATTTATCTTATCTAGTTATGTCTCTTAGTCCTATTAGGTTTGATATTCATAAGTTTATATATATGTCTGTTGAATTATATTCAGAAGATAAATAATACATAATTCTTTTCAATTCTTTTTGTTGACAAGGACCAATGATTTACCCGTAAAAAACAGCCTTATTAACCTAGCTATCTCAAATTCCCAGAAGTTGTAGCCCAATTCCACAATTCTCTTAGTGAAGGAACAAAACAAGAGTGAATACAGTTTCCACGGTTGTCCTGAGATGTGCGCTTTCTGTTTGACATTCTTGCATGGCAAGGATAATTTTTGTAGCCATCTCGATGATGAAAGTGAGAGTTGCTTAGCAGAATATGAGGTTCAAGGATACTTTTTACTCGATTCAATTTGTATTCTTAGTATCCCGACTTAGTAGTTTGATGTTCTCTTAAAAAAGAAAAGAAATTAAAAAGATAACCTAATTGTTACTCAAAGCAATGTGTCCAACTTTCTACTTTTTGCTTTAAGATAACCATTATAGTGCTGAACTTTCCTACTTGATTGGTGGATTAATAATTTGATGCCTATACATTTTCCTGATAATAAATATGTTCAAATATGGATTTGTACAATCGTTTTGGTGTTTCTTTTCTGTTTAGACTAATGTTTCTTCTTTATGTTTAGGGTATTACTTTAGCATGTAATAGCTATGCATTCGTCTTAATTTTAGAGTTGATCATTTTGTTAGATATAAAATTGACTGGAGAGCGATTTGCCATTAAATCTTTTCAAGTGCTGAGTTGCATATGCCAATTTACCACACGGCATGCTTCCTTTAGTTTAAATCAGGTTTGTTCTTTGTACCGTCAATAATAGGTGGACTATATAGGCAATGTTTGGGATTGTCTTTAACAAAAAATTGCTTTAAGCAGGGATTAAAGTCAATCCCAAACATCCCCATAGTAGAAAGGAATTAGTAGTTGCAAAGATTTAAAGGAAGGGGTTAGAACTTAGAAGAGCATTCGATGGAGTTTTTTTAAAAGTAAAAAATGCCCGTATTTATCGTGAGTTTTTTTTAAAAGTAAAAAATGCATATTCATTAAAAAAAAAAAAACAACACATAAAAATTATCTACATGCAAGTAGCTCCACAAAATTATCTTGAGAGTATTAAAAGTGGATGATTGTAAACCTTAAAATTTTGGTTTAATACTACACTTCTGCAAATCGATATGAAATTGTGGAGTTCATAGATTTTTTGAATTATAGATGAGCCCTTCTGGACATAGGGTGGCTTCCTTTTGGAGCCTTTTGATGAATTTTTCGTTTGTACTGATAAAAAAGGTATTACTGGAGTATATCCTATTTTTTAACAAGTAATGGTGGAGTATATTCTTTTTTTTTTTTAATAAGTAAAGTGGAGTGTATTCTTACAGTATTCGTTTAATCTTTTATTATAATTATCATACTGGCCAAGTATCTCAAGACATGAATGTGGGTTTAACATGGTCATTTTTCTCTCTTTTCAGCCGTACCCTCCTTCAAAAGCGACAGTTTTTCCACTCTCATAGAGCTCAGGTGACTAATTACTTTGCCAATACATTGATGATTCCATTTTCTCATTTGTTTCACTCGTTAATATTAATGTGGATCGTTGGACTTATCATACAAGTTTACAATTGTTCCTATTAACTTTTCTTAAAATCTGTTGACCCTTGAATTTGGACTTTTCTCGTGAAAATCTGGAAATTGAAAATTTTATTTATTATGGTCACACGTCCTGGAATATGATATTTTCTTGTGTGTGTAGACGTGCTTAATTTGAGTAACCACAATTTGTATGTGAAATGAGGAATTTGAGCGTGTGCCTTGGGATGTTGATAATAATGGTCAATTTAGAACTGATCTTTTATTCTGGGATTCCAATGAATATTTGATTGTGATACCGTTGGTTGAATGGAGATGTAATACTGCAAGTATCAGTGTAAACAACATCTTTTGCTGTTTCTGATTTTTGTTTTGCTACTGTTATTTGCCTATCCCTATCGATCTGTTATAACATTCTCCTTGACTTGACTCACATTTTTTCCAGTGGTCTTACCTTGCTTCCTATGATATCTATAAATTCAGCATTTTATTGCTGAAAATGTAGTTTTTTCATCGGTGGGTAATTATTTTCTTCTAAAATAATGGTTTCTTAATATGCCCTGTAAGAGGCTATGATATCTGAAAGATGCTTGGTTTTTATCAGAAGTCCAGCAAGGGTATCCCTATGTTTCATGCATGGTGATACATTCATAGCTCGTGTTAGTTTTGCCAAGAGCTGTTGTACCTTGCAATAGTAGTTTGCTTGGTATTTTATTCGAAAATTTCATCTCTTATTACACATTGACTTGATTACATGCATCAGAATATTTGAAAGTGTTATTTTTGTACTTATAGCCAATGGCACTGGAGCAAGTAATGTCAGACCGAGATAGCGAGGATGAAGTGGACGATGATGTTGCAGATTTTGAAGATCGAAGGGTGTGTTTGATGGACCTTTTATTTTATTATTTTGCAGATTGTGATAATTTGTTATTAAATAGTGATTTATAGGTCTTCAAGAAGCATTAATTACAAAGGGTTGCCGGGGAGGCCTTGGCTCAATGGTTAAGGTTGAGTCATTGGGTCCTAAATATCCCAGGTTTGAGTGGTGTGTTTTATCAATAAAAAAATCATTTACAAGGGTCTTCCTTAGGACCAATTAGACAGGAGCACTAGGATCTGTCTTTTTCATTTATTTGAAACTTTTTTAAGGATAATTTGAGAAAGGAAAAGGGTCATTTCAAAAAAAATTGTGAGCTATGTTCCAGGTTACTAAATGAATGAATGAACCAATTAGTCTCACTAGTTGACGGGCAATTAGAAAATGAGCAAAATGAATATAACTAAACTATTTGCAGAAAAAAGCAAAGAATCAAAGATTTCAAGTTGGTCATGGAATGTGATTTATATATTACAATATAAAAACAGTGCTCGATCCGACCTATTCATGAATGGATGGTTCTTTTCTGAAGTTAGGTAAGGCTTGAGCTGAGTATGTAAGCACCTTCAATTGAATTGGTGTTTTTCTCCAGCAGGGCTTTAGTTTTATGTTCGAGTCAGTGTTTACAGGGTAAGACAGAACTAATAGACTCTAGTACGCTGCAGATGCTTGATGATTTTGTAGACGTGACCAAAGATGAGAAGCAAATGATGCACCTGTGGAACTCCTTTGTAAGGAAACAGCGGTAATATCCTCTTTCCACTCTGGATTCATTTTTTGCCCATTAGAACTTTCTCTCTTGGCACTTCTTAGAAGTGATGAAATCCTTTCTCATTATAAAATTCCTCACCTGGAAATTTTTGTGTGGGTTGTCTCTTAATTGATCCTTTTACAGGTCTCTTCATGTCTCAGTTAAAGGACATGATGCATGCATTCATGCCTGACTTGTTTTGTTTGGTTGATGATCAAGAAATGTTTGTGGTGTGGTCATTCAAAGGTTTCAGTTTTGAAATATTATGATTTTCATGATGGCAGGGTGCTGGCAGATGGTCATATTCCTTGGGCATGTGAAGCATTTTCGAGATTGCATGGTCGTGACCTTGTCCGAGCCCCAGCCTTGATATGGTAGCTCAACTCTTTCATATTTTAGTTTGAATTGTGTTTTTTTCTTCGGGTACATTTTTTACATTGTACATGATGTAACGAGATCGATAAAGATAACCAAAAGAAATAGCGAAACAATATTCAAAACAATCACACAAAACTAAAAGACACAAGATTTATGTGCTAGTTAGACCTACGTCACGGGCGAGAGCCAAGAAATTCACTATCAAGTACAAAATTCGTCTAAGCAGTGTCTTCCAAATCCTAACAAACACCTTTATATCGGCCCAGCCCTCTGTGAAGGCCATTTCCCACGAATGTCTTTTCCATGACCACCACATCAAGAGATGGTTTTACGGACTCGTCTTCCTCTTTGCAAAGATAGCACTCACAAGGATTTTGCCATGATTTGAACTATGGTTATGAACATTCAAATTCCGTTTTTAAAACTTTTTTTCTCCTCCTATGCTACTACTAATTCTTCTATCCATTTGTGGCAAATCTAAATGGAATTGCTTTAGCAGTGCACAATATTTGTCTGACTTCCCTTAAATGGTAACATTTTCACCTCTATAATTTATTTTTGTATTTACTTACATTACTTTCTTGTGAAACGTCACCTGCTTCTTGAATTACATTATGTCAAGGAACAATATTACTGGTATAACCATTCAATTTCATGCCAGCAAGAGAAAAGAAAAGGGTAAATAAATAAGAAGGGCTTCATTTGTTTAATTTTTTGTAAATCGTACTTCATAGAAATGAAAAGCCATATCTGGATTTGAATTCATGCAATTGAAATGAGTTAATCTATGCAATGGATGAATGAGTATATATAGTCATCATTAATGGTCTTATTTGTGTGTTTGTGACTGAATGTAATGATACAAAATTTCCTCTCGCGCATTTACTTTTATGATTTTCTCAAGCACTTCTAAGATCTGAATTGTCAATTTGTTTATGGTCTTTGCAGGTGTTGGAGATTATTTATGATCAAACTATGGAATCATGGTCTTCTTGATGCACGTACCATGAACAATTGTAATATTACTCTCGAACAGTTTCAGAAGCAGGATTCTGATCCTATGAAAAGCTGAAGAGAAGCATTTAACTTTTTTTTTCCATTTCGGCCTTGTTTGGGAGTTGTTTAAATGCAATTTAAATCACCAAAACTTAATTTTTTTTAGAGCTTTTAACTGAGTATATTGACAGGCAAAGAGGAAGCTTCCTTATCTACCAACCTGTCACCATATTTGTTATAGGATGTTTTCTATTTTCGGAGGTGCTGCCTACATCTCATTATCAGGTCTGAAGGCCTGTCTTCTTTCTATTTATCTTGTTACAATGTTGTACTGTGTACCTGGATAAATAAATATATATCAGTTGATTTACTTATACATATCTACTGAAAAGGAGAAACAGATGTTCCTTTCTTGTCCCATTTTATACTGGACGTTTCGGGCATAATCTCTTTATTTAGTGACTCAAAACTAAAGAAAAATTGAACATTTTGTTTTCAGCTCTTTAAGTACCTAAGTGCCCGTTTGGTAACAGCAAGGAAAAGAGGATTAAATGAGATTATTCCATTTAATCTTACGTTTGATACGTTAAAAATGATCATATATTATTATAAATTATATATTATTATTAATATATAAAACTATTTTATTTATCTTTCTTAACCCATGTTACAACACGTTACGTAGGAATGACAACAGGTCAAGGATTGTCAATTTTAACTTAGTTCTCATCCACTCACGTAACAATTTTTTTATTTATTTATAGAATACAAATGGTTTGGTTTGAGAATTGATGTTAATATCTCATAAAATTAATGTTTATATATAATATGACCTTTTTTTATACAAAATATATATCATATTATATTTTAATATAACTTTTGAAGAGCTCTTAATTAAGGTGTTTTTAGCTTTTAACTTTGGTGACTGATTATTTGTTAATAATGATTAAAACATAATTTATTAGTTACATTTATCAAACTTAAGTTAATATTTAATGATAATTTTGTATATTTTATATTTCTGAAAGTATTTGATGTAATATAATTATATATTTTTTATGAATCAACAGTTCAACTATTGACTCATTGATTAAATCAGTAAATCAATGACTTGAAACAATAATCATAGAGCCAAAAGCTCTCAGTTGAAGTATATTATATAAAAAGTAATTTCATATTTGAGACAAGGGACAAACCTGTTATTTCTAATCCTTGTCTCGAAACCAACATTAGGGATAAAATTCCCCTCGTCTCCAATCCTCACCAAGGAACCAACATGGGATAAAATTCCTGTGTCTCGAAACCAACATGACAAATGAGAATTAGTAAAAACTCCTTCGAATTTGAGAAAAAACAAACTTGTTGTTCAAAGAAACAAACTCTAATATGTTCTTAATCATTAATCTTTTTTTTGCTCGTGTCAATTAACTTAGTTGATAATGTCGTTTGTCATTGTACAAGTGATTGGGGTTCAAATCTCACTCAGATCAGAGATGGGAGAGAACTATCTCTCGTTATATACTTCATTTTCTAAAAAAAAATTATTCTTTTTCTTAACTCGACAACAAAAAATATTAAATAACACAAAAACCAGTAATCTCTAATTGTGTTCTGTCATATCGATTTACGACAACTCATTTAGTTTTAAAAAAATAATAATTGTTTTTTTATTGTAAAACTCGATCTAGATTAACTTCTTATTCATGTAAGCATGTTAGAAATCAAGCCGACAAGATGTTATGTAAACAAACAATATTAAATAATTTTAACCACATTCAAATTAGGGATTGAATTGAAACATTAATCATAGTGATTCAATTGTAAAAAAATAAAATTTAGTGATCAGACTGAATATAAATCAAAGTTTAGTGATCAAATTATATATTTAGTCATTATAAAACTAAAATCTTTTTGGTGATTGATAAAATAATTGTAAAACTTTTACATCTGAAATAAATTCAATTTTATAAAATATAAATTTTCAGCTTATAATTTTTCATAGATATTAATTTTTTGAAAGTATCTGATCCAACTTTTGTTTTTTTAAAACAGAAACGTTCTGAAAATTCTACTTAATGATACTTTAAGAAGAAGAAAAATACAGTGTTAGTATTTTACTTCGAAAAATGAGAATAAAGAACGAAAAAGAAAAGGAAAAGATGGACATATACTTAATGCTTGCAAGAGAGTTTGTTTCAGTGGCCATCACGAGGTTAGTTTCTTTGTTTTGTCCTTTTCTTACCAACCCAAACAGAAACAAAAAAAAAACGCTTGCGGAATTCAAGCTTGGCTTTTCTTCACCGACAATGTTAGTCAGTTTCATAAAGCGAGAAAGATTCTTTGTCGTCATAGAAGCTCCTTACTTATCAAGACACCACGTGTGACTGCGCACGTGCTTTACCTTATACAGTTTAGCAAATGTCACTTGTACTTTCTCCCTCGTGGAGAGATTTGAGTTATACGATGTGATCCCAAGAGAGATCTCGGGCCACCTTTTACGCAATCAAATCGTGGGATCTATGTAAAACAACGGGTCAGTATCACTTCTCCGCAGTGGATCACTGGGGTCCAGTTAACTCCACAGGAAGTCCTACCGTGTTTGCAATCTTGCAAATAGTTTAGTTAACAATTTTTTATTTTCAGTTTTTATAAATAGTAGTTTTTTAATATTTTAAAAAAAAAATATATTTAGATAATTATAATTTAAAAATTATTTTTTAAAATAAAAAATAATAAAATATTGTTTGAATAATTTTATTTTGAAAACTGTTTTGATATACTTTGTAATTATTTCAGTTTTGAATTTAAATTTAAAATCTATATTACTTTTATTTTTCATATTTACTAAATACTTAAAAATAATTAATATTATTTTATATTCAAAATTTTAATATATTTTTTATATAACATGGGGAAAGAATGAAACAAAAAAGTGAATACTAATTTTAGGGTTATTTTTCGAAAATTATATCAAAAAACACCAATTTGGAGTTTTCAATTTTTTTTTAAAAAAAAACTAGTTTTTTGAAAACTGTTTTAGAAAATGACTTTTAAAATTTGTTTTTCAAATATGTTTTTGAGTTTTTGAAAATAGTTTTTAGTTTTCAAAAACTAAAAACTATTTTCAAAAACTCAATCAAAACATGCTCTATGTTGTCCTTGCAAATATTAGTCATTTACCAATTATACACTTCTAGATGATGATTAATAGCTAGCTAGTTATTTGATTACTTGAGTTGAATCTTGCACTTTGTTTGAAATCGAACTAGAAATGAAATTTATTTTATTTTTAAATAAAATTAAAAAAAATAATTTTAAAAAATTAAAATGAATTTTTATTTGTGGCTTTCTTATGTTAAATCATAAAATTCAATTAAATTATCATATTTAAAATGTATGGAATAAATAAAGAATTCAAAGAGGAGAGAAAAAAAAAAAAGTAGTGAATAGAAAGGGAAGTAGATAAGAAAATAGAGTATTTTGTTCAAAAATAAATTTTCACTCTTATTTTATGAAATTAATTTGTATTTTTTGTAATAAATAACTCAATTCGATAGTAAATTAATTTTAAAATGAATTTTATACTTTTTTTTTTATTATTCCAAACGTAACAAGTATAGAATTACAAACGAATTTCATAAAAGTTATGAAATTCATTTGTTTCGAGCACTCTTATAAAATTTGTTGTGTCATAGTGTGCCATATATATATATCAATTTTGCAGTGAAGTTTAATTACACAACTTATACAAAGATAATTATTTGACAGATAATAATATTTTTAGAAATAAATTTATAAATATTTTTTTTAAATTAGAAAAAATGAATACATGTAAATATAACATACTAGTTGATGAATTTTGATGGAAACAATATGCTACTATTTGAGAAATTAATATGTAAAACAACCACGTATAAAAATAACGACAATTATATAAGTAGACGTCATTACCCTGAACGTAACGTCTTATATATATATATTATTTAATAAACCTTTTATACATTTTTTTGGTTGATTTTTAAATTTTTATTTAAGAATTATATTATTTTTCTTGATGGCTTTTATCGAAAACGATAACGATGCCTCTTTTATATAAATAAAACGACTTTAACGCAATCGACTCATGATATTAGGGTTTTTTAAATACTCGATCCTCATCGGGAGAGAGCTGATGTTTTCTTTTCGATTTGATGTTGATTTCGGATATTGATCGATGCAACACTAATAAAACACATTTCAGTGCATAAATAAGGATTCAAATTTACCAAAGATCGCTTTCTAATTTCTATGTCAATTAGGGGGAGATCTTCAACTAGATTTGTGAAGCAAGATGACGAATTTTAGTGTTTTTTTCAAGGTAAGCAACTTCAATCCTTTAATCTTGCAATTTTAATTTCTACAAATTGGGTTTCCATGAATGTTATATTTATCTTAAATTTTAGATTTTTTTTTTGTTTAAAGGAAATTTTGCGTGTACCTAATATTTATTATAGCCGCATTCATTTCCATCCTAGGCTCAACAGTTTTTCGATTTTTTTTCGTTCATAATTTAGTGTTCACAAGATTTTATATATATATATATATATATATATATATATATATATATATATATTGTGTGTGTGTGAATTTTTATAGAAAAAAAAAGAACTTCATATATGCATCTACTCCTTTAGTTGCAAAATTCTCGATTACTTCAATATGCCATATGGATTACTCACATGATGTTTTTGTTTATAACTTGTGTAACTTATTTGAGAAATTCTTACCTCCATTTGGTGTAAAACATTATTTTTGTAATAGGTGAAAACTTCACTTGTAATTATTAAGTAATTTTATTGGTAATGTCTGTACAATCACTATTTATGTTACCGATGAAATTTTTATCCGATGCTAAAATGATGTTTTGCACTAGGTGCAGATAAGAATTTCTCGCCTTATTTTACATATTTTGTGACAAAATTAATAAGTAAAGTGTTTTGCATTTGCTTCTATTGCTTTGCCTGATATTATAGGATATTGACTTTATTTTTTGGTGTATACTACAATGATTCACTTAAAAGTGAACCATTATATTTTACTACAACGTATATTTTATGGTAAAAAAAACACACGTTTGTTAATAAAATTTACACATTCAGTAATATTTTTGTTCACTATAAAATGTATTAGTTTATCAATAAATATCAATTTTTAACCAATAAATATATTATTTTATCTGAAAATGTATCTAATGAGCCATGTTGTCACATTTTTATAGGACATACCTTAATTCTTACCATTTCCTTTGGTGTGCTAATTAAGCTTAAGATCAATGGTTTCATGAATTATGTGTTTGTGTGTGAAAATATATTTGGTAAGCAATCCAAAAGCGCCTAGACTACTAGAAGGTCCATCAAAAGTTCCCTTTTGAAATATAAATTTCAATTTAATAGAATAACAAAGAAGGAAATAGAAAAAGAAAAACTTTTTAACTCCTTTCAAGGCAACTTTTTACAGAAACGTATCAACCAGTAATTTGTACCGAAGCGAGGTTAGTTTCTAAGATTTGTCTTTTCTTTGTTACCAAACTATCAAAAGAAACGCTTGCCAAATTAAAGGACACCTCTCAGCTACAATGCTTTGCCTGTGTATGTTGTTCTCACAAGTGTTACTTATCATCGACACGTATGATTGCCATGCAATTTTTTACCATAGTTAGCATAATTTTTGTAACTCCCCTGTGACGACTAGCTATGATCATCGCCGTTCTGTTTATCATAATGTCTTGTTAAACTCTCCGCTAGGTAGGTTGAGGAGAGTGTCATCTCTTGGTGTTTCCAAATTGGAGTTTGGGTTCGATTCGGTTTCAGTACTAAACCGAAATAAAACATTCTTATATTTCATTTTGTTTTTTATTTTTATCCGTTTTGATTTGTTTTAATTAAAATATTACAATGCAGTCTTTATATTTTTGAAATTTTTAATAAGGTAATTTGAGAATTTTCACTTTTTTTTTTTCAATTGGGTGATGCAGACGATACATTATATTTATTATTTGATATTTGAATGATGATTTTTTTATTATAACATATTTTTTTAATTATATATATAGCCGAAATAATATTACAATGTAATTTATTTTTATATTTTTTAAAATTTTAATATGGTAATTTGAGAATTTCCACTATTTCTCTTCAATTGGATGATGTGGGCCAAACATTATCATTTATATATATATATATATATATATATATATATATATATATATATATATATATATATATATATGGTATGCAATTTGGTTGTAGGAGAAAGTCTTAATTTGGATTTATACAAAAAAAAAATTTATAATTGATTTTAAAACAAAAATTTGTATATTTAAATGGTGATTGTTTTCTTACAATTTATATTTATAATTATATATATTTTTTTGAAATATATATAATTTGACATGTACGTGTTTGAAAATACGGTCAAATCCAAAATGGCACACCAAAACTGAAACCAAAATGGCACACCAAAACTGAAACCAAAATGTACCATTTAAATCAATAAACCGAAATACTGTCTGACACAAAATTTGCGAGTTCAATCCCCTTTCTTATCAATATAACAAAAAACAAAAAAAAATAACAATAATTTTTCTATCAGCTTAAATTTTTGTATGAGTAATAATTAGTAACCCAATGGTTATAAAAAAACAATTGAGTCATGATTTATCATCAATTTAAACTTTTGAGACAATTAATAACTAAATTGTCTCTATAACATAGTATTAAAATAGAAGTCTTATGTTCAATGGAGCATGTATGAGTAAAAATAATTTAAACTTTTGAAATAATTGATAATCTATCTTCTTAACACATATCTTGAATTTTGGTTAGACTTATGATCCCCGAATGTGATTGTTTACAAATTTAGGATCCATCGGTTATCTCCTTAAAAGATTGTGAAACTCTTATGTATTCTAATGATGAAAGATAAAGGGTTAGACGGAAATTTGATCCTTAACTTAAGGCTGATTACAACTTAGTTCTTAAACAAAAAAAGTCTTGACTGAATTTTTGAACCCTTATTTTGTCTGCAATGTAGTTCTTTTTCGTGATCTCATTCATTAGAATAGATGATAATGCCTTTTGTTGTTGTTGAAAAAATCGACAATAATCCCTAACTAACAATGTTATTGTTCCCTATACTAGAATTGTGAGAATTCAATTTGTTATTTTCGAAGGAATCATGAAAAATAAGTTACCACTTTCTAAGTTTAAAGATTAAATTTGTACTTAACTCAAGATTAAATCTTTTTCATTTTGTTTAAGTAAATTAGAGTGTTGCTATGATAACGAGATTATCACAAATGTAACATATAGGGAGAGAAGTACTATACTATCAATTGTGGTTATGATTTATATGAGAACGTGTGATAATCGCGTGCGTATGATTGATTTGAGTCTATCTAAAACATCTTATGATAACGATCCTCTAATAAAATGATAATATGAAAAAACATTAAATGTTCTTCAAAGTACAATCTGATTTTTTTTTCCTTGAAGATACATTATAGATTTGTATGCTTTATGGAATGAAGCAAAAAAGGGTTAAAAGTGACATGAGGATTTGATCTTCTTTTCTAGAAATTAACATATACCTCTAACAAAGTTATTTTCCAACACTGTCTTCTTGAAAATTAGTAAAATATCTTAAAATTTATTAGACTGAGATTTATTTAAATTATTGATTTTCCACTTATATTAATTTGCACACTTTTTACCCACAAACACACTTACCTGATATATTTGGATAATATAAAATGCAAATACATTTCTTTTATGAATACAAAAGAGTAACTGAAATTTAATTGCATCACCCAAATTGCTAGAAAAAGAGAGTATGCGTTTATATATATATTAAGAGGGTGTGCAAATAGAACTGCTCATAAAAAATGGCCACCTTTGTCAAAAAAATGGCCAACAACAAAGGGGAACATAGTTCTTGACTGAAGCCATGGGCTTAACCCCTGGCTTACACAGGTGACTCATGTGTTCCCAAAGGCAGAGATAGAAATCCAATATTGAACCATTTCAGGGCAACCCCCATTAGAAGACGTCAGTTAGGACCGTTACCGTTAGATGAAAGGTCAGATGTTGAGTTAAAAAGTAACTCACGATGGTTAGCTTTTAGCTCAACATATCTATACAGTTCACTCCCATTCCCCTCTATAAATACACTACCCTTTCCCACCCTTCTTTCATAGCTTTCCCTTCAAAAGAAAAGGGAAATAAAGAAAAATTAAATAAAAAACCGTCGTCCCTTTATTTCTCTCTCTCGCTTCCAGACAGACCAATGGATTTTCTCTTTGTTTCCCTTCTCTTCATACTTTTCGATCGTTTTATTGTTGTTATCAGCTCAATCCTCCTGTAACTATCCATTGCTAGCTAGCTCCTCCTTCTTGTACAGGTATTTGTGTAGACGTATTATTATAAGCTCAGAATATAAAAAATTTTGATCTTGCTTATATATAGTGTCTCTGTGTAATCTGTACCAAAAAAAAGAAAAAGGAAATGCATTCTTGAACTGTATCATCCCCTTTGAAGATTTACATAAATTTTCACCTACCCTTTATAAAACCCTAGCATATAACTACTACTCCCTAATTATTCTAAAAAAAACCCTAGCAGCTTTTTGTATGTGCAAATATACTGTTTAGAATAAAATTTATATATCCATTTCCCTTCAAAAACCTCAAAAAAAGGAAAAAAGAAAAAAAAGGACAAGAATGTTGAAAGATACGAATCCCAATTTTTACGATTACGGTGATGATCAAAACCAATTCCCTGGGGTTAACATGATAACCCCTACTACCCAATACAATGATGCCATCAACGAGGCGATCTACGGCTCAGATGAGTTCCGCATGTACGCCTACAAGATCAAACGGTGTCAGAGGACCCGCAGCCACGACTGGACCGAGTGCCCCTACGCGCACCGGGGCGAGAAGGCCCAGCGACGTGACCCGCGCAAGATCAACTACTGCGCCATTGCCTGCCCCTTGTTCCGTAACGGCATTTGCTACAGAGGGGACACGTGCGAGTTCGCACACGGCGTCTTCGAGTACTGGCTCCACCCCGCGCGTTACCGCACGCGCCCTTGCAATGCGGGAAGGTTCTGTCAACGCAAGGTATGCTTCTTCGCCCACTCGCCCCAGCAGCTCCGCCCCGAGACTAAGTACAGGTGCCATTTCGAGTTTAGGCCGGCGGTGCGGATGGACGGCGGAGATCATCCTCGTGCTCATCTTCATCCTCATCCTCATCCTCATCCTTATCATTACTATTTTCAACACGCGATGATGATGGGTAGCGGATCGGGCGGTGCAATGGGCGTCACGTCGAGTCGGGTGGCGGAACCGATGGTGATGATGATGGTAAAGAGTGGTAATGCAAATGATGATGATGATAAGAGCGGTTATCGTTTTGATTTTTTGAGGAGTTTGAGTGGATTGAAGATTAGGGATAATGAGGATCAGAAAGTTGGTCGGTATGAGGAATCCGACGATTTTGATCTGCCACATATCGATTGGATTTCCAAGTTGGTGGATTAAAATTTGAATTGTGAGAGGAAGTGATGATCAGTGTAGTTTTTGTGGAGTAAATAAGCCAATATGGTGTTTTCAATTCGGTGTCGTTTTATGTGAAGAACGTCTTAATGTGAGTGTTTGTATGGAGTTTTTTTTTTTTTTTTTTTTTTAAATGTTTTTTCGTTTTCTGGTTGTATTGTGAGAAGAAGTTGATATTTCCTGTTGTTTTCATGTAGCTGTATGTTGGCTTCCAAGTAAATAAATAAGTTCTTTTTTTTTTTTTTTGTAAGACTGCTTTGCCACTTAGATAATCTCCTTCCATCTTTCGTCCAGTTTGCAAATTGTATGGCAAACACCATTTTTCTCTAGTGATTTATATTTTTTTTATTACAACAGTTGTTGACCATTAATAATTAATTATAATTGGTGAAATTAAACAGAGATATTTGTCACTACGGTTTTGAATCCTTAATCGAAGTAAGAACTTTGCCGACTTATTACATTTTCTTTGGAATAAATAAATTATTTTATACATTTTATGGAATTTACTTGAAATTTTTTTATATATTTGTATGAAAAAATAAAAAAAAAATTTAAATGAATTTACTACACTTTTTTTTGGTATAATCTCAATTATAGAATTCATTTAACTTTTAAATGACCTGAAACTATAATATATTTGTAAATGAACTCAAAGGAATTTTCATGTTTGGTGTCTCACGTTTGTAGAATTAAAATGAACTTTGTGTTTCAGATCAATTAAAAATTCAATTTATTTTTAAAATTTTAATTAATACCCTTAATTACATCACGTTTTAATTCATTTAACATATAATTTTTAATTTTATTGATATTATTCAATAAAATTAATACTACTTACTTTTTCAATTCACAAAATGAATTTATAATTCAAAAATGAAATATGTGTTTTTTTGCTGGATTAAATCTGAAAATTAAATGTTAATTTAACTTTTTATTTAAACAAATGTTAGTTTTACTTTAGTGTACATCAATTTGAATATAGTAACATATTCATTTTATTTTTATAATCTATTCTTTCATATATATTTTTTATTTTATTCTAAAACAACAAAGTAATCAAAAGTTTGGTGTTCCTAAGTAAATATAGATCAAGCAAACATGAAAGATAAAGATAAAGGATGAAGAGAAATAGAAGAGAGAGAAGAGTATAGAAGAAAATGGTTATTTTTTCCTTCTAATTTTATAAAAACTCTTCATTTGTAAATTTTATCAATTTTGATAGAATTTGTCCATAACTAATTCAACTCTACTAGAATTCAATTAAAAATGAATTTCACACGTTTATTAACAAATCAAACTTGTGATCAATTCATTTATAAATGAATTCCACACTTTATTAGCAAACCAAACACAACATAGAATTTAAATGAATTCCACAAAAATTGTGAAATTTATTTAAATCAAACGGAATGTTAGTTTATTGTAAATTCTATTAAATTTGTAGGTTTTACAAACACATTCTATAAAATAAACCCATAAAAAAAACTTTTAACAAAACACTCTATAAGAGCAAAACAAAAAGATGTATTTAGGTTAGCTTCTTGATTAATTTAACCAATATTACACACCATCGATTTTTTTTATACCAGTGAATTTCCTCCATTCTTACTTAAATGTTCTACTGTTCAATCCTCCAAGATGGTATATACACCTTTTGAATCCCTTTCAATCTCGTTAAAATTCTACATTTATTGGGAAAAATGTTCTCGGCTACCCTTTTATTCCATGTCTAAATTCTAATGAGAGAAGAGGTACGTAGTAATGTAGTATGGTGGGCAGCTAGACTAGAAAATACATTCGTTGCCTTCCCTCAAGAATCACAAATCTTCTGTAGCGAATTGTATGAGTTGTGTCCATCCTTTCAAGCCGCACGTGCTCTTTAGAAATATATATGAACAAATTAGTCTTTAAATGGCTGATTTCTTGTCATTTGCCTCCAATATATAAGGTGCGAGGATATTATATTTGATCTATTTATTTCAACGAGCTCAATGTGCAGCTTGCTCTCACTACATATAGTGATCCTTTCAAACCGCACAACATAAATTAAGGAAATATGCATAACTACAGGAATGCATAAATTCCCAAAATCTTTTGGTCCATTCTAGCTAGCAGTTGAAAATAAGCAAACTCCCACGACTTGTTGTACAATAAAAGACAAATTATAATCCCAAAACCAACCACAAATCCCAGGGCCATGCTCACATAGAAACTGTATTTATCAAGGATTTTAAGTTATGTTCTCGATGGGATTCTTCCTGTCAATGTGTTATAAGATAAATTCAAAGAATTCAAGAATGACAAATTTGAGATGTTTGGAGAGATTTTTTCATAGAATTGGTTTCCATTGAAGTCAATATATCCTAGCAATCTCATATTGCCAATGTTTATAGGATCTTTCCTCTCAACGAATTTTCAGACAAATTCAATGATATTAAACCTAATAGACTAGTTCTCTCGTAGATGTTTCTGCAATTCATTTGATAATTAAATCTAACACTCAAGTTGGCACTAAAATTGAAGAAATATTTCGGTATCACTCCTGAAATATTGTCGTATGCAAGATCCAAAGTTTGAAGAGAAATGTGATTGCATAATTCATTCGGAATGTGATCCTAAAATTTGTTTGAACCAAGAGTAAGAATCTTTAACTTAGAAAGTATTTGGTATCTTTCCCATAAACTCATTTTCACCCAATGCAAGAAACTCTAGCATCATGCAATTCTAAAGAGAAAAAGGCAGAGCTCTTGAAAGATTGTTCTCAATTACTTAGGTGCAACAACTAGAGGAGACTTAAAAATTCAATGGAGTTAGAAATGTTTCTTGTTCTTTTCCGAATTTAGGGAAACCAAATATGACCGAGCAATTAGGAATTTCACCTGATAGAAGATTATCTCCTAAATGAAGAACTTGAAATTCTTTTGGTTCATCCATCTTGTAACATATGAAGTTGAAAATGGATCCAGAAAATGAATTGTTGGAAAGATATAGATTTGTTAGATTGGAGGACAAACGGGGTAAAGGGCCATCAAGTTGTTGAGATCAATCCTTGAGAAAATATGAAAGAAATAAAAAAGTGAATTGTTGGAAAGTAGTTTTATTAGAGGATAAACGGGGTAAAATGCTTTCAATGTAATTATAACTTAGATCAATCAATGGATAAGTAAAGAGATGGTCTATTTTAATCATGTCAGGAATTTCATCACGAGAGAAATTCAAATAATCAAATTGGGAATACAAATCCTAAAATCAAGTGGGAATGTTCTTAAGACCAACTAGGATTGGGCCTTGAAAATTATTACCACTTAAATCAAGGAAAACCAGAGTTAAGTTTAAAAAAAACCATGCAGGAATCAAAGGATTGCTAAATCACTGAAGATTTTCAATAGATTGTCGAGTTGATGATGAATCGATTAATCCCCTAAATCTTGATTTTGAGAGATTAAAATATCTTAAACTCCCCATGGGACCAAAGAATTTGGGAATTGGTATTCCTCCAAAAGAACTGGAATTATGATTTCTACGTTCAAGAAAAAATCATAAATCCATATCACAATGGAAAAAACTAATAGATTCAGTTTTCACAGTGATCTGCACATTATATGATTCAGTTTTCAAATTTCTAATTTTCCTCAATTTTATTTTATATTAATGATTTTCTTTATAAACTCTCTTTAATCTCATATGAACTAAAATGAGATCTACGTCTTCAATATAAAAAAAAAAAAAAATTGATATGAGAGTGAATCACTCTTACAATAAAAAATTGCGAGATAATATTTATATCAAAACCCGACTGGTTAAATTAATTTTAATCCAAAATTTATTTCCTGGTTATATTAATTTTAATCTAAATTTCATTTTGAGGTTTCATAGCAAACCTCAAAATATATAAATCATACCCTTTTTTTTTTTTTTTTTTTGTAATCCTGCACA
Organism: Bretschneidera sinensis; assembly: GCA_023935145.1. Taxonomy (NCBI): domain Eukaryota; kingdom Viridiplantae; phylum Streptophyta; class Magnoliopsida; order Brassicales; family Akaniaceae; genus Bretschneidera; species Bretschneidera sinensis. Next base: position 161,369,468 of record CM043697.1, read on the forward strand.
TACGGAGACTCAGATAGTTTGAAAATTAAAATGAAAACAAAAAATATATCGCAATAGAAAAAAAAACACAGGCAAACTATATATCGCCAATAGCTAAAGATCATTTCAATAAGCTTAAAAAGGAACATCAAAACTGAAACATGAGGCCCATTAGACCATTGTCCAAGCTCCATTAATCCTTTGGGCTATACCAGATCAGATAAGTCCACGTAGCTATTTCTATATCTAAAAGGAAGTGATATCATTTCCTCGATAGAAGAAAAAAAAGGAAGCTATATCAATTTAGAATACGTCACACTGCAAGGCATGCTTTGCCGTTCGGTATCAAATTTAAAGCTCCCTTAAATCTGATATCAAACTATATATAAATTCACACATAAAAAGTATGGGACAAAAGATTTATGGGATTAATTATATTTTGCATATGAAAAAAATATTAACTTAAATTCATAAAAAAAAATACATGACATAAATATTTATATTATTATTAAATAAAAAATATATATTTTTAATCGAAATAAAATTTTATGTCATGTATCTTTAAGTACCTACACTAGACAGCATTAACTGATAAGTCCAATGTCCACATGCTGTAATATCTCCTCCATTGGGGATCATAACAAATGTAACACCGGATTACACTCCCTCCAAACCAATAGTTTTTTTTTTTTTAAGATGTGAAAATTTAAACCAAACCTGTTAAATTCATTTTTTTTTTACCTGATTCAACCCACAAAATCTTGAATCGAATTAAGTTTACTCACAAATCAAATAGATGACCGTTAAATAATGTGTTACGGTATTAATTTTATGTTATTTCAATTCTGTTTAATAATTTACTACTTTTTAATTGTTATAATTAAAAACTGTTTCATAAACAATTTTAATTTTTGCTATAACGGTTGAAAATACCATCACACTACAATTAATCCCTGCACGTCAGTTTATTTTTCTATTTTTTTTATTGAATTGTTAGTGTAGATGAATTACATATTAATGAACATATTAAAAAAAATATTATAACAATATCAAACCATTAAAAAAATATTTTATTGAATATTAAAAAATTAATAAGTTACTCGTTGATTCACTTAAAAAAATATAAAATATTTAACTAGTTTAGAATAGAGTCTTTTGAACCAATACATACACTCAAGATAAGTGACATTTGCTGGCGCTTTAGAAAAGTGCGGCAATATATTAACGGCTGGTGCTAAAGCGCCGCAATAGTCAAAGAACATATAACAGCGTTTAAAAGCACCGTTATATGCGAATCTAAATACATATTCTGGCGCTTTTAAGCCCCGGTATATACCCGCGCTTGAAAGTTCTAGAATATGCTCTTTGCATATTTCGATACTTCAAAGCGCCGAAATATGAAAGTAGCATATTTCGGCGTTTTAAAGCGTCGGAAAAGGATAAAAAATTTCACATATATTGTCGTTCTTTGCCGCGTCCATGCTTTTGCCTAAATGTTTCTCTCTCGATCTCTCTGGTACTTCACTGCCGCTGCAACATTTTCTCTTTCTCTCTGGTTTGCTCCTTGCTGCGTCTGTGCTTGCCTAAAATTTTCTCTCTCTCTGGTTTCCTCCACTGCCACTGCAACATTTTCCCTAAAAAAAATTTCTCTCTCTCGTGTCCTGCTTGCCTCATCCGTGCTTTTCCTTGAAGCAGCTCTATTGTGGTCTAGGAAAACCCATCGGGGGTCGGCATCTTCATCGTCGTTGGTCCCTACTCTCAGGTAAATCTCTTTCTCAACTTCTAATTAATTTTCGCTTCATTGTACTCTCTCATACAGGAATTTTTGTTTTTCTCCACAATTTTGGTAAGTTATTGTTAGTTATATTTGTATATTGTTATTCTGATTTTTTCCTTTTTCTTTCATTAGAATTCACCTTCTCTACCGATATGTATGCTGGTGCTCTTTATAGGGCTGTGTTTGGTAACTATAACACGAGATTCAGTGTTTGATTTTGAAGAATGAGAAGCTCAATATTCATACTTGTGTATATTTATGTGTATATTCGGGTTTTCTCTGGAGATGGACTTGAAATTTATGGGAGAAAAATAAAGAAAATGAAAAGAAATAGAATGCACTATGTTTTCTGTTTGGTTTGGTGTTTAGACACATGATTTTTGTGTTAATTAAGCCAAGAAATTTGAATCAGGATTAAATTAATAGAATTCATGTATCCAGGATAATGACAAATCTGAAATTTCTATTTATATGTTTTTTCTTTCTTTTGTAAATATTTTACGCAAAATGAATTTCCATTATTGAGATGTAAATTTTCCGTTTAACTGGTTCTCAATGTAGCTTGAGCATGATCAAAAGCATAGTTTGAGTTCTATTGTATGACCAATATTAATGGAATTATAAGTCTTTGCTCCACTGGAACCTGCCCATTGTTTTGTTTTTTGAATTAAAAAAAAAAAAAGATGAACCTAGCCCCACTATTTGCTTTTTGTTTGAATATTTCTCTTCCTTGTAGCAGTGTTAGATATTCTTTCAATAGATACTATTACCATTTTTATGTTCCCTTGACTCCCATTTTCCCCTGAAACAGTGGTCTATATATCTTTTCTGTTTACAGGTCATGACTCATGAATCTTATGATGATGTTTGATTTGTCATTCCTGCTGCGGTTAGAGCTTCCTTCTTATGCTGAAACTATCCTTAATTCCTTGCTTGATTTTTGTTTTCTGACCTATCACATTGGACTATGCTACTTTGGCTTACATTGGCTTAAAATCAAGCTGATTAATTTCCTGCAAATATTGTTTTCTTTTGGTTATTAACAGCTCTTAATTACTAATATATATTAACATTTTTCAGTTTCAAGAGGTAGTAATCAATTAAAATGCTTGATTTAGTTTTTTTAATGTTTTGTAGGAGTACTATATGTTGTTATGATTAATTTTTGTTTGAATAAGAAATATTTGTCTGAACTAAGAGTACTATACTGTAAGCCTTCTCTAATTTTTCTGTTTATTTTCCAATTCTTCTGTTTTTGTAAGTAAAGCTTATAGAAGTGATTAAAAATAGGTGGTTTAATATCCTTAGTTTTGGGTTTTAGGGTAATTTTTCTTTTTATGACGAGGTGATTTTGTGGGGCTTATAGCATGTAGATAGTTTTTGTAATTGGTTACACCCTATTTTGTGGGGCTTATAGCATGTAGCATGTAGCAGTAGTTCCCTTGGTTTGCATTTCCATTCTTTTTTTCCATCTTCGTATGCTATGGCCAGTGTTACAGAGTAATCTCTCTTGCCATTGCTTCAACTGAGCAAGATTCCCAGTAAATGGGCCTCATATGTTCATAGCATATATTCTAATGGCATTACTGTACAGTTTTTTTTTTTTTTTTTGGATTGCTAACAAAGGCTTGTTTCCTAAATCTAACTTGTTCTGTTTTGATGTTCTTTCAAGGATAGGGAAGACCTGCTTAGCTAGTTTATTTAGTCATCATAAAGTACTACAAAATGATAGTTTCTTTGGCTTGGTAGCAGGTCTTGTTCACATTGACTGTTTATGTAAATTATGTGGGCGTACTATACAGTTGAAAAAAGAATCTGCAAGTTCTCTTTGATTTGTTTTTTCTCTTTAAAAACTTATCTTTGTAGTCTTTAAGTTTTGACTCTATATTTCTTATTCCCTCTATGTTATGCAACTTCGATTGTTCTACATTTTATTCATCAAAAAGATAATGGGTGCATAAGGAAGTTGTCTTTAAGGGCATATGAGCTTATCTTGATAGTATATGGAAAGAATGAAAGATTGTTATCTATATTATAGTAACAAGCTTTATTTAACTTAATTTGGTATTCTCGTGAATTGGATTGACATGGTTTGAATAAAAATCTTATCCAATTCTGTTTTTCAGTTTTATGACTCTTTATTTTGTATTCTTTTTTTCCAAGTAGTTGAAGATTCACATATTTTCTTACTTCCGATTTATTCATATATTTTGAATTCTTTATCTATGCTGTGGAAAATATGAGATTTAGCACTTGATGGTGATACGTAGGGATGCATCATTTCATCCATGCCTGTTGTGACTTGCCTGAAACATTGTCATTTACTTTAATTTCTTGTGATGCCACAGATCCGGATGGGTACTATTTTGTTTCCACTAGTATTGGGTTACACATTCTTATTTTAATACTCTCATCACATAGCTGTTTAATGTTCAGTTCTTTTGTTTCAGCCCTCAAACTTAATTTATGCTTCATATTTGTTGCATTATGATTTAGCAAAATCACCTTACTATTTTAATATTTGTTGCATTATGATGTACGCATGCACAGAAACACTTTTTAACTTTCATAAATCGATAACATTATGTTGCTTTGAGCTGTAGATTAATGTTTTCAATTTTTCATTTAGTGAAATATTTTTTGTGTGAGTTTCGTTATTGCTGCTTGTCATTCATCTGATGGTGAATATCAAACTCTTCCATATACATTCCTACTATAATTTCTGCAGTACATAGCTCAAAGTGAATGGTTTCTTATACAATTTGATAACATGTTCCATTCTAACCCTCTATCTTTGTTCGTGACAGAATATAGTTTTAGTTTAGGGAAAAATTATTGAAGTTCTTCCAGTTTTAGTATGTTCCCCGGATGCAATATCTATATGACCTACTATTTAGCATACATGCACATGGGCTCTGAACACTGTTTTGAAAATGTATATAAGCCTGCATAAAGTGCATCTGTTTTATGAACTTTATTCACGAATATCTCTCTGCATTGCCATCTGCCTCTTTGTGTGTATACTCTGCATGTTTCACACATGTTACTAGTACACTGTAATGTTATGGAAAATAAATAATGTTTATTTTTTTAAAAAGAATTTTTTATTGGGATACTTTGTATATAATATTAAATATACAATGAATATTTTTGTTATTTTTTTAAAATAAAACTAATAATGTTTTCACGTAATGTAGTTACATGAATAGTTTGTTTTTGTATTGGGATACTTTGTATATAATACTAAATATAGTTTTAACTCTTCACCGAGCTTATGGGTGAAGAGAGTTCTGGTCGTGTCCGAGATCACGGGTTTGGAGTTACACCCTCTGCTGTGTACGGACTTTCAGCTCAAATGAGGAATGATATAGGATACCATGAAGCTTATGTTGAAGTGATAAATAGTCTAAGAGCACAAATGGAAGAAAACAATCAATAGCATGTGCATCAGATTGAATAGTATGCGCAAATGAACAATATACAATCCCAAATGAATGAGCTGAAGTCTTTACTAAAGCATTTGGTTAATAGAGGACCTTAATAGAGGACCTTAAAATTGATGTAAGTGTGATGGTAAAATAATTTTCCAAACTCTCTTCTTCCATTATTTTGTTTTGTATGAATTTTATATGTTAATTATGATTGATTTTTGTTGCTACATAAGATGACTTTTGTATTGAGTAAATGAATTTTTATAGATATTTGATGATAAATTTTATATATTGAAGAACATTTGAAATTTTATGAATTTGATGGTACATTTTTTTTATTGAAGGGTATTAGTATTGATATTTAAACCAAATTAATGTAAAAAACACAATTAAAGCACTTTTAGCAACACTTTTAACGGCACTTAAAAGTGCCGCAATATGCATAATGTCACCTATCCGCTTAAAAGTACCGCAATATGCATAATGTCACCTATATAGATGCGCTTTTAAGTGCTGATATATTTTAGAAAATGCTGAAATATACCGAATATATTACGACACTTAAAAGGGCTGAAATATACCGATGCTTACAAACGTCGAAAAAAACATACACATTGCGACGCTTAGAGAGAGCACCAATTCTAAGCGTCGATATTTGCGTTTCGACACTACACATACCGGCACTTCATCTGTCGCTTCGAATAAGCACGAAAATTTATATTCCAACACTTTGAAACATTGAAATATATATATAAAAACAAAAAAAACACGGACAATGACTTTTTCTTGTAGTGAGATTATTCGTATCCAAGTGACTCGGCATCCACCTCTGGTTTTCTTCTTTTTTTTTCCTTCCTTTTTCTTTTTTGGGGTGAGTTAATCAGAATTGAAGTTGACAAGCGGGAATTTATAAACCAAACCACAAGACAACAACTGATTTAACAGTTTCTACAAAGATTAAAAAAAAGCAAATAAATATAGACGGCCAAATTTAGAACACGACAAAAACAAACAGGAAATACAAACAACAAAAGCAGGGACAACCAATGACAGATCTCTCTCAACAGCAGACTGTATTATAGCCATCTGATCTCTCAACCCAAATGTTTAAAATCGTCCACCATCCGGGCAGAGATCACATACATGACTACACATATTAAGAAGCTTGTGACCCAGTGATGTGTTGCTGGCCAAACTGCTCGGCCTTGTCCTTCATCTCACGAGCCTTGCTTGCTAGCTTCATGCGTGCACTGTCCAGCCGGTCCGCCCCTGGTGGGTGCTTCCCAGTCATATACCTACACGTCAATTTTTAAAAAAAGAAAGTTCAAGTGAAGCAATATGTTTTTTAAAATATATAAAAAAAAGATCTGGTTTATTAATTATTACTCTATTAATTTGTAGGATACCTGTAGATCCATGATACCACGGTAACTGCAGCTACACCAAAGCCACCAGAGGTCAGGAATCCCATTATCAAGAGACCCACTGTGATCACCGCAGGGACAAGAACCGGACTGACTATGACCAGCAGTGGTGTAGCTATGGTCAGTGCAATGACCGTGCCCGCGAGGGTCAAACCGGAGAGGACCAGCAGAGACGCACCAGCGGTGACAGCAGTGGCTGCCATAACTACGTTGTGGGACCTCGTCTGCTGGCTTTGTTGCTGCGGTTGGTAAAACTCGGCCATTGACCGCAGATCATACGAGTGGCAATCAATACAAGTCAGCGATGGATCACTAGTGATTTTTTATGCGTGGGTGTGAGCATAAGAGAGTGGGTTATATAGGAGGGAGGAGAGGTTGGTGGTGCCAAGACGGGTGGCACGTGTTGAGAAAAAAGGCAGACGTGTTGAGGAGCTTATCATGCAGAGCTTGCATGTAAGGAAGTGGCTTTGTTTAGGGACACGTTGATTTTTGTCAGATTTGAGGTTGTTGTATTGCAAAATTTTATTGGTCGATATTTAGATGAGGAAATTTTATTGGTAATTTTAAATTTTTTTTATTGATAACGTTAATATATATATGAGATTTAAATATTAATATTATTATTAAAAATTTAAGATTATCAGTGAAGTTTTCAATTAACATAAACCATTCATTTTAAACCCGAACCAATCAAAAAATCCTCATTAAATAGAAAAAACGTTGACAAGACTTCAAGAGCTTCAGGAAGAGATGATGTCGTGTGCTTGTGTATGTATTGTTATAATAAATAAAATGTTATAATATTACTTATGGATTTCTATTAGTTTGTAAGACTTTGTATTTATAAAACGGATTGGATTGGGTTCCTGAGATAGACTTTGTAGTCTTGACATCCACTTGATCTCGTGGGTGGGTCAGATATACCTAATTGATTTAGATGTGGTTGGGTAGTGGTGTGGGCTTGACAAACCTAATGAGCTGTGATGGGTGACCCACTGAGTTTATTTTAAATATGAGTGAGGTCATCTCTCATCTGTTAACCTGAGTTTTCCCTATTATAAAGCTGTTGTATTAAAGAGAGAGAGTAAGGAAAGGAAGAACCTGTGAAGTTATTACAATAACAATATGTCGTAAAAATCAGATACGTGATATTAAATATATCATATTGAATACATGTGATAGATCCTTAGAATTATTAACATGTATTTTCATTCCAATGGAACTCCAAATTAATTAAGCAGATCAATAAAGTTGCAAGGAGAGAAAGCCAAACCAATTGGTCAATAATAGTGTAGCGTTAGCATAATTTTAACCATATATTTTCGAATTCTGTTTGATAAATTAATTGGAATGGAGATTGAATCTACGTTTTATAAAAAAAATCCAAATTTTGAAGATAAGATATTAAAAGGTCGGAACCATCTATTTTCTATCTAAATCAATGAAAAATAAAGTATATAAACCTTTACACATTGCTCTGCTTTACGGGTAGCAAGTTAACTTTAACTTTTGATTTGCTTTCCGGGTAGCAAACAACCTTCCAAAAGATCTCTCTCAAACTCTTAGCTTTTACACTCTTACAAATTAAAATACTACTAAAGTAGTAAACAACTAAATCTTAAGCTTGTGTGTAAAATTGAGACTGATTCTTCTTTTTTTGCTCTTGTAGTTACTCCCATCAATGACCGCTGATTTATAGCTTCAACAAAGCTTTCACAAAAGTCAACTTTTGAAATTTTCTTTTTCAGACTGATATCTCCTTAAATGCAAATCTTCTAATCTCCAACGGATACTTCCAGTCGACTAGTCTTCTCCTCAGTAGATCGGATCTTCTAACTGATCTAATTAATATTGTTGTTTGGTAAATGCACGGTTTCTAAAGCTGAGTAAGGACAGTAACGGATCATTAAAATGATCCTATGAATATCTCTATCTTATTCAAAAGCCCAATCATTAAATCCCTTCTCTGTTTTGTCACACCTAGGAAAGCACTATTCTTATAAAGAGAAAGGCACTTTCATATTGTTGGGAATTCAAACACCCCAAAACAACTACGCAATTACAATAACAAAAATAAAAAGAAAAAATAACACATGAACTTTTAACGTGGTTCGGACCTACGTCCATAAACTAATCGTTATTCCACTACTTTTGCAACTTTTGGGTAGAGGAAAACTGTTAAAATTCACTACATCACAATACACAATTTTTCTAGACAAAATTATGTGAAAACTCACAATTGTATTTCCGCTATTTTTGCAACTTTTGGATAGAGGAAAACTGTTAAAACTCATTACACCATAATACACAATTTTTCTAGACAAAATTATGTAAAAACTCTCCCCAATCTCACAACCAAAACCCCAATATACGCAATGTTCACTTAACCATTAGGTCTCTATATTGGTATTTGATTGCTATACTCCCATGTAACCAACTATTTCTGGTTAAAGAATGCCCATAATTATGATAACTACTATACACATCCTTTTGCACATAAACGATGTGGAACTAGAACAACTTACAATAATAATTTTTTCCGATGAGGGATTTGAGGAGTGTCCCAACAAATTTCTCTCTCGACTCAAATCTCCAAACATTTCGATCTCCGCGTTGGTTTACATCCACCAATCAAAACATCTCTATTCTAATCGGGCTTTCAATATCATTTAAGCAGATTTTAGGTTTAATCTCAACGATATCTAGGTATTGGAAGGTTTTTTTGGGTACTTTTCAGGTAGCATCATCCAACTTGATACTGCCAAAATACACCTCTCCAACAAGAAGATGACACGTGGATCATCTTGACCCTAGGCTGCAAGGAGACACGCGGAAGACTCAGGCTCGGACGGTTGGGCCTCCAGGTCATGACCGCCCTTTAGGGCATCATTGCCCCCCAGTTGGGCCTCCACGTCACCACCGCCCTCTAGGCCATCATTACCTCCAGGTTGGGACGTCAGGTCGTCAAACCACCTTAACGCATAGACGACTCCCGATCAAGACAGCAAGACAAGGCCCTAACGGACGGTGCCCAGCCACCTAGCTGGGCCTCCTAGGCATCATTACCCAACCCAGTTGGAGCAACATATCACTGCCGCCCTAGGTCAAATGTCGCCTCCAAAGCCCTATAAAAAGGGTCAGGTATGCACTCCAAAGGCCCCAACTTTTTGCTCAACTGAAAAAGAGAGGGCTCGTCCCCTATATATTTTTGCTCTGACTCTAACTAAAGCTTCGGAGCATCCCCGGAGGTACCCCCTCCGGCGACCCCTTAGCTCACTTTCCTCTCCCTGTGCAGATACGTCTGAGCCCTAGCCTCTAACTCACCAAAACACATTTTTGGCATCAACAGATTGGCGCCATCCTTGGGAAACCACCATCTCTCGCTGGCAGTAACAGCAAAGAAGTTTAAAGAACTCGTCTGTTGTCATGCCGCCCAAATCCACTGCCAGGGATGCGGGTTAAAGAGCAGTAGGGGCCAGTACTCACACCCATCTGTTTGGGTCAAGTTCCTTAGCCGTAATGCGCACTCCCCCGTCCGAACTCTCATATAGCGCACACGGCTAAGCACCGTAGTGCGCACGCCCCTGTCCGAACTCTCGCATAGCGCACACGGCTAAGCATCGTAGTGCGCACGCCTTTGTCTGAACTCTCGCATAGCGCACACGGCTAAGCACTGTAGTGCGCACGCCCCTGTCCGAGCTATCGTATAGCGTACACGGTCAAGTGTCGTAGTGCGCACACCCCTTTCTGAGCCAATGCAATGCACACTCCTCGGACGGGGTCCAACATCAGTATACACTAATGCACACTGGCCGAGCATCAGTGTGCACTGCCAAACTAAGTTGCGCACACCCAAGGTTCGACCCAGTCCTCGGCCTCGGCCACAAGATCTAAGATCCGAGCATATGGATTACTCTATCTGTCCTCGGACTCGTCCCTCAGGGGCTATGTCCTCTACCTCGGCCTCGACCCAATCCTCGGCCTCGGCCACAAGCTCTAAAATCCGAGCAGATGGATTGCTCTATCTGTCCTCGGACTCGTCCCTCAGGGGCCATGTCCTCGGCCACGGCCTCGACCCAGTCCTCGGCCTCGGCAACCAGCTTTAAGGTCCGAGCAGATGGATTGCTCTTTCTGTCCTCGGACTCGTCCCTCAGGGGCCATATCCTCAGCCTCGGCCTCGACCCAGTCCTCTGCCTCGGCCACCAGCTCTAAGATCCGAGCAGATGGATTGCTCTATCTGTCCTCGGACTCGTCCCTCAGGGGCCATGTCCTCGACCTCGGCCTCGACCCACTGTCCTCAGCCTCGGCCACTAGCTCTAAGATCCGAGCAGATGGATTACTCTATTTGTCCTCGGACTCGTCCCTCAGGGGCCATGTCCTCTACCTCGGCCTCGACCCACGGTCCTCGGCCTCGGCCACCAGCTCTAAAGTCCGAGCAGATGGATTGCTCCTTCTGTCCTCGGACTCGTCCCTCAGGGGCCATGTCCTCGGCCTCGGCCACAAGCTCTAAGATCTGAGCAGATGAATTGCTCTATCTGTCCTCGGACTCGTCCCTCAAGGGTCATGTCCTCGTCCTCGGTCTCGACCCATTGTCCACGGCCTCAGCCCACTGTCATCGGCCTCGACCCACTGTCCTCATCCTCGGCCCACTGTCCTCGGCCTTGGCCTCAACCCATTGTCCTCAGCCTCGACCAACTGTCCTCTGCCTCGGCCACCAGCTCTAAGATTCGAGCAGATGGATTGCTCTATCTGTCCTCGGACTCGTCCTTCAGGGGCTATGTCCTCGGCCTCGGCCTCGACCCATTGTCCTCGGCCTTGGCCACCAGCTCTAAGATCTGAGCAGATTGATTGCTCTATCTGTCCTCGAACTCGTCCCTCAGGGGCTATGTCATCGGCCTCGGCCTCGACCCACTGTCCTCGGCCTCGACCACAAGCTCTAAGATCCGAGCAGATGGATTGCTATATCTGTCCTCAGACTCGTCCCTCAGGGGCCATGTCCTCGGCCTCGGCCACCAGCTCTAAAGTCCGAGCAGATGGATTGCTCCTTCTGTCCTCGGACTCGTCTCTCAGGGGCCATGTCCTCGACCTCGGCCTCGACCCAGTCCTCGGCCTCGGCCACAAGCTCTAAGATTCGAGCAGATGGATTGTTCTATCTGTCCTCGGACTCGTCCATCAGGGGCCATGTCCTCGTCCTCGGCCTCGACCCACTGTCATCGGCCTTGGCCTCGACCCATTGTCATCGGCCTTGGCCTCGACCCACTGTCCTCGGCCTCGACCAATTGTCCTCGGCCTCGGCCCACGGTCCTCGGCCTTGACCCACTGTCTTCGTACTCGGCCTCGACCCACTGTCCTTGTCCTCGGCCTCGACCCATTGTCCAGGCCTCGGCCTCGGCCTTGACCCACTGTCCTCGGCCTCGACCCACCGTCCTTGGCCTCGACCCATTGTCCTCGGCCTCGGCCCACGGTCCTAGGCCTTGACCCACTGTCCTCGGCCTCGACCCACTGTCCTCGGCCTCGGCCCACGGTCCTCGGCCTCGACCCACTGTCCTCGTCATCGGCCTCGTCCTACTGTCCTCAGCCTCGGCCTCATCCCTCCAAGGTCCGAGCGGCTGGACTTACTCCACATGTGCTTGGACTCATGTCTTTCCCGTCCAAGGCCGAGCAGATGAATTGCTCCACACCTGCTCGGCTCTAGCAGAACACGGTACACTATCATTTTCATTGAAGATCGAACCTTACAATACTTCCTTAAGCACATAAATGTACTCAAGGAAGTGGGGGGCCTCTTATACTGCCAAAATACACCTCTCCAACAAGAAGACGACACGTGGATCATCTTGATCCCAGGCTGTAAGGAGACACGCGGAAGACCCAGGCTCGGACGGTTGGGCCTCCAGGTCATGACCGCCCTTCAGGGCATCATTGCCCCCCAACTGGGCCTCCACGTCACCACCGCCCTCCAGGCCATCATTACCTCCAGGTTGGGACGTCAGGTCGTCAAACCGCCTTAACGCATAAACGACTCCCGATCAAGACAGCAAGGCAAAGCCCTAACGGACAGCCCCCAACCACCTAACTGGGCCTCCTAGGCATCATTACCCAACCCAGTTGGGGCAACATATCACTGCCGCCCTAGGTCAAATGCCGCCTCCAAAGCCCTATAAAAAAGGTCAGGTATGCATTCCAAAGGCCCCAACTTTTTGCTCAACTGAAAAAGAGATGGCTCGTCCCCTATATATTTTTGCTCTGACTCTAACTAAAGCTTCGAAGCATCCCCGAAGGCACCCTCTTCGGCGAGCCCTTAGCTCACTTTCCTCTCCCTGTGCAGATACGTCTGAGTTCTAGCCTCCAACTCACCAAAACACATTTTTTGCATCAACACAACTCTTCCAAGGATTCCAAGAAGTTCAGCTCAGATTTGCGAGTTGAGGAAACCAATTGGAAGATATTGCCAATTTTGTTCCACCGTAAGAAGGCGCTTTTAATCTGAGAATTAATAGTTTTGGCAGTTGCTCAAGTGTCTACATTGAATCTAGATTGAGACGGGTATGTTCCAATGCGAACAACTCTTGCGGGGTAGGTAGCTGTGTTATCCCTCCTCTTATACGCAATTTTGTGAGACGATTGAGAGAAGATGGGAATTCAGCATCTTCTACTCGCAAGTAGAGAGATTAAATGTTCCAACATCTGAGCCGAAGTTCCCTGTTATTCCCAGTTTCCGCAGTGGTTAAATTGGCGGTGTTGTTGTCTCCATCAGTCAACATGTATATCTGTTTAGAGTCTGGAGGTTTGCAGAGTGTCGAATTTTTTTCTTTGCCTTACACTCTCCCACCAAACATGTATCTGTGTCTTCAATTTACGAATCTTATTCACACTGAATTTTTTTCTTCTTTCTGACTAGCCAAGCACTCTGCATCCCCATGTACTTCAACACTATGCCCATTATTTTATCAGGCCCAACATCAGTAGAGTTATCGACATGTTGAATAACTGGTCCATGAAACTCAGACATAATTGGGCTATCTGCAACCCCCCCCCTCAGGACCACAAGATTCCCCCACTGGGCCCAATTTCAAACAGCCCATCATCTGAAACAACGTGCTTTTTCGACCGACGAGAAGAAGTTGAATCATTTAAATTTGAAACTTCCACCACTTCTCTCAAGGAATTAGCTGGCAACTGATAGTTCCAAAAGGCACTTCCTTGGACTGTGAGATACCATTTTGCAAGGAAGAGTCCCCCAAATCATTAGTGCCATTATTCCTATTTTTCACCCTGCAACAAGCCTCGTCCGCACCCTTCTCGTGTACGTCCAACTCTTGAATAAGCCTCTACCTTCCCAAACACATCCGTAATTCTATCAGCTTCGGCATCATGACATTTCTTTACCCCGAACCTTACAAGAGGATGAAGATTGGACTTCATAACTATGACCATTTTTGGAATTGGCTTCATCTTCCCACGATGAATCACTACTAACTGAAGACGATTTTGGTATCTGGTTTATCTTCTCCCCAATTTTTGTAGGGCAAAAAGGGGACAAAATTAAGCCGACACCGTTCCATTCTTGTGTGAGACAGGGTTTCTATGAAGAATAAGAAAGACAATAGGCTGACACAACAGCAATATGTACGTGCGTGATGATGATCAGAGATTCAAGAGAGTACGAATTTTTTGTATTTTGTTTGGACAAATACGATTAGTTAAGATTTTTGGCACCGACCATGGAGTATGGATCAAGTGCAGAAAGGCCTTCCATCTAGCACAAAACAAAAGAGGGGCTAGAAGCTAGATATGAGAAATATTCCCAAAAGCAGTGATGGGCTGGATTTCCCAGTCCAACAAAATTTTGACTTCCCTGGATTTTTTTTTTACTGTAATTGCTTTATTTTTTCCCTATACTTTATATCATATGATTTGATGCAAATGTAAAATCTCATGTAGAGAATCGGAAAACTTTTTGTTTAGTCTAAGCAAATATTTCAAAGAAAGGGGAAAGCCCGAAAATGAAAACATTGCACCGGCCCATGAACTAACTCAACAGACACAGATGACAACACTTGTGAAGTTGGGTAAAGGCCCAGAGAAAGACAAGGAAGCAGCCCATCGAGCACACGAGTGGTCTAAATGGTTTGCTTTGACGAACCATGTATAATTCAAATAAGGACATATAAAGCATGAAGCATCTGTCCAAAAACTTCTAGGAACTACCCTAAGTAGATTGCGTTTTAGACACGGAAGTCAATTGTCACACAAATGATCCAAATATCCAAGGAAGAAAACAAGTAATAACACAATAATGGCCAGAAAAGGTTCAAAAAGGAAAAAAAACAGATCGATAGTTTTCTTTGTATTTAACCTTTACCAAAGATTAGGCAACAAGTTGAATCCTCCCTAAATCTAGTGATACATTCACGAGAAGGAAAAGGATGTTTGCTTAGAGACAACTGAACTTTCTGGGCACTAAGAAAATCAAGAAAATAATTTCAAGGCCTACAACGTTTTCTTTATCTTATTCTATTTTGTTTTGTTTGGAAGCCTAACAAACCACACATGCTTTCCACAAACAAACGCTTCTTCAGAATTTTTTTGTTCTTTTTTATTCAATTATTTGTATAAATGTGGTAGTAGTTGTAACAGAAAGTCTTGAAATTTCTTTTCGTCTTTCGTCCCATCATTGACAGTAAGGATTTATGGTGCTTTTGGCTCTACTCTAATTAATAATACAGTACAATCTTTGTGTTCGAATTCCGCTGCTTTCAATTATTACAATCGATACTTATAAAAAAAAAGTATTACAATCTCGAAATATTGAAAGTAAATTAGTAGATACATGGTTCTGGCCTATTGGTGAGGTGTAGTCCAAACTTTATGGTGATTTCTTGCATATTGTTAGGGGATAATTGCTTCGAAAGTTTTTGAATTGTTGTTTTATAATACTTAAAACTTCGAACTCTAATTTGACATTAATGATCTTCATGTTATCATAACCTTACAATCAATTCTTTAAACACTCATTATGTCCCATTTTCATCAATGGATATAAAAAAAAAGACTATAAAAAAGTGTCGCGTGATCTTCCCACATAAATTAAAAAAAAAAAAAAAAAACTCCAATACTAATGGAGGGGGATGTACGTGCTACACATGCGTAAAATTTGTGCATGTTTTGACGAGTATGTGCAACCTTTTTCGTTGTTATTTAATGATTAAATTGTTGATGTCCAAAATCTGACGGGATTGAAAACAAAAACTCACAATTGGATCTTGTTTGGGAGAGTTGCTTAAAGGTTAGGTTAATTGTTCACTCTTAAAATAAGATCGTTGAAGACATTAAGTGACTTAGAGTTGAGATTTACATAGTGTGATAACCCTGTGATGTCAAAATCAGTAACTTAGAAAGAGAAACTGAAGAAACTTAAAATGTAAAAATGTTTAGTTAGAGGGGATAAATTTTTATATCATAAATGTTTGTGAGACTTTTTTTATACTGAAAAATGGTTGACACTAATTATGAAACCATTAATACTAAATAATTTGATTCGTTTATTTGGATAGTTGAAATTAAACTAATGATTTTATCCCGAAGTAACTAATTATTGTTTTATTTATAGTCATGTGTCTTTTTTTTTTGTTGGACAGTGAATTTTGCCAAATCACTTATAGCATGTATTTTGATCACTGTAGTCCAACTATGATCTATTGTACTGTAGCGAAAGGGACTCTACATGATTTCCCTTCGGATGTTGTACGTTGGATGTCTTTATTTTGCTGTTGGTTGTTGTTGTTCGATCTTGCTGTGTGTCGGATGATTCTTCTGTTTTTGGCATACAATTTTTTGTGGGGGCTATTTTGGTTGGGTGAGGTAGTTTGCTCGTTTGGAGTACTTTATTCTATTTTTGGTTTGCCTGGATAGATAAGGCTTTTATTTTTAGCTGAGTTCTACTTGTACTATTGTATTTTTGTAATGCTTTTTAATAATTTTTTTTATTGTTAAAAAAAATAAAGGGCTCATAACTTGTTGATAATTTAACACATTGGATAGTGAACTAATATCATTTTATAGTAGTTGATAATATTTTATTGTAAAAGATATTTTATTTTATTTACTATTATTATGTTATAATTCATGATAACGTGATATTATTTTGTTAATTTTTCCCTCTCCTTGTTAGTTACTTTGAATGCAAGTGTTGTGAACTCTAGACACAAATTCAACTTTTGAAAATTATTTTTTAAATTTTAAATATTTTAAAAATATTTGATTTAACTTTATTTTTTGAAAACAAAATAATCCATGAAAATGTGAACAACATAATCTCAATCTGTCTCAGGAATCAAGATATAATTTGTATTACTATGATTTGTACATTATATAAGGGATGAAATATAGTTGATTTGATAAATTTTTCTTCAGTTATGGTGATATTTCATTTTTTTATATAAAAATAAGTATTTTTTATTGGATTAAAAAATTTAACATTTCACATATTACATGCGTATTGATATGATTCTCAATTAGATGAAACAAAATAATAAGACTAATTTTAATCTTATAAATATAAATATGCATGTGTTAAATTACATTGCATTGCATTGTTACGCACGCGTTAAAATGTTTTTTTATCGGATTAAAAAACTTAAGATCTTAACACACATTGATCTGTTTTTTCTATTAGATTAAGCAACTTAACATCTCAATATGCGTAACACGTGTTGATATGTCATTCAATTAAATAAAATAAAATAATAAAATTATCATAATAAAAAATAATAATAATATTTTTAATCTTTTAAACATACATGTACACCTTTTAAATTGCATTGCTAATAGGTGACTGAAAAAACTCGGAACTTCTTTATTCACACACTCAAACAACTAATTAACCAATAATTGCTCGCCAACTGGCATTGCACCCACATAATGCCCCGCCTGAAACGGAAGCACCTTCAACCCCCTCTTCCTATCCAACTCAGCTTCCTTAGCCGCTGAGCCTTTCTGCCTCTTAGCTGAGCCATTATCTAAACCCGGCGCAATTGATTCTGGCTCTCGACGCTTAGCCGTGACTCTCACTGGGTCAGGCTCGTTAGAACCAATCCGCTGTGGGAAGTTGAGCAATGCTCTAGAGCCACGCATCCTATAAGCCGCTCGATCATAAGCTAAAGCGGCATCCTCAGCCGTCTCGTACGTGCCAAGCCACACTCTCGCGCCATTCTTAGCCGGGTCTCTAATCTCCGCCGAGAACTTACCCCATGGTCGCTGCCTCACCCCTCTATAATGCTTCCCTTTCGCCGCCTTTTTGTTAACGTTTTGAAAGCACTTCTCTTCTTTCTCTAAGAAGAAAATGCTGTCATTTTCACTTTTGGAAGAAGCAACAGAAGTACTTTCACTTTGTAGGTGACTCGGAACAGCTTGTTGAGCCATTTTAATCAGCTCAGCCTCCACAACTGGAGCCGGCTCCAGCTCATCTGTCGGCTCGGATTTAACCGTCCTTGCGGTTAAATCTAACGGAGACCATCCAAAATGAACGGCATCACGGAGGGAATTGTAAATGATCATGTCTTCGGGGTCGTCAACTTTTAACGGCAAGTCACCCCAGTGCTCCGTCAAGCAAGGGAAGAGACTGGTAAAGCTTGAGCATCTATGATGTTGATGAGGAAAACTGTAGTCACCAGCGGTGACATCATTCATTTTTGAGTAGTTTATGATCTTCTTGTGAGGTGGGTTTTGCTTTATAACGAGAGTTTTTCGAGAAATGAAGAAAGAGAATTATGGAGTAGAATTTGGATGACTTGAGGGGTAGTTATAGTAAGAGAAAGTGGTACATGCACCAGAGTATTATTTTATGTGTCCGAAATTTTTTTTTTCAAAAAAAGCGTATTGGTAATGGCTCTCTCGTTTTTCTTTGGAGTTTTCTGTGGATTTTTTATGGACAAGTGGGAAAATTGGAGCTGTATGGGACTATGGGGTCTATAGACTACGAATAGACCCATAGTGCATTAGTTGTTGCATCATATATTATTGAATTATTGATCCCTTATTTGGTGGTGTGCTCTTTTTATAAGTGAAAAAAATACAATACTCATACAAGTAGACTAGTTTTTTATTTTTATTTTTATTTTTATTTTTTATCAAGTGGATATTTTTTAATTCTCCGCATAAAAACTCGTGTGTGATCTTCTCACAACTCTTTCTCATCTCTGGATTTAATATTACCAACCATAGTTTTAGTTTACTGTTTTGTCGGCTGGAGGTTGCCACATATTATTTTAATTTTGTCATTTTCTTCATCAATCAAAGTAATTGAATATGAGCTCAGGCATATAACGTGATAAGTTTGATTTTTGATGTGGTAGTTTTTTTTATGAGATTTTGGGTGTGTTGTATATTCTGTGATTTACATCATTCACAAGGTATTAAAATAAAAATTATAAAAACAATCGTAATGACCTGTTATAAAAATAAAAAAAATTAGATATGATGAATTATTTATCTCATCTTGTAATTTTTTTTAAGAAGAGATTCAGTTGTTTAATTAAATTATGATGATGGTTGGGTAACACGTTGTCTGGTTAAAACAGCTTTATCCTTTTTTTTTTCTTTCTTATTAAATTGATACCCAAACAAATTTAAGTATGACACTGACAGTACATTTCAAATCTAAAAAAAAATCTAATATTTAAAAATGCGTTTTTATGTAAGATTTGTTGATTTTATCTATCCACCACTTGAGTGGAAAAATATTAGATATTTAAGCGTGATCTCTTTTCGGGTAGAGATATTTATGTGACTTTTACCATAGAAAGAAATTAAAAGAATAAATTCTCTTTCAAGTATAGTTATTTTTTTTTTCGTCGGTGTTAATAATGAAATATATGGCCATTGGGTCTTGTTAACCTTTGTCCGTTTTAGGAAAAAGGGACAATGGTTAGAGCATTAAAGTTTTATTATTTACAGTCATTGAAGGGTGAATAGATGGTAGAGCTTGAAATCTCGTGGCGTGAGGTTTTAAGTTCAACATTTTTTATTTTTTTTTGTGATCATCAAGACTATTTAATTAAATAATTTATTTTTTTTATGCGTAAAATGTGAGAATCATCTATTTCGATGGTTAAAATCCAGGATGTGCACACTAAAAAATATAATTAAGATCCATACCAGTTTTTAAGTTATCCAAAATATAAAAAAAAAAAAGAAAATTAACTCTATTATCTATCTTCACTGTCAGATTTTAAATAAAAATTTTGTCTTATTTTCCAGCACAAAAATTAAGTGTTAATTGTGTAAAGTGGATACATACATCCAAACAGATAAAATCGTCAATACACATTTGCATATTCTTCTAGTTACACCTTTGATTCATCAAAGTCCATCGTCAATCTTCACTTATAGCTTTCATATTTTCGATCAAATTATTAAAAGGAGCTAATGATATGTTAGGACTTGACCAACGTTGTAAAGATTTAAATAAAAAAGTATAGTAAATTAGAAAAATAATATAAAAAAAAAATTAATATAATGAGTAAAATATGTGCCTATAAACCAAATACTCCAATTAAATAAAGTTAGTTTAGTATAATATTCTAAAAGAAATAACAGATCATGTGTCTTATATTATTTGTCCTAATGAATTATTTATCCAATTAAATTTTTAATATTAAACTAATAAAATATCAAACCTTTTTTGAAATATTATTTTATAGAGTCCACAAGTTTCTAAAAATTATTTTTTTCACAATTTTAAACCAATAAAATGTCAAAAAAAATAAAAGTTAAAATTACTTCAAAAAATCAAAACATGACTAATAATATAAGAGCTATACATTTTGTTGCGTAGCTAAAAAAATAAAAATAAGGTTAAATGATTTGTGTATACATCTCACTTTCTTATTGATTTAATCTACAGACCACAGTACTTTAAAAAAACAAAATTAATAATAATTTACAGGCCTTAGTAGACCCCAATCTACCAAAAAAAAATTAATCCAGAAAGGGCGTTTTGTGAGCAGTTTCGAGCCCCCTCATTTCCAGTTACCGGTGGCCTGGTTTGTTTATTGATCCAATACCAGCGGCCTCGTGGGTAGTAGTTAACTCCTCCAAGCCCACTTGCTTCTTTTAGGGCTAGATTGAAAGTTTAATTAATCATTAAGTATTTATTAATTATCAAAGTATCAAGAGAAATAATTCAATATGAAAAAAATAATTGTAATTTATGGAATATGTGACAATTGGGTCCTCACTCCTCAAACGTAGGCCCGTCTTCATGATTTTTCCTTGTAGGTGCGTCCATTAGTTGCAACTTGTCTAAGAGAATGTATACCTTACCTAACGAGTTGTGACAGCTGAGGCAACTATAAGGACATCAAGTTGAAGATTCATGAACATTGGGAAATGACTTCTTATATAACTACAAGTCTACAAAGACTCAATATGAGTTACTATTAGGGAAAGGCATTTAACATTCACAGGAGTAGCGTGCATTTTCACATAGACACCACTTTCTATAGCTGTACGCTCCATGACCATAAAGACTGTGAGATCATTTTGGAATTTCTATTTTGAATAAAACAAAAAAAAAAATTGAAAATGCAACTTGGTGGCTGCTGAAAAACGATTGAAAATTAAGGATATACACACATATATCTAGGGGTGGTAATTCGAGTTAACGAATCGTGTTCATGTCGTGTCGAAATTGAATACAATGTTAAATTGGTCGACACGAATACGATATGATTATTAATCGTGTCAAGAAAACCCAATACTAAAACGACCTGTTTATTAAACAAGTAACACAACCCGACACGCTTAATTGGTTTAATACACTGGTTGTGTTAGATACGACAATCCGACACGACACAACTAACATATTAGACACGATAACCCGACACGATTAACCAGACACGATCTGTTTATCACATAAACAAATATAAGTTATATTACATAACCATCCATCTAATCAATCATAATCCAAATTCCATCATATTCATGATCCAAATACACATAAAAAAGTCTAATTAATAACATAAATATTATCTTATCAACTATCATCTATATTGGGAGAGAAGAGAGAGTCTGTAGACTCTGTGAAGCGTCACTATTGAGTGAGTTTGTGAAAGAGTATTTTGTATTTGTGATGTTGTGAAAATAGGAATTATGGTTTATTTTATACAAACACTAAGTTTTTTTTTAGTGTAATAAACAAATTTTTTAAATGGATCATAAATAGGTCATGGGTTATAATCGTGTCAACACGATTTATTAGGCCCATAAATTTAATCATGTCATTTCGGGTTGACGGGTCAACCTGCGACACGATACAATTTTTCTGTGTCATAATTACGTCGACACGATTACGACACGAACTCAATTATACTCAACATTAACACATTTTATTTTGTGTTGTGTCGTGTCCAAAATTACCACTATTACATATATCTATCTATATATTAGAAATCTTAAAATTGAAATTGCCCCAAAATTTCGCCCAATGGGTTTTAAAACTGAAATATTTGGTTGCATTTGCTTTTCAAGTAATACAAGTTAAATAGAAAGAATTCTGAATTAGAACGCAATCCTCGTAAACATCAAAAGGACAAAAAAATTCAACGGACGGAAATTATAATCCGTTAAAAACCCACGGACAAATTGGCACTCTATAAATCAAAACTTCGGAAGGGCGCGCTGGGGATAAGTTGCACTTATAAAAGGGGAGAGTATCCCATGTTCTTGTTTTCCATTTTTCATTTATTTTTTGTTTTTGGTGAAGGGGGTGTTTCCTTAATTAACTGGAATTCTATGTTATATTTTCTCCCCGTGACTTGATCAACTGACCAAATCATCAAAAAAACTAGGTGCAACCCCATTTTTTATATGGTGATTGGGAAGGATTGAGGTCCAAAGGATTACTAAAGCTAAAATATTAACATGTTTAATTGATAAAGTTTACGATCGTTTTCTGTTTTTTAAAAGCATGCAAAAGTTTACGCAAATATTTTTAAAAAAAATGAGTTTATTGGTGGATGTATGCAAAAAGATTGTTGAACCATGTTATATTGTTGTGTTATTAATATTTGTTTGTTCTGACTATTTAATTGTTATAGTTATGTTTTTTACCTAAAATTTTAGTAGGTGAATTTTATGAGTAAAATCCCAACACTAACAAATGTTTTATCAACATTTTTAAAAACGATTTATAAAATTGTTTTTAGATATGTTTTTAAAAATTATTTTTATTATTGTTTTATCATACATTAAACCTTTTAGAACTCTATTACTATTTTACCATAAATCATTTTAAAAATTATAAACTAAATCATATTCTACTGTTAAGCGAAATGGGTCTGCATGAAAACCATGCAATTTTAACACCAATGTCAGTGGTGTAAGTACG
Organism: Bretschneidera sinensis; assembly: GCA_023935145.1. NCBI lineage: Eukaryota > Viridiplantae > Streptophyta > Magnoliopsida > Brassicales > Akaniaceae > Bretschneidera > Bretschneidera sinensis. Next base: position 161,392,469 of record CM043697.1, read on the forward strand.
TAGAAGCATCAAGTAGCTCAGAAACAAGTCCCTGGTCAACATTCAACCTTTGAAAACTTGAAATTGAAACTATTGGTTAATCGTACGTGCAAGTCTTTGCCTATGAATATTTCTCTCTAAATCATTTGGTGAAGTGGTGTGCGCCCCATATTTCCTTCAACAACTCTCTCAGTAAACGGCTTCTTCCTATTTTTCGGCCATCACAATTCACACACGCGAAAATTCAGCTGCTGCTAAAACATAAATCCCAAAGAATGAAAAATATTTGAATATAAAAAGAGTTAGTAATTAGTTTCAATTTTTTTAACTCTTTTACTTCACTACAAGATAAATGATATCTGTCGGTATTTTATTTCCGGCACTTCATACACGCACTGCAATATATCTTCCACCGGCGCTTCATTTCTAGCGCTTCCTTGAAATGAAGCGCCTCAATATTCAAAGAACATATATCGACGCTTCAAAACACCATTATATGCGAAACCTATTGCCTATTTCAGCGCTTCTAAGCACCGCAATATACTGATACTTAAAAGCACCGGAATATGAAAATATGATCAAAACCCATTTCATAGTGCCGCAATATGAAATGAGTTTCTGCATATTGCGGCGCTTTTAAGCGCCGAAATATGCTCGAAACCATTTCATATTCCAGTTCTTGGAAGCGCCGCAATATGATGGGTTCGAGCATATTGCAGCATTTACAAGCGCCGCAATATGCAGAAACCCATTTCATATTCCGGTGCTTGAAAGTGCCGGAATATGAAATGGATTTTGATCATATTTCAGTACTTTTAAGTGCTGGAATATTGCAGCGATTAGAAGCTCTGAAATAGGCAATATGTTTCGCAATAAGATGGGTTGCGGCGCTTTAAAGTGCCGAAATAGGAGTTAAAATAGCCGGTGATACACGTGCTTAGTGTCATTTCTCACTACCGCCCTCTCCCTGCTCCCTCCCTCGATTTAACCTCTCTCTCTTCTGATTACCTACGTCATTCAGACTTTTCTACGCTGAGCTTCCATTACAAGAACACCACCATTACAAGTAAGCCTCTCTCTCCTCTCCTTTTCTTTTCTCTTTCTCTCACAAACTAGTTCTGCAGTCGACGACCAAGCACCATCCTAGGTAATTTTTTTCTTATATTTTCCGTTATGTATTACTAAATTAAATGACTATATGGCTCTATTCATTTGATTTCAGCTCTACTTCTCTGCTTTCCACCGTCGCTCAACCTCTTTTCCAACCTCTATTCTGGAGACTTTTGCAAGGTAGCTAGTCACTCACACTTTCACTCTTCTTGTTACTTGTAGTCCATTACTCTTAAATTTTAAGCTAATTTCTTTTTGAAGACTTATTTTTTAAAAATTTATTTGTGTGAAAGTCCTGTTTCCTTGTGAAAATCCTGTTTCCTTGTGAAAATCCTCTTGCTTTCATAAATGCTACACCAAATATTTGTGTGTGTGTCTGCCAAGTGCATTTGCCCATTTAAGAATCGAGATATGTTTCTGGCTTAATTAGTGTGAGGTTGCTGCCAAAATGACAAATTTCAATTGGGGTCTTAATTTCTCAATTTTGAATAATTGCATTTTATGGGGTCAGTAACTTTTTGTGTACTTCCTTGTAATGATGGAGAACATAGAGTAATTCTGCATGCATAGGTATGAAAGTAGACTTTTTGCGAATGAGCTTCTTTTTTAATCCTTTTTATCTTAAATTTAAATACAAGTCGTCAGCTTCAAAATACCATGATCATTTTATGCTCTTGATTTAAGATTTGATTGCTATGGTCTGCTTTATGTTTCACTTTGATAAATTTTTATCTTAATGCCAGTTAAAAGACAATTGAAGGATTGAATTCTGTGCCAACACCAAACAATTTGTTCATAATTTTGTATTGCCCCAAAGAAGACGTGCTTTGAAGTTTTTAAATTGTAGGCTAGTTTGCTGAATGCATGTCCTAAGCAACATATGGGCAGACATGCAATGCAACTGTATATTTTGGATTTTGGATTGGGTTGGCTCTTGTTAAATATATGTTTTCCTACTTTGCTTTTGTTTACTCACCTTTGATCCCATTTTGCATGCAGACTTGCTACTCAATCTGTCCATCCAGGTAAATATTTTGTTCAACTTTTTAAATATTTTCTGGTAAAGAGAAATTTAGTCAGGAAGTGACGCTTGGTTCCTATAGCCGTTTCCTTTATGGTACAATTTTGTTTTTTCTTCCATTTCATACTGTAGAATTCAACTGGGTGTATAATGGAGTAAATGATGGAAACATTCGGTTGTTAAAATTGGTTATTAAAGTTTGAGGTCTTTATCTGAAATGTTGATAGTTTTATTTGTCAGCTGAGTAATTTCCAGTTTGATATCTCATTCATTTGTTAGTCAAGTCTGAGTCAAATTTAAACGATAATGCAATTGATTCAGCCTACATTTGTTAATGCTACATTTTTTAGAGGTTGTATTTGCCTGCTTTTGTTGGTTTGGTATTTTTCTATTAGTAAATTATATACATTATGATCCACCAAGACACCTTTGAAAAATGGGTTACACCATGAATCACTTTTGTTTATGTTTGCTTGGATTTTGTTTCAAGGAGTTCATGGTTTTGGTTAGCTATGTTTAATCTGAGTTCTAAGTTGTTTTCCAATTTGGCTGGCCCTTGTGTCAAACATTAATTGTTTTGTGTGCCAACATGAGCTTGAGTTTGTATCAAGTTACCTAGAAAGATTTCTCTTTGTTTAAAGAGAAGTCACTAGAACAAATAAATACTTACTTTCGATGGGGCCAATTGTAATATATGGAGTACTAATATGTGATTATCAATTTGTTGTTATCAATTTCAGTTCATTCACTTAGTAATCAAATCTAAGTTTGTGATTATGCTGTCTTTTGCCAAAAATAGTTCTTGACTTTCTTTAGGAAAGTCTATTGGCGTCATCTTAAAATGGATAAAAGTTGGATAGGTAAACCGAGGTCGAGTAAAGATTATATGGATAGTGTTGCAAACTTCATTATATTTGCGTGTCAGAAAGCTTGTGGTCGTGGTAGTATTCTTTGTCCATGTAGGAGATGTGGTAATTGTTTTTCATTCGAACCAGAAGTTGTTCAGGAGCATCTATTGTATAATGGGTTTAGTCTAGGTTACACCTAGTGGGATTTTCATGGAGAGAAAGTCTCTCGTATAGACCACACTCACACTAGTTTAGAACCCACTAGTGTTCCATTTGGCTTCATGGGACGAGATGACGTGTTGGGTTTGCGCCGAGGTGCCTTCGAGGTTACTTGTGAAAACCAAAACAATGAATTATTAAGTATAGGAATCGAAGTGGGATCTTCAAATGAGCATGATGAAGAGCAACAGGCCCATGGTGTGTTTTAGTTCAATAACTGTGGTGAGCCTTTACACACCGAACATCCAGTTCGTTCTCCTATTGATGAGACTACTCAGTATCGCAATTTGATGAAAGATTATGATAATGAACTTTATCCGGGTTGTCAGAATTTCACAAAGTTAACTTTTATGTTATACTTACTACACATCAAATGTTTGAATAGGTGGTCTGGTAAATCTCTTACTATGTTGCTTGAGTTTATCAACATGGCATTTCCGATGTGTGCTCCAATGCCATCAAATTATTGTGAAGCCATGAAAATTATCAAAGGATTAGGTCGTGGCTATGAGAAGATTCATGTTTGTCCTAATGACTGCATATTGTATTGGGGTGAGCATATGAATGATGAATTTTGTCATGTGTGTAGTGTGCCACGGTGGGTTAAAAATAATGCTGATGATGAGAATCCATCGAATGAGAGGGATGCTCAATCTAAAAAGAAAAAGCCAGCTAAAATATTGCGTTATTTTCCTCTAATTCCAAGATTGAAGAGGATATATATGTCATCTAAAATGGTGTCGCTGATGAGATGGCATGATAAAGATCAGACAAATGATGGGATTTTAAGATACCCGACAGATGGATTAGCTTGGAATGAATTTGATACTTTGTATCTTGATTTTGCAGCTGATTCTCATAGTGTTAGGCTTGGCCTAGCTAGTGACGGGTTCAATCCTTTTCGAACAATGAGTTCTACTTATAGCACATATCCCGTTCTTTTGAACCTACACAACTTGCTACCGTGGCTTTGCATGAAGCAAACATTGTTCATCCTTTCAATGGTGATTCCTGGTGAGAAAAGCCCCGGTAATGATATTGATATCTTTTTGCAGTCTCTAATGGAAGAGTTGAAACAATTACGAGATGGTGTTGATGCGTCCACCAATCAAAGCTTTAAGCTGCGCGCTTCTCTTCTTTGGACCAGTAATGATTTTTCAGCATATACAAACTTATCTGGTTTGAGCACCAAGGGGCATGTTGCTTCTCCATGTTGTGGGGACTCTACGCATTCTATATGGTTAAAGCACGGGGAAAAGTTTTGCTATATAGGTCATCGCCGATGGTTGGAAGAAAACCATGAGTTTCGTTTTCAAAATGATCAGTTTGATAGCACCATAGAGTTGGGATCTGCTCCTATTCCACCATCTGGACACGATGTTTTAAGACAACTAGAGGGTGAAAACTACATCTATGGTAAAACCTCGAAGCCTTCTAAGAAGAGGACAAGAAATGATGTTGGTACCTCTACGGGGCAAGTACTAGTGAATGAAGTTGATAACCTTTTTGAGGGTGTGGATGATTTCCTAGAAAATTTTGATAAGGAGGATCTTCCCATGGATGAAGGAGTTGTAGATACTTTGTGAAAAAAAAGAAGAATTTTTTTAGTTACCTTATTGGAAAGACAATCTCTTGCGTCATAATCTAGATGTGATGCATATAGAGAAGAATGTATGTGATAATTTGATTGGAACAATATTGAATATAGATGGTAAGACTAAAGATAATAAAAAAGAATGCCGTGATCTCAAGGAAATTGTTATTAAAAAAGATCTCTATTTAGTTGTTCTTCCTAATGGAAAAGATCACTCGTCTCCAGCATGCTACACTATGTCTACGAAGGAGAAGCACAATTTCTTGACAGTTTTGGCAAATCTTAAAGTTCCTGATGGGTATGCATCAAACATCTCAAGATGTGTCAACTTAAATGATCGTAAGCTGTTAAACTTAAAGAGTCATGACAGTCACGTATTGATGCAAAAAATCCTTCCTATTGCCTTAGGAGCATCGTTGCCCAGACATGTTGTAACAGTTGTTTCTGAGTTATCATCATTTTTCAAAGCTTTATGTTCTAAATCCCTTGATCTCCAAGAGCCTGACATATGGAGACGTGTGTTGCTATGACACTTTGCCATTCGAAGAAAATATTACCCCCTGGTTTCTTTACTATTATGGTTCATCTTATTATTCATTTAGCTTCCGAGGCTAAACTTGGTGGTCCCGTACACTACAGGTGGATGTATCCTGTTGAGAGGTTAGATCTTCAAATCTCATTTGTGAATACTTAATTTGTATATTAATGGCTAGTAAATTTATCTTTAATTTTTTTGACTTTGCAAGGTATTTAGTGCGCTTGAAATCTTACGTACATAATAGAAGTGGACCTGAGGGGTCAATTGCTAAAAGGTACAATAGGGAAGAGTGTCTAACATATTGCTCACAATACTTTAAAGGTGTAGAGACAAAATTCAACCACCCCCAAAGGAACAATGATACTGTAAATTATTCGGATGAATACATGTTTTCCTCGAGTGGACGGATTATGGGAAAGATTGTAAGTGTTGAGCTCGATGACATGTCATTAGCTCAAGCATATCGTTATGTGTTGCTCCATAATAATAAACTTTCTCACATCGTAGTTTAGTATCAATAAAGGAACTTAGTCATCTATTTAAATTCAGTAGTTATTATGTTTTGTTATCTCTGTGAGGGCTAACAGTTTGATAAAAACATCAATCATTGCAATCAATTTTTGGCTGCTCAAAGACTAACCAACCGTTCCAATTAACTAATACAAAGTCTCGAACAAAAGTGGTTGGTTGAGAAATTTCTCTTATGGCTTATGAGACAGGTTAGGTATGATATCAATTATCTTTGAATGTTATAAGTGTGTTCAATAAAATTGTTGAGAGTCCTAATTAGGTTTATGTTGAGAGTCCTAATTAGGTTTCCTATTATGTGTCATAGTAGATTTCCTAAATCTTATATATTTTATATCTATCTTATCTAGTTATGTCTCTTAGTCCTATTAGGTTTGATATTCATAAGTCTATATATATGACTGTTGAATTATATTAAAAAAATCAATAACACATAATTCTTTTCGATTCTTTTTGTTAACATGGTATCAGGGCAATTTGTTTTCTGGGATGCTACATAATTTTTTTTTAAGAAGAGAAAAAAAACCTGCAACAGCCAAAGCCGTACAAAGTCGTCATCATCAACAGCCGAAGCTGTATAATATTTGTCATCATCCTCACCACCTGCAACCTATATTCTGGCCTTCTTCCCCAGCCTAGAAATACATCATCTCCATAGTCAACATTCTGCAATAGCAACGCGACACCTGCAGAACATAACTTTCTGGCACGATTCCTTCTTTGGTAGCTGATTCCGGTGCCACATCGTCATTGAACACCATCACTGGGGTTGCCATGCTCCGACGACAAAACCCCTGGCTCAAGCTCCTAATCCAGCCACATCTGACTGTCCGTTTATTTGTAACAGATCTGACCGTCCGATCTGTTCCCAGATCCAGATCTGACATGTTTGGTTACTTGGATAAAGAGAAAACTGTCATGTTTGGTTACTTGGATAAAGAGAAAACTGTCATGCTTGGTTACTTGGATAAATAAAAATCTACCTTGTTTGGTTATTTGGATTTCATCTGTTTGGATACATGGTTATAATCTATTTGGTTACATGGTTATAATATGATTGGTTGCTTTGTTAAAGAGAAATCTACCTTGTTTGGTTACTGGAAATTCCAAAGCCTTCATCACTTCATCTGTTTTGGCCTTCATAGCCAACTATACCTCTGGCCTTTATCACAAATTTTTTCTTCCCTCTAATCTCGCCTTCTTTGGCCTTCATAGCCAACTATACCTCTGGCATTTATCACCAATTTTTTCTTCCCTCTAATCTTGCCTTCTTTGGCTTCATAGCCAACTATACCTCTAGCCTTTATCGCCAATTTTTTCTTCCCTCTAAACTTGCTTTCTTCTCCATCATTAACTCTTCATGGCTAAAAACACCATTCAAGCAGCGTACAGGCTGAATGGGGAGAATTATCTGAAATTGTCCTAATTTATCAACATGTATTTGAAGGGAAACGGAAAAATAAGTCATCTTCTGGGCACAGGACCGAAGGAGGGAGATCCCAAATTTGCAATGTGGGATGAAGCAGATTCCATGATTATGTCTTGGTTATGGAATTCCATGACTCCTTAAATCAATGACACCTGTATGTTCCTATCCACGACGAATGAAATTTGGGATACTATTCAACAGACGTGAAGACGGATGGAAAGGCAGATCTGGACTTATATGCAAGCTGGGAATGAAAGATGCATATTCACTAGCTTGAGGGGGAGTGTTGAGAGTCCTAATTAGGTTTATGTTGAGAGTCCTAATTAGGTTTCCTATTATGTGTCATAGTAGATTTCCTAAATTTTATCTATTTTATATCTATGTTATCTAGTTATATCTCTTAGTCCTATTAGGTTTGATATTCATAAGTCTATATATATGACTGTTGAATTGTATTAAAAAAATCAATAATACATAATTCTTTTCAATTTTTTTGTTAACAAAAACATTGACTGATGCTGTCTCATATTAATTGATGGAAAATGTTTAGGTGCCATTAATGGTGGATAACAATTATTCAGATGAAATAATTGTCTTTGCTCGAGGTCCGAATAATGTTAGGAAATTTAATGGATTCAACATCAATGGCTTTAAATTCCACACAAAGGAACGTGAGAAGTTTAGACGATCTCAAAATTCGGGAGTTATGGTTGAAGCGGAGGATTAAATGTATTATTGTGTGCTTAAAGATATCATCGAGTTGGATTACTATAGGGCGTTTAAGATTGTGTTGTTCCGTTATGATTGGGTGGATATTAATTCACCCAGGGGTTTAAAGAAAGATGCAGGTGGGTGCATTCTCGTGAACCTGTCTAGGTTCATGCGCACTAGTCAGTTATTGAAGGATGACCCGTTCGTTATTTTATCTCAAGCGAAACAAGTGTTTTATGTGCAAGACCCAACAATAAAGAAATGGTATCATGTTGTGATTACAAAGCCAAGGGACCTATATGAAATGGGGGAAAAAACGCAGGAAGAGAATGATGACACTTACAATCAGTGCATACCTTCTAATGTAGTGGTAGACGATCAATTAGATTGTATCTCAACTTGGGCCAACTTGGGCTAGGATGGACATTGATGAAGATACCAATATTTTTTGAAAAATTAGAAATATTTTTTAATGTAATATGAATTGGGCATTTCGTTGAATGATCATATAGACTTAATGCCATTTCTGAGTCTTTTCTTTGATGTGTGCGCATTTGTTATATAACTCTAATCATGCGTCTTACTTGATCAAATAGTTAGCTGTATTTTTCCTTATAACAATGTTTAAGTTGCTTAATTATCATGGTATAGAATTAAAAATGCTTCATAATTGTGTAATGATGTTTGGTGGTACGTGCTATATTTTCTATGGAATATAAATTATTCCAAGTTGAATCATGTAAAGCAGAAAGTTATGAAACTTTAATTAGGACATCCTTTGCAAACTCCAATTTAAGGTGTGATTTTATCCAGTTAAATAAAAGCGTTTGCTCAACTCTTTAAAAGCAGTTTAATAATTTTTTGAACATAAGATCTGTTGTATGTATCTGTATTTGCAGATTCCAGTTATGAGTAAGTTTAGATATACAGTTATTCATATGTGCATTTCCATGTACTTGTATTTGGATGTGTATTTATGTGATGCACATGTGTGTCAAGGAGATTTGTAATGTTTTATTATATTCTTTATTTTTTGTCTCATGAATTCTACATGGCCGTTGCAGATTTGCAGCTCACTCAGTCTTCTACAATCGGGTTTTCTTTTTCGGTATATTCTTTGCTTTGCTAGCTAGGTACAAGTTCCCATTTATCTCACACCATTATTGTTTACTGTTTTCATGACATCTTTTCTTCTTCGGATATTTGATCCTAACAATATATGTATATGTATATATTTATATATGAATAGCATATAGTAACGGTTACTACATCCATCTTATATATAGGTATAGAAAATTTAACTTTTTAAAGAGGCATAAAAATTGTTTAGTGTGCCGATTATATACTTTTCTCACATATTGAGGAAATCTTGTTCGGATGAAGTCAAGAATTTAATATTGGATTGGAGGAAGCTTCTATAGTAATTATGTTAAAACATATAGTTACCATATCAGATTATGATGAAGATTTCTTAGATTCTATAGCCTTAACATATAAAGATGAACACACATAGTTATCATTTTTTTTAATAAAAGTATAGCCTTCTCTTTTGTGATTTTTGAATGTTACATGAAATAATGAACATATTTATATGTTAGGTTCTGTTGTTTCATATCAGTATTCTGACCTTGGGGAAACTTTTATAGAATCGGAAGGATTTGCTGAAATATGATGAAATTCCATTTTGACTGACCAAATTATATTACTATGATCTAGATATTTATTTTAAAATAAAAGAAAAGAAAATGTCTATAAATTTTTTTTTAACATGAGCTTTCTGCTCTTAAACATGTCTCAGTGGCTAACTGTAAAACAAAAACCAAGTGAAATGGTCAAAAACAGTCCAAATCTTAGTCCAATCCATTTCAACCAAGTAACTTGTAAAACTTGGTTAATCCAACTTCAAGTTCTCCCCCTCCTCTTCCCCCCCTCCCAAAAAAAGCCCTAAAGCTAATTTAATTAATGAAGAATGAAAAATATTTGATGTGACATCCTGTGGGAAATGGTCCTTAAGTTATAAAGACTTGAATTATCAACCAATTTACTTGCTCTGTTTTTATGTTTCTTGTTTGTTGTTCCTCATGGTGCGTTTTCCCCTTCTTTTCTTTGCGTATTTATTTATATCTATTATGTCCTTATACTTCTTTCTATTGGTTTTAATGAGGTAAATGAATTACTAAACCAGCACCAGCATAAGGGCTGGTGTTGCACCAGCACCTGCACCTGATAGAAATCAGACCGCTCTTCTCCCCATTATGTTATGTTCTTTGGTTTTTTGAAATTTTACCATTTTAGTCATTGGTTGCATTTCAGTTAAAGGATTATTGATGCATTCTTTTTTCATTGCTTCGCAGTGGCATAACTCACAACTAAGATTAAGTATTTGTCTTCTGTTGTACACAAAAGGTAAGATATTTTTCATTGTTAATGTTGCTGTTGTAAATTTGCTTTTGTCAATGGCTTGTTTACTTTAGGCCAGTGTTTGATGGACTTGTGAGATACAAGCATGTTTATGTCTTTATATATACAGATTGCAACATGTTTAGGTCAAAATATATTCCTCCCTCAGTCAAAGCTACTATGTCAAACCAATTTCCAGCTGGGTCTTCACAATATCAAGAAGATATTGAACACGAGCATGAGTATCATCTTGAAGATGATCATGGCTCTCAAAGTGATTCTGAGATCGAGCCAATAACAACGGAAAGTCAAAACAATGATAATGAACAATACGAGATAATTGGTAATTTTTGTATTATAAGACATTCTCTTTATAACTAGTTTGATATCACATTGTTATACTAATTATAAAATTTATGTTTTCAATGTATAGATTCTTAAGGGAGGGTGAAAAAGCAAACACGTGTCTTGCGAATGTTACAAGTGTGGTCATTGGAATGTGGGGAGAAAATTGTTGTCCACTTCAATGCACGTAATCAACCTGTGAAAAAAAGTAACCAAATATCAAGTAGCTGGTTGGGCAAAGTTGCAAAGAAAGGGAACCTTTGTCCGCTAGGTTACACGGATTGGAATAAGGTGCCTTCTAACTACAAAAAAAGACCTTGTTTCATTAATTCGTGTAATTAACAACAACTTAATTTGGGTTTTTCTTCCCTTTTTTGTGGTGTTGTACATGCATATACTCCCTAACACCAAAAATGCTTATTTGTATTATTTTTTTTCTTTGTAGCAGAGCAAGTTTTATTATCCTATGATTGAGGCGATCGACAAAATATTATTGAGGATGATCGGAAAAAAATGGAAGGACTACAGGTATATGCTTAAAAGGGACCACGTGAGGAACAAAACAAAACAACAAGTTTTGAGCAATACTGTTCCAAAAGGAGTAGATTAAAACCAGTGAAAACAACTTGTGAATTACTGGTTTTCTGAGCAGAGTGAGGTTGTTTTTTTTCATAATTATGTTCATTTGAATTCTCATTGTTTCTATTTTCTTTTAATGATTTATTAGTCACTTGGTTTATCGTTGGTGTAGAAATATTCTACGATAGGGACAACAGCACGTGAAAGACAACAATGTCCTCACATGACCGGATCAAAAAGTTTTGCTAGAAAAAAGGATGAATATGTGAGTTGATTTGCTTCATTCATCCAATCTTTCATTTGAGATGTAGTGTATTAAGTCATTGGTTGAACTCTTTTCATAAATGGTAGGAGATAAAACATGAAAATGAGCCCATACGTGTAGAGTTTTTTTATTGAAACTCATAAACGCGAGGATGAAAATTTTATTGATGAAGTGTCAAGACAATTTGTGGTAAGTTCAACAAGACTACTAGTTCGGCCCCTGTATGCATGTGATTGATGTGATATGCTTTTCCATTTTTTAGGTTATTGATGAACTATTGTTTGTATGGTTTTTATGAAGTCTTTCTCTTTTTCTTTTTGAATTTGAATTGATATGGCCTTTGGAGGTGGGCAAGGGGCATCAAAGTAGGTTCTCAGCTATGTCTGGTTCTGTTATATTTGTTCCCCTTTATTTGTCTCATGTGATGTTGAGGATACAATTACATGGCAATTTTTCTGGTCCATGATAAGGTAGATAAGTTCAATTTTATTAATGGATGCTTTGAAAATATGGCTCATTGTTCTCTGAGCTACTATTAGGTCATTTATTTGACAGTTTGATACAATCTTGTATCAAGTCTTGATGAGTTCAAGGCAGACTCTTGGAAGAATTATAGAGAAGAGGAAAGAAGAAACTGAGAAAAAAAGAAAATAGAAACTGAATTTCTTATTACTTGCCTTCTTCATTAGCTACTACACATATTTATAGTATGAGATCAACCAAGAATTGGTTAACTACATCTTGTAACAGAAAGCATATTACAACACTTCTTTATTCAAAACAGTTATAACTACTAACTGTCCTTCAGCTCTCAAGCTTTCTCTCTAATGTCCATTTTCGTATCTTGCTCTCTTCCTTGTTAAGTTGTGAATTGTCTACTTTGTTTGGATTGTATTTTTGTTTCTCTTTTGCAGGAGGTTTTATGAAAAAATATGGGAAATTCTGTCTGTTTTTCTATAAAATCTGATAAGCAACTTTTGTTTTATGTAACTTTCGCTGCAAATAGCTAGTCAATCTTCGAGGGAGTTTAATCTTTGTTGTTTCATAATTGTAGGTGACTACTGAAGCTTGTGTGGCTGAACTTGTTGCTGCTTCAGAATCTTCTGATGCTAGTAATAATTTACAAATACAAAATGAAGTCTTCACCGAACTTATGGGTGAAGAGAGTTCTGGATGTGTACGGGGTCAAGGGTTTGAAGTTACACCCTCACCCGTGTATGGATTTTCAGCTCAAATTATGAATGATATGGGATACAATGGGGCTTATGCTGAAGAGATACATAATTTGAAAGCACAACTAGAAAAACTCAATCAAAAGCATGAGCATCATATTCAAGAAATAACAATGAAGCACGATGATCAAATGAATAGTATGCAGTCCCAAATGGATGACCTCAAGTCTTTACTACATCAGTTGGTTAGTAGAGGACTTCATATTTGATTTCAAGTGTAATGGTAAAATAATTTTTCAGACTTCATTCAATTACTTGGTTGTGTATGAATTTATATGTTAACTATGAATGTTTTTTTGTGTAAATGAAATGCCTTTTGTATCAATTTGAATTTTTATGGATTTGATGGTACATATATTGAAGAACATGGATCTACATATTGATATTAAACCCAAAATAGTGTAAAAACACAAGGCAGATGTATTTTGGCGTTTTAAAGTGTTTGCAGTGAGTTTGTAATGCCACTAATTTGCGGTTAAAAGCGCCACTATATAGCGGCGCTTAGAAGCGCCGAAAAAAATATACATATTTCGGCACTTAACGTAAGTGCCGGTACTGGCACTGCGACACCACACATACCGGTGCTGTATGGGAAGCATCGGCGTCATATATTGCGGCACTTTAAAGCGCCAAAATATACTGAAAAAAGCGTCAGGGTCTGCCATTTATCTTATAGTGCTTCTTCAGAAAATAAAGATGATCGAGAGTTGGATCAATATTTATTGAGTACTCTTGTTTTTTTTTTCTCTATCATATATTAAATAAATTTCTTGCTGTTAAAATACGTATATTTCGTATTATTTGTATACATGATTGGCAACAAAGTATGTCATTAACCATTGCGTGGAGATTTAGTAATATTTATATTGATGCGGGGAGCGTCACAGGAAGATTTTATTAGTAAGTGACATGTAGCATGATTAATTATATGTAGAAACTTTTGTTTAAACTCGGGTTTTAAAATTTTTCTGAATAGAAAGTATTTTTTATTATAAGATGAAAGATATCAATTCTTTTACGGTGAAAAAAAATTTGTGAAATAAAACTTATCGTATATATAATTTTTTATTATAAAGTGATAATATTTTCAAAACTTTGTGAAATAAAACTTATCGTATATATAAAAATTTGTGAAATAAAACTTATCATCATATTTCAAAACTTGAAAAATTCAAATTCATATACAAAAATAATATAATACAAACTTTAATTTATAATTTTTACTACAGAAAAATTAAGCTTCAAATAAAAAGAGAATGCAATAAAAAAACCCGAAAGGATTTATCAGCAGAGAGGGATTCAGAAAGATTTTCTTTATTGGATTGGATAATAAATTATTTATGATGACATATATCTTAATTAGCATTCTCACTTTCAAGACAATTCAATCATGACCTTTTTTTTTCCATCCCTTGAAGTGATCATTTCTACTTCATCTAAAATAATTACTACATATTTCAATTAATTTAATTAGCGTTAATTCTTATAAAAAGAAGTTAGTGTTAATCAATTGTAAAATAGCGCTAACAGTCAATCTTAGAAGGTTAAAATCTCACGATGTCGGCTCAATCATTGGCAGCTAATCAATCTTAACTTTTAACTTTTGCCGCAGGATATTATCCAATGTAAAATGGATAGCAGTCCAAACAAATTATATATAATAAGCAAAAAGAAACAAAAAAAAAAGTAAATTATAGATTCACCATTGAATTTTAATCCTAATTGTAACGTACTCCTCTAATTTGGAAACTAAACAATTCAGTTTTTTTGTCAAACGTTCGTAAAATATAAATATAAAATTACATGTATTTAAAACAAAATAATTCATTTCAATCCATTTACGATTTCTCTTTCCCAATTTTTTTTATTTCACTCTCAGTGTAATTTATCTGTTCTTTAATTTCATAAATTTTTACAAAATAAATCTCAATTTGTACAAAAATCTAAATATTTTTCATCCTAATTAATCTACCAATTCATCACCTATGATTGCTTTTCAGTCTACAAAACCAATCATCATGTTTGAAGTACTTATGACATAAGAAAATATACAAATTAAAACCAACCATGTGCTTGACATCATGTCAGCTTTTTTTATTAGTTTTCTTGATTGAAGTTAACGGTAAGGATTGAACTACAAGGTGCGCAATAACGTTTTGAGGGTGGGTTGCTTGATTTGCAAAGTAATTATGATTAAAACTCAAAGATAAATTCGTAATTCACCAAAAAAAAAAAAAAAACCAAACATGAATACATTTATCCCCTGTAAGAAATATGCGCCCACTGCATGTGTATAGCGTGCTTATAGGCAAGTTGATCTTAAAAGTGACTTTAAGCAGTTTGCAGATTTGCAAGTGGATTGATTCAGCTGCTAGCTACTGCATGCAAGGCAAGTTCGTTTGCCTAAGCTTTTGAATAAAATATTTTGAAAAGTTTCCCCAAATTCAAACCACATGGTTTTTGAATTCAGTGTTTAGGGACGTCAAGGACACTATAAATACCGTTCTAATCTAATTCATGATCCTGTATGTCGGACAAAATCATTTCACTTTGTCTGATTAGAAAAAGAAAAAGAAAAAGAAAAAAAAAATTACTCTTTTTACCTTCCTGGTAATGAAAAGTTAAAAACAAACTTTTACAAAGAAATTTTTGTCCATCGATTGTGGTCTGGTCTTTATTGACATAGTATGATTTCTTAAGATGGGATCAAATCTTAGTATATCATGTCGGTTAATAAAAAAAATGTAATTGGACTGTTTATAAGTGATTGTTATTTTTATTTAAACAATATATTTTAAAACCATAAGATTTGGTGTGTCAAAACAGATAATATTATGTCAATTAAGTTGGAGGTTAGGTTGTTATAATGTTATCAAAACCGACTCTCGAAAATTCGGTCGATGATATTGTGATGTCCCATGTGACTGAGCACTTTATAAATGATTGTCACCTTTACTTACATAACATGTTTTAAAATTGTGAGGTTTGGTGTGTCAAAGCGAATAATATTGTGCTAAGTGGAAGGTAGAAAGTCGGACGCATCTCAAAGTTAAATCTTAACTCAAGTGCGTATACAATTAGCAGCATAACCGTAAAAGATTAGTTTTGTTTTATATAGTTTTCAAGTAATGATTCTTCCTGTTAACCCGTATTTGATTTTAATTATGACAAAACACTACTTAAATTGCACTATATACGGCAAAAGCATTCAATACAGAAACATGACGCAAAAATACGATACGTACAATTACCAAAAGAAGATAGAAAATGTAGAATAAGTTCTAAGGTAATTGATTCAAGTTATAAATCTTTATTTTCAATTAATTAGCTTAATTATGACTGACTTTGATTACAAAAGACTTTGACAAAAATAATCTAAAAAATGTCTTTAAGTCAAAAAAACTACTTTTAAGCATAAAAACTGTGTTTTGAGTCAACTCAGTCGACTGGTAAAAGGGGCAGTAGCTTCTACCCTTTTACCCAGTCGACTGGTATCAAAACTCAGTTGACTGGTACTTGTCTAAAGCCCAAAAACTGGATTTTCTCACATAACCCAGTCGATTGGTAATTTGAAAATATGACCATTTAATGTACGGGGCTTGAGTATTTAATGCTCCAAACCTACCAAATCAGTGTCTAATGGCCATATAAGGCCAATGCTATAAAAATCTCCATCAATGAGCATTTAAATAACAAGAAAGCATATTCAATTTGATATATAGCTCATTAGTACTCTCAAAAGCCTTGGAAATTTATTGTGAGCCATTCTTTAAACTTTGTTCTTGAAAGAGAGATAATCTTCATCTTGTAAAGCATTCATTGTTATCTCTCATTTTTCAATCATTGTAAAGATAAAGAGTTGGTGTAACTTTTAGAGTGTTTAGGATTAAACACTTTCTTGGGGAGGAGAGTGCTTGTAAGGTTTGTGCAACACCCGTGAAGTTGCTCAACTAAAATTAGTGGATTGCTTCAAAGAAGTTCATTGAAGAGAGTGGATGTAGTGTCAGAAAGATTCTGATATTGCCGAACCACTGTAAATGGAGTTTGCAATCGACTAAAATTAGTGGATTGTTTTCAAGGAAGTTCCTTGAAGAGTGTAGATGTAATGTCAGAAAGATTCTGATATTGCCAAACCACTGTAAATGGAGTTTGCATATTCTCCTCCTTTACTCCTTTAATTTCAAGTATCTTATTTGTTGTGTGCCTTTCTTGATTAAATTGTTAAAAACTTGTGTGTTAATTGGTAAAAAGTTTTTTAAAACCCAATTCACTCCTCTTGGGTTTGTACCTCGGTCTACAATTGGTATCAGAGCCATGTACTCAATTTTAGACTTAAAATCCTTGAGTTGATCTGATGGCTTCAAATAGTTATATCGAAGGTCATTCCTACACTAGACCTCCTTTGTTCAATGATTCAAATTATAATTACTGGAAAAATTGAATAAAAATCTTTGTCGAAGAACAAGACTATAATTTGTGGAGAACCATTGAGGAATGATCTAGAATTCCTACAAAGGAAATAACTATTGGAAAAATCAATCATATAATGTCTAAACTCAAATCGGAGTTTAATGAAGAAGATTGTAGAATGATATCTCTAAATAGTATAGCTACTAATTTGTTACATTGTGCTTTATATTACATTGTGCTTTAGATATCTCCGTGTACAATAAAATTTTTGCATGTATTTCGGCTAAAGAGATATGAGACAAACTACAAATTACTTACGAGGGCACTAGCGAAATTAAAAAATAAAAAATTTATCTTCTTATTCGTCTATAGGGCACGTGGGGTACTATTATCTTCTTATTCATCATGACGAGCTTACTTGTTCGTCTACACTTCTTCATTAATACGAAGCTAGCGACAAGATTTATTAATTAATTGAAGAGGCAACTCTGTTTTATTTAAAATATTCATAAAAATAAAATATTATAGTAATAGTAGCTTTCAACGGTGGCGGTTTTATTATATATTTCCTAAATAATAAAATTCAACGGTCCAATTATTTCACTAAAACCAGTTTTGTTTGTTTACGTTTGTCGCCGCGAAGAAGCCTGGAAACAGATATTTGCTTAACAAGTGTGCAAGTAGCCAACAAAGAAAAGAAAATGTGGACCCTCCAGAAATTAATAAAATATCAAAGCAAAAAACAAAATGATTCTTCCTTCCCTTAGCCAGGAACCTCAATGCGAAACTCCCCCTCCATCCCCATCTTAAAAACTCTCCCTTAACAATATATAGATAACCCCTCACTCCCTCTTTTCCACTCAAATTAAAACATCTCTTTATTCCTTTTTCCCTTCTCTAATCTTTGACTTTGTATTTTCTTCTCTCTTTCGAAAAGGAAAAAGGAGAGAAACTTATAATCTCATATATATATATCATGAGTATGGCTTCAACAGATCACCAAGAAGCATCAACCTTAGAGATTATCAGGCAACACCTCCTCACCGACTTTGCTTCAATGGAAAACTTCATCTCCAACCTCAATCACTGCACCTCTACTGTTACCAAATTACCCACCAATAACCAAACCATTATTAATACACAAGCCAATGATCAATATTCCCAAATAGAAATTACCAAACCAGCTGATAATGATCATCATCATCAACAAGTACTTCTCCCAAGCCCTAACAACCAAAAACCCTCTTCAAAACTAAGCCAACGCAAGCCACCCTTGAACATTACAGTACCTAAAATCACAACTAAAGTAGCAAACCCTAATAACAACATGAACCCGGAGGAAGAAAAACACTACAGAGGTGTGAGGAGAAGGCCTTGGGGAAAGTACGCGGCGGAGATTAGAGACCCTAACAAGAAAGGGACGCGTGTCTGGCTGGGGACTTTCGAAACCGCCATAGAAGCAGCAAAAGCTTATGATAGAGCTGCTTTTAGGTTACGTGGGAGTAAAGCAATACTCAATTTCCCTCTTGAAGCAGGGAAGGGAAATTCAGATTCCTCTGCGGAATCTGAATCAACTGGTCAGGATTATATTAATTGTCAGAGGAAGAGGAAGAGAGAAGAGTACTGTGTGGAGAGTGATAATATTTGTAATAAATATAAGGTAGTGAAGAAAGAAGAAGTCGAAGCTGAAGAGACGGCTGAGGCGGCACCACCACCGACGGCGGCAGCTTGTCCATTGACTCCTTCAAGTTGGATGGGGTTTTGGGACTGTGGAGAAACTGGAGATGGGAAGGGGATGGGAATATTCAATGTGCCTCCGTTATCTCCGTTATCTCCTTATCATTCCTTTGGGTTTTCAGGGCTAGCGGTTATGTGATCGACGGACTGACAGATTAGACTTTGTTAGCCGTTTGCTAGATTGAGGAAAGTCTTAAACGATGACGTAGAGAGTTGAATTATCTTTGATTTAAAATCAAAAGAAAAAGAAATTGGGGGGTATAGTAGCACCTCAAATATTAATGTAAATATATATAAGTAGTGGTGCAAAAAGCAACTACTATTATGTATTAAGTTCGGTTTGTGAGATTAGTTAATTGTATTTGTTCATTAATTTATTTATTAAAATTTCTTTTTTGTTGTATCCTATTTTATATATATATATTTATTTATTGAAACCGTTATCGAGTATTCTTTATCATCCTAACTTAGCTAAAATCATTGTCATTTTGTTCTATAATTACTTTTTCGAATAGCACATGTTAAAGGTTCCACTAATTGATACGTGGATTATAAATTTTTGTTTGTATGAAGCATTTTACGATTGATAATTATAAAAAAAATTATTAATAATATTAGTATATAATTAAAGTTATTAATAAATTTTTTAAGAATTATTAATTAAATTTTTATATAAATACAAAAAATATATTTTACATACGAGATATTTTTATTTGGTACATGATGTAAAAGTTTATCTGATGGATATGAAAAAAATATTTTTATTAAAAAATAAAATAAATTTTTATATTATATATATTTATAAGAGCAATGTGACATTTTGTTGGACACAAGTACACTACAGATATGTACTGAGTTAAAAATTTGGGATCCCCTCACGATTGAAACAACTTTCTGATAGCTTGGATCAGTCATTCTGCATTTAAATATGATGAGACTTCCATCGAAAATGGTAGAGAAAAGTTTTAAATACTTAGTTGCATGTGGAGCTCCTCACAAGAAGCAACTTGCCCCACTCGGTCTCCTCAACTTCCAAATTTTTAGTTGAGTCGGGTCTAACTAGTTGCATGTGGAGCCCCTCACAAAAAGCAATTTGCCCATCTCGGTTTTCTAATTGAGAAATTTTTTATTGATCCGAGTCTCGCTAGTTGCATGTGGAGCCCCTCACAAACAGCAACTTGTCCCACCTCGGTTTCTTTGCCGAAAAGCAAAACTTTTGGTTGATTCGATTTAAATTTATTATTGAGTTTAAATTAATTAATAATTTTATTAATAATTTTTAAAATTTTATTAATAATATTAATTTTTAAATTTTATATTTATATTAATATTATCAATAAATTTTTTTAAATTATTAATAAAATTTTTAACTAATTAAAAACATCAAATTTAAACCCCAACCAACAAATTTTTTTTGCTCTAACTTCTTTCATCCCCTGCTCGGCTGTTTCTCTTCATTAGATGCCTGCCAACAACTTGCTAATTATAGAGTTTAGAACACGACAAAACCTTGACGACTTCTACCGTTAAAGAGTGGTAATAGGAAACCTCAAATGTTTATTTACTGTCTGTTGATCAGAATGCATGATTTTGGCTCGAATCTCTATGACAAAGAATTATAATTGATTTAAAAAAATAAATTTTATTTTAATAAATTTAGAATAATAATTTCTTATTCAATGATTGTTTATTTTAATAAAAATAATATCATATTAAGAAAATGTTTAGTTTTTTATTTAAGTCAACTTGTAACCAAACATGGCATAATTTGTTTTCCTAATAGTATTAAGAAAATATATAAAAAAATGTCTTACAGAAGATTTAAAGTACGCACGTATAATTCTAATATACATTATACAGCTAGAGTATAAAATAATATAAAATAGTATTAGAAAAATATATAAATAAGATCCTAAAGAAGAATTGAGATATGCACATAATTTTAATATACATTGTATAATTAGAATTAGGTTGGGAGTTTCGATTGTACTAAGGCTTTTGGGTTGTGAGGTAGTGAGAATTTAACAACTTTGCTGTTCTTAAAGTTGTAGTTAAAGATTAATAAAGTTGTCGATTTGTTGGTGGACGTAGGCAAAAAAAGTTGTTGAACCACATTAATTCATGGTGTTATTACTCATTATTTTATTTGCCTATTTAACTGTTGTGATTGTACCTTTTACCTAAAATATGAGTATGTAGATTTTAGAGGTAAAATACTAACAAATGGTATCAAAGTTGTGGTTATGATAACAAAAACACTAAAAATAAGCAAAATTAATATTGAGTTATTTGATGGAGAGAATGATTTCTTTCTTTGACAAAGTTTTGTCAAAAATGTATTGATGCGATAAAGGCTCTACAAAACGATTGAAGAGTCCAAGACAATAGAGATGATATAAGAAATTTGGATGGATAAATGAAGAGGTTCTCGCGGCACATCCACATAAAGATAAGTTGAAG